>JAAIXJ010000031.1:477108-601500 GCA_013403705.1 Heliconius hermathena | reverse complement strand
TATATGGTACCTTAGTTGGGCTAGGTACCAAAATAATTTAGTTCCACCTGCACACTTCTTAGATGACATTTTAATAATAATAGAAGAAGAATAAAATATTCATTAAAATGTGTTTTATTTATAAATAATAAACATTAATGCTTAAACAACTCAGTAATCACATATTTTATAGAAGTTGATATTCAAGAAATTGTGCTGCGAACTTAACCTCACTTTTATCAAATCTCTAATAACTCAGCTCTCAGATTGCCAAAATTTATATAGATTTCAGGGAGGGAATGATGTACCTAAATCTATTAAATCATACCATTTTCATATCTTTACATTCTGGGCCCAAAAATGTATGGAATAGTTTCAGTCTCCTTTGGTATAAAGAGAGAACCTACAACACAAATAAGGGCAAAAAGTGGAAGCTTATACATATTTCATAGAAAAGAAAATATTACAAACTTATATTGGTAGTTAAAATTTCATATAAAATGAGTGAATACGCCCGCAAACTTTAGTTTGTCAACTTTTATTAATTGTTTTTCACGTTGATCTATGATCCTGAAATTTGTACGGAATTCTTAGTTATCCAGTCTCACTCACTTTTTTCATATTATTATTATAATATCAAGTGAATATATGATCTACAGTTTAATTACTGTTTATTTGGCAAGAAAAGAGCAAATATTTTAGATACATAAAACATTTTTACATTAGTTAGTTTAAATATAAAAAGCAATCTGATGAAGAACAGCCAAGTTAAACTATAAGAACTAATAAAATGCCGCCGTAGCGAAAGTTGGTAATACTGCGTTCGACGCTACCTTATAAAAATTCAACAGAGTTAATAAAACATATAATTATAACAATTATAATATATTTTTCTACATAATATAGAGACTCGCAGCTTCAGGTACCTTTCTGCACAGAAACAAGAGACGCGCTCCTTACTCTGTGACAGTTGGCGCCATGCCTTTAACGCATTGGACTTTTGAATTACGAACGGTTGGAAATTACTTAGTAGTGACCGTTTACGTACCAAGTTTTTGATAAATATATTTTAATTTTACCAATACCATGAATTTTCTAATCCGAGATAGCACTAGAAGAAATTTTACTATAAGAAGATAGTCACAATGAAATTTCATCAGAAACTGAGGATACAGAAACAGAAAATGAGGAGCACACTGACCATGACAGCGATATTGAGCAGGATGCGGTTTCAATAATATTCCTAACATTTCTCTGTATTTCTATTTTTAATGTATTGAATTCTTAAGATAAGGAAGTTGCAAAATTACGTGTGCAACTTGCCGCCTAAGAGAAAGATATTCATCGCGATAAGCAATTCGCATTTATATATAAAAATTATGAAGTACTGTAATTGCGATGGTTATGAATTTGACGCAAAAGCCTTACTTGATTTTATATTTAGCTCCTGATTAGGGTCCAACTTATCATGGACATGTACATATGTGAAATAGTATAAAAATCCTAAAGATGTCGGAATTTTGTCATAAACACCAAATATTTTCCTATAATCGAAAAGCTGAAAGCATGTCATACTTATTGAACTAAAGGTTCCATGGAAAACTTGGAACTTACCAACGAAAGATTGACCAAGAGTAGGTTTAGAGCTAATTTGTACCCGCTAGGGGCTAGGAGCGCAGGGTATTTGCTCGAAATTTCTCTATAGTTTGCTAAAAAATCAATGAATATCTATTAATTACTTAAATGTACTTCAAAGGCGGCACATGATTAATCTATATTTTAAGGTGAACCTTAAACCTACATATGGGTCACAGGTCCCAGGCACTGCATTGTGGTCCTAAACCTGCAAGGTGGTTGGCCCGTCACCCGGACAGTTAATCCAAGTAATTTTAAGTAGTTTCGTCGCATAATTAATATAAAAAACTTTTTAAAATAAGTATTTTTCTTTCCTAAGTGTGGAATAACACTTTAAAAATGTTTAAAAATATTTAAAAAAATAGTTTCTCTCTTGCCAAAACGATAATTCTTAGTAATTATCTTTGGGTAGCGGAAATTTGTAAAAATCTCCCTACAGAGATGCTAACAACATAAATAAGTTGTAACAAGCGTATAAAAATTTCGACGTAGCTTGGCGAGAACGCATGGCTTAGTGGTCAGAGCGCCTGGTCGGTTTCCAGGAGGCGCGGGTTCGAGTCCCGCTGCGTTCAAATTTTTATACGTTTTCTAAATAAGTATTTTTCTTTCCTAAGTGTGGAATAACACTTTAAAAATGTTTAAAAACTTTTTAAATGTTTGTTAAAATCATTCTTATAATATATTCTTCAACTCATCTCTAATGTATTTTTATAATGACACATAGATTTAATGATTAAAGAATACTTACAGAAAAAATTAAAAACGTATACATAATAACTTAAGTTAATTGTCATAAAAGAACATTTAATAATTACTAACAGTTGAACACAAAAAAATATATTTCGATAATAGATGTCCTTTGAATAGAAACTGGAAAATGAAAATAGGATTCACATTTTATAATAGTAAGTAATTTCAAATCGCTATTCAATTTGCCTTTTCTCTTTTCCGCAGCGAACGAGCGTGGGAGGGAAGTATAGTTTAAGGGATTGAATAAAAATGAAAATTGAAATTACTTACGATTCAAAACGCGGAATTGTTTGGGCAGAAATGAAACAGGTTTCAAGAAAATGTATTTTGTTTAAGAAATATAACAATTTACTTTGCTACGTCTGCATTATTTACGGCATATGCCACACGATATATATGGACGATATTGGTGTCGCAAAACTGGCGAGCTTGTTGTCTTTATTCGCCAATTTACTTACATTTGCGCTCTGGCCCGCGGGTCGTAAAGTAATATTATCCACCGCTGGGCGGGGCAATAGTGCCTCTTTTACGGGCCGCGAGCGAGCGTCACATGGGAAATTATTTGACGTGGCGTTTAATGGATTTTTGCCTTCATAACATGCTACCTCCAGCCAAATAAAAATGAGAATATACCAAATACTTAAATAAATAGAATGAAATGCAGGAATGTGGAATATTTTTAGACCAGTCTTATATATGTTTAATTGTATAATTTGTGGTATTTCCCTTGAGATAGAGTGAATGTATGCACCGATGTAGAGAAACTTTTCACTCGGTTATCAATTTTGATGCACTTCGTTTCATACATTGCAGTCAAGCAAATTAACTTTTTACAATGCATTGCAATAATTTTCCTATCTTAATACAAATATGTTTAGATATTACAATATACAGTAATAAGTCTCTTATAAAAATTCTAAGTAGTAGTTTTTAATATAAGAAATGTTTTCTGAATTTCAACTAATTAATTAAAAAATATTTCCATTTCTTTGCTCTGATATCGAGGACAAGCGCGGCGTTGAGTTCTGCCACTTAACACACAATGCCTCCAGAATTCGGCAGAAAGTGGAGAACGGAGTGTCTTAACACTAAGTAGGCAGAGGGAGGCAGTCCCCCTGCAGTGTGCGGGATTCAGCGTGAAGCTGATTTAAAAAAAAAAATTACAAGTGGCTCTAAAACTGGTATCTAGTGTTTTCCAACAAGACCTATAATATAATAAGCATATACAAAGAGTGAATATTTAATATTGTTTCAGAGTATACGGTTAAGAGCCTGGAACTACTTGAACTGAGGGTACCTGCACACGTTCCTCTCGGTACTAGGCCGTCGATGTCTTGTCGATGGCAACTAGGACCCACTGACGTCCTTTACTCAGTGAAATGGTACAAAGATGGGAAAGAATTTTTTAGACATGTTCCACGGGATTACGAGCCAAGGCGAAAGTTTTTACTGCCTGGAGTTGATGTTGAGGTAAGTGCTGGTTTACCTAATTACACTAAACGAAAGCAAATCTAAAATCAGCACAATTTATTCATTATTGCGCATTTTGTTTTCATTCTCTCGTTCTGGTAACGCTACTCAAAACGCAATGCCTCCATAATTTGGCGGAAACTAGGAAGCGGATTAATTAATTAATAAGATTCCCAGGTTCTCTCTACCTACCCTGCTATGTGGGGCATACATCGTGAAATTTATTTTAAATGTTGGTACACATACCTTGTGATACTTCCGCAGCTTAGCAATTCGAAAGCAAGCATCTAACTAAATTTCTAATACAAATAGTTAAATAATGAACAGCCCTCGGAAACCGTATAATTAAATTAATCGGTTAGTAAGTCAAGTCGTTTACTTAGGTCTCGGCACTAGTTCCCCCACAACTGGCGGATATTACGCCATGAAGAGGCAGCGTAAACAAACTCACATGGAAGGCTACTCTGACTTTCCGACAATTAGTTGCTACGTTTAACACTTGCCAACTTCAGTGTACACAAAAATCTCTCTATCTGGCTCAACAGTGTTTACTGAAAAATATTATAGCTTTTTCCTTACTTAGTGCTTACTGAACGTTTTTAATTACTTTTTTAATTAAATATGTTTTACTCAATATTATAATATGTTAGAAGTTAAGTTCTTATTTATTGTATTAATATAACTAAGTTTCTTTGTTTTATTTTCATTGACCGCAAAATGTTTAATATGGAGTTTAATAAATCTGTCTATAAGTAGTAGAAGTATACTGACAGACGACTTATGAAGTGTAGTCTACCTGCTCTCAGTTGTTGTAAATTCGAGTTATAGAGCCCAGAAGAGGTTTGTTATGAAAAAAAAGATGATCAGAGAAATGGTTAGTTTTGGTGCATATTCAGAGTATAGCAGCTCCTCAAACGAAATAAGTTGGTCTCACGGCTCTTAGTGGTTACATGTCCGAACTAGATGAAGAAAGAAAGTGTCTTAATGGTAACGGGGTATCTTATCACTGGGTTCCCAAGTTTACACTGCCTACCCTTACCCTTATGTACGGAATATAACAAGAAACAAAAAAAAATATTAATTAAAAAATTATATTTTAAATACAAATTTCGTGTTCTTGGTGATGTTTGGTGATTTTATTAAGTTCTTGTAAAATAAAATATTTTGAACATAAAATAATAAATTTATATTATAATTATAGAGTTAATCATTTTTAAGAAGATGAAGTCAATTACTTCATACAGCTTGTAATTTTCTTTTGCTCTTTTGTCACTTTAGTCGTTTGTAATTGTAAAATTAATGTGCATATGATGTATTTCTATAATATTCTTATGACACATTATAATGGCACAGTTGGTGGTGGTTGGCTCAGTGTTAAGACACTTCGTTCCCCACTTTCCGCCTAATTTTTGAGACATTGTACGTGGAATGGAGGAACTCAATGCCGCGCTTTGTCTTGTTACCACAGCAAGGAAATTATAATTTTATTTTTATTTCCCCGAATGGGAATCGAATCCACAAACGTCGTTCTTTCAGTCATACACTGTCCGACGATGAGTATCTTTTGCCTTCTTTTAAAAAAAATATATTAAATAAAGTAAATAATAAAAAAACCAAAAACAAAATATACAATGGAGTATCTTGACACTATGCCCTCTATGTCTGAGCTATTATATTAAACGAAGCGTTAAACATATTAAATAGACACTATGAGTAGAAAAAAACAAAAGATCAATAGAATAGTAAATAAAAATATAATCAAGAAAAAAAAGCATTATTTTCTTTTAAGAAGACTATGGAAGCCATTTTACTTTAAATATAAATATTCTCTTGGACTGGACTTAAGTATACAACCGTCGCGTACAGTGAAACAGGTTGCAGCTGAAACATGTCTAACATCTATATTATTTATTTAAAGCAAAATATAATTATAAATTAAGCAAAATATAATATAATTGATCCGAGACCGTCGTAGTGCCGGAGCATGTGACTATAACGCGACAGTTATGGATTCGATTACAACTTAGCGAAATGAAATAATTAATTACAGGTGATTTACCATTATTCCGTCGATCATAAATCGATCGAAATTATATTTAGAAATATAATGTTACCATTTCAATACTTTAATATTAAGATTAAAACTAACATAATATTTTTAATAAAAATATTTATTATTTTACTCCATACCTACCTTACTGTTTAACGATAGAATACCTACTGTTCAATAACATTTCATTTAAATTATTAAATACTGTTTCTGAATATTAAATATAAAGCTACTAATTACTATGAAGATATTTTAATAAATATCTAGATTTTAAAGAAGAAACCGTTGAGTTTCTGTTAACATTGCTTTCCGTACAAATAGCTCACTGATATTTTAATATTCTTTTCCTATTCGAAAGTACATACCTATATGTACACAATTTAAATTGAAATCCTACTATATAATATTAATATTTTCTATAATTTAATATTATAAATGTGAAATTTTGTAAGGATGGATATTTGTTGCACTTTCACTTAAAAATTACTTAACGGATTTTGACGAAACTTTGCAGTAGTATAGTTTATACATCAGAATAACACGTAGGCTAAGATTTATGTATAATTTGCCTATAATAGCAGTAGTGGTACAGGTGCACAAAGTGTGACTATAAACGAGATTGGTTCAATCCCCACTCGAGGTAATGAAATATTTGTTTAAATGTATATTTCTATTTCTTCACTCTGGTGTCAAGGCAAAGCGCAGAGTTTAGTTCCGCCACTCAACACGCAATACCCCCAGAATTCGGAGGAAAGTGGGGAACGGGAGTGTCTTAGCACCATGTTCCCTCTGCCTACCCTGGTGTGTGCGGGATACAGTGTGAAGCAAATTTATTTTATTTTTTAATTTAATTTAACAATATCTTTAAACGAGTGAAGCCGGGTGTGGGTCGCTAGTTGTAAACAAATTGTAAAATATATTTTATGAAGCGCACATAATTATGAGACTAGGTATATATATAATATGATTTAACAAAAGTACATAAATGCTTTTATGTTTTTTCTATTATATTTTGATACATTTTTATTTATTTGAATTTTTATATTGTTTAGAAGAATATATTAAAATTTTGTTTTCAATCTGTCAACCCATTCTAGAGACAGAAATTTGCTAAATACAAATAAAAAATACTTATTTCTTATCACGTACTTCCCGTAAACATGAGACAACACTAAAAGTTTCACTACTCTAAAGTTATATCTTTTATCTTCACCTTCACGCTGTATCCTGCATGTAGCAGGGTAGCCAAAGTGAGCTTAGTGTTAAAACCCTCCGCTGCTCACTTTCTGCTCGATCGTGTAGGCATTGCGTGTTAAGTGGTGATCAATTCTACAATATTAATCCAATACATATTGCACCAATCAAAGAACACATTTATGTAGTAATTTTTAAAGTCCCGGAACCTAACAGAAATATCTTCGTTAATAAAATGCGTCAGCTGCGAACAATCTCTCACAATTTAATAACTTCGGAGCGCAGTTTATGGCCAGTTGGCTCCATGTAAACTGTTGTTTCATGCAAAAGCATAAGCCAATATCGCTATCTGAAATGAAAGTATTTACGGATGAGCTTACATTATGTTCGTTAAAATTAGGTATTAATTAAAAATAAATAAATAAATCAAATAAGTCAGCTTCACGCTGTAGGGAACCTACACTGGAAGGAACCTAGTGTTAAGACACTGTTCCCCACTTTCTGCCGAATTCTCACAACCAGTCGGTCTTACACTACTACACTTTGTGCTCCTGCACTACGGGTATTAATTAATTAAGTTTATATTTAATAAGTTAAATTTTGTAAATTCTAAGATTAGTTAGCGAAAGCAGAAGTCTGTTATCACTAAAAGTTCAAAATATAAGCCAGATCTAACGTCATATAAATGTACCAATCTCTTGTGATTACCAAATTAGTTTTCAAACAGTCGTCGTTTTCTAGAAATTCGTCGTTGTTTACTTAAAACTATCGTATAACCTTAGAATTACATTGAGTCAATCGTGGCGCAAAGGCACAAGCGTGCAACAGTAAACGTGGCGGGTTGTGAGTTTGATTCCCAATCGACTAAATAAAATATTTAATATTTTCTCGCTCGCTCGCTCTCGTAACGATGCTCCGCCACGCTACAAAAGTGTGTAGGGAAGTGTCCTAATGGGAACTGATCTACCTCTCTAATCGATGAGCGCTAAGTGATCCCCGCGCTAATTTGCCTGGTTCTTTTCATAAAGAACAAACGAAGTGTATAACAATAGGTTCCCAGGTTCCCTTTTACTGCTTTGCTATCTATGGCATACAGAGTGAAGCTTATATTACATTACTAGTTTATCTTATAATTGGCCAATACGCATACGGAATATTGCAGTAGGTATAATATACAAAGTGCATATTGGATTGAAATTTTAAAACATCCAATCTTACGATATATTAGCTTCTGTGGAAAGCAAATATTAATCTCTTTGATAACTTCATAACGTGTTTAGTTTAGTTTTAATAAAAATAATTAAAAATGCAAATTAAAAAGCAGATACTCCGTTTTGAGCTGAACAAACAATGGTCACGTTATGCACACACTAAAAGTGATTTTATTGTTTGCTGATATTAGTAACATATACCTAATATTGAATAATATATTTTCGAAAAAATATATTAAAAGTAGATGTCAAAACTTTTGAGTTATGTGTTGCTGTGGGCCTATTTGGCCTTTCAGCGTCACGGCGGGGGAGCAACGAGTACTGAGACGACCTCAAAATTTATGAGCCCTGACAGATACCTTAACCTTATTAACTTTGCTTTATATCTGCTCTAGAAACAATTAATTTCAATTGTATTATAGGTTCAAAAATAAAATATAAAAATCAATAAGTACACGGTGATTATTAAATTCTACTCTAAATTATAATTCTTTCCTCATTTATATTAGTCTATGTACTTTGAATTGAATTTTATTACTTGCGTATTTTTTTTAGCTTCACGCCACACATATTCGACAGCCGAGCCGAGCCAGCCGAGCACATAGACGGAACCTAGTGTTAAGACATTCCGTTTCCATTAAGACACTTCCGTTCCCCACTTTCCGGTGAATTCTGAGACATTGTGCGTTGAGTGCGAAAAAAATTAAATATTAAATTTTGTTCTACCCCGAGTGCGAATAGACCTGATAACCGTCACATTACAGTCACACTCTTGAGCCACGGACCACGATAGCCGCAAGCTGGTCCCCGTCAGCCTCAAAATTACAACTTAATACCACCATAAATGATTATTTCTTTCCAATATTTGTATTTAATTGTATCAATTATATTTTAGCTGCAAATATGAACCACTTTAGAACATTATTATATATATTGCTAGTTAGTATTATAATTATAAAAAAAATATAAAAATAATCATACAAATAAAATATTTCAATTATACAATCTCTTTTGTTATAGCAATCAAGCACCAACGGTTCTAATGTGACACTTTCACCAGCAGTGCTCGAAACCGGCGGACGATACCGCTGTGAAGTGTCTGGGGAGAGACCACTTTTCCCTACTGTGTCTGATCATTCTGATATGGTTATAGTCGGTATGTATATGTATTAAAAATAATATATAATGGAAAAGAAAATAATAGAAAATTTTATTTTATGAGATTTATTATTAATACTTTTTCAAACTTTTTATTTTATTAAAAGAAAAATAAGAAAAACCATTGTCATAAATGTTATATAAAATTAAATAGATTAATTCTCATAAAAATTGTACAATACCGTTGACAAGTCGCAGCCACCCTGAACTTAGCTGTAGATGGCTGCGCAGACTTGATTCTAGGAAATTTATTATTTCCTTCCCAATGTGAATAGTGCGCAAGAGTCCGGAAAGCCAACTTCAAAGCGGCCACGACTTGTCAGACGTATGTGAGAGTATATTGTTTTTTTTTTTAATCCCCAGCGGTCAAACAAAAGTCGTATCAAAATGTCGACTTTTTATACGACAACATACTAGATTATATATTTGCTTTTTAGCCTTGCCCGCGACTGGCCCTATCATAAGTGGATCTCGTCTTCGCTATCAAATAGGAGACCGAGTTCAAGTAAACTGTACCTCTGGACGTTCGCGACCTGCTACGAGGCTCACCTGGTATGTAAATGGGGAACCGGCGCCTTCTGCTGCAATGCTAACACCGGAACATTACCAACACGATGACGGACTAGAGACCACCAGTCTTGCTTTGGATTTCAAAGTTAAACCTAAACACTTTAAAAAAGGAGATCTAAAACTAAAGGTAACTATACTGTTATAAACAATTTTATTCTTTCTCCAGATATATTTGTTTTTATTATTGTTTGAACCTCACGCTGTATTCCGGTCATAGTAGGGTATCCACAGGGAATCTAGAAATCTAGTGTTAAGACACTTTGTTCCCCAATTAGACACTTCCGTTCCAATTCAAAATGAAAATGAAACATTCCATGTTATGTGACGATGTGTTGATTGAGAGTATATTTGTCTATACTCTATTCACTATGGCATGAGACAAAAATTAAACAAAAAATTCTGTTTTTCTAAAAGGTACTTATTAGAATTCAGAGGATTCTAAGGAACTATCACGTATATATTAGTATAGTATTATATATAATTAGTATTGTCTATTATATGATATTTTTTTGCATCTTTTGTTTTTTTTTTATCGCATGGTCAATGGACCTATGCCAAGCTTCTACTGTCTTAGTTTTTATTAATAAAAACAACAAAAATTACAACGGAATCTCGAAAATTCTATGAAAATAACTGAAAATGGTGAATATAATCTGACGGATAACAAAATATTTTAATATAAAATGTTCGCTCGTCATAATTACAGTAGTCGTAATTACAGTATGTAATTTATTTTTATACTATTAAGGCTTAGGCTGTTAGGCTTTTGGGTGTTTTTACATATCAAATATTTAAAAATTATTATTGAAAGTGAAGAAAATAATTTAAAGGGTACCGTAAAATATTTTTAAATTTTAAATTAAAATGTTCCTATCTTTAAACAAAAAAAAAAACAATCTTTATTTTTTATTTATTGTACTCGTTTCTTTTTACGTACTTCTTTTCGTATTCGTTTGTTTTAAGGTAATTACTTCTTTTTAAGAAATATAATATATATTCAATTTTATAAAATTAGAAAATATAATTATAAAAATAACTTCATTGATATCCAGAAATTTTAATTGTAATTTTATTAATTAAAACTTATAGCT
This sequence comes from Heliconius hermathena, assembly GCA_013403705.1. Classification (NCBI taxonomy): domain Eukaryota; kingdom Metazoa; phylum Arthropoda; class Insecta; order Lepidoptera; family Nymphalidae; genus Heliconius; species Heliconius hermathena. The sequence goes on along the minus strand of JAAIXJ010000031.1, from coordinate 590,392 downwards.
TCACCCTTTTTGTCACTGAGCACAGCGTTTATAATATAAAAATGTATAACTTTTCTATAGTAAAAATTAATGTAATTCAACCGACGATATTCGTTTTGCATTTATTTTACCTTTCCCTTAGTGTATTTTAGAATGTATTAACAAAAGTAATTGGATAGTGTAGTGTAAAAAAAATTTGTGATTTGTATATATATTTTTCCCGCTTTACCGATATTTATTTCTATAATAAGATAATATTATTTACAGTGCTGTCTTTCATTCATTTCGTATATATATTACTTCCATAAATCCATAGATAAATATATTTTTTATTAATATAGTAACCCCATCAACCGTGAAATGTAAACAACCTTTTTTTGACGTGTTTACCTTTTATCCCATGCCTTCGTGAATAGAGTATAGTAAATATACAGTAAGATATTTTATATCTTTTGGCTTTTCTTTTTTGGCTTTCCATTACTTAATATTTTACTATTTACAGTGTCTTGCAACAATCGCGACAGTTTACTGGAGGAGTAACGAAGAAAGTGTACAAGGGGAGAGACCGAAGGGTTATGCTCGATCGAGGGAACTTTTAGAAGGGACGTCGCGAGCTGATCGTGTGCAGGCAGCTGGGTCCGGTCACTACCAGTCAGCATTTACCACGCTCATACTTCTTTCAGTAGCAGCTCTTCACCTTCCTTACAGAGTATTAATTTAGGAACTACAAAACATTCCAATTGTATTATATTATGTGAATTGACAGAAATTTAGTCTATGGTAAAGTGCACAAGCGACAGATGCATCTCCATAATATGCCTCGTTACGGGCGCTTTTGATTGTACGTATATATATATCAGATAAAAATTATTTTATCTTTTTGACATGTGTACCTTTGTATTCCTTTATATTCGGTATATTTGTTATTAACTATGGGTATTTCCTATTTTTTATTTCATATACTGTAACAACATATTTGATCAATTAGATATGGATTTTAAAGTTATATATAAAATTTTGTTTTTTTCGTTTCAATTTTTGTTAATAATCTTATAGGATTTATCATAAAAGATAAAATACAAATATGTAACGTTATGTCATTAATCCAAAGATGCATAGATTGACTAAAACATTTTTTCCATTAAAAAATGCAAATAACAAATATAAAAGTGTTATTTAGTATATTTATTTATAATTTATTATTATTCAAAAATTACTTTATATCAGGTATAACTAATATTATTTTAATAGTAATTTTCTTTAGTATTTCGTTCTAAATCGTGCATTATTAGTATTTCGTAGTTTATTCGTACTTCAAAAACATAATGTGAAATTAAAAGAGGTAAAATTAAATTTGATAGTATATTTATGAATACAAAAGTGCATACGAAATACATTTTTAACACGAAACCATATTAGTTCCGCACTAGAGCACAGACGCAAAGACACCGAAAATTATTATCATCTCCTATATATCTGTATGAATTTTAATATAACAATGTAAAGTTAATAGCATTTGTAAATTTACGTATAAATAGATAAGATCTTCAATATTGATTAACCTTTGAAAATATGCACCGAAAAATTTATGTAGAGGAACTAATCTTTTTTTATGATTAGAAACTGACAGCCTAGACAATACATACAATATTATTATATACTTTGTTACATTCAATAAGCTGCATTAATACTAGCAAGCCATTGATAACCCTAGTCAAATATAATAAAATAAATATAAACATATAACACATATAAACGAGTGTGAGATCACACGACTGAAGTAAAACTTCTTTATTTCCGTCTAAATTATATTCCTTTTTCTATTGTGAAACGGAACTGGCTATGTGAGAAATTAAGAAAATAGTTTCACCTTTCTCTCTTCTTATTCTTATAGTGCATCTGCAACTAGCGAAGATTAACAGTTAATTTCGCATATTTAGTTCTGTCCTTGGCTAGATGAAGTATACGAGTATATACGTTTTTGATTCTCTTTTTAACCCCTACAGTAATTTACGAAACGTAACTCTCTCTCTTTCTATCTTCATTAACTTATATTTCCCTTTCAACTTTCGTAACGTTCTCGTCACGCATTCACCAGCTTACTCCCAAAAATCAAATGCGTAAAGAAGTTTTACTTCAACAACGTAATGTATTTAAGAATAAATTATAAAAATATATCACAAAAATGAAAAAGCTGAACCTAAAGTTAGCAAAATTTAACAGTAAACTTATATAGTCATTAAGTATGAAATACACAGTCACACATTTTATGCAAAACTGTTTTTAACGAGTACACAAACATAGGTTAGAATGTAAAGCGCCGAGAAAGCACACGACTGAAACTTATTCAAAAATGTATATTCAAGACAAAACTCTACAGGGATATTCAGATTAATCTCTAATGAGGTGAGATTATAGAAGTGTGCTTATAATAGAATAAACCTGTTATCTTTATCTAATATCAATGTTTCGTACTTCTACATAGTGTAGAGCGATTGACGCCCTAAGCTTAGGGACAATTAATGTGAAAGTGTAGATTGTACTATACTATCAAAATAGAGTGAAAACGCAGTCAATTTGCGGTTTAACCGTTCTAGGATAAAATTAGTTGTGTATAATATTTATATTGTATCAGGCCCTAATAGATTTATGTTAGAACACGAAAATAATATATTTATTATGAAAATCCAACCTTTTGTATGAGGTTGGTTTGTATTTACAGATTTAGGATTGTCTCTAAAACGACAAAAGCAGTTTTTGTAGTTTATTTTATTTTAAATATGTATTTGAAAATATTGTATATACATAGATGCACTGTACATAAAAAAAACCAGTCGTTTGCGAGTCATTCTTGCCCACTGAAGGTTCCGTACCAATTTCATGAATATATATCAATGGAAACGTGACTTTGCAATTTGTGCAGGTGAAACCTAAATTTGCGCGTGCATGAGTGCATACGAATTTTTTGTATGAAATGAACCAATGAAATGAATGAAAATTTATAACTTATAAATTTACATTTTTCCGATTTTTTTTATTTGTGTTGCCAATTCTCACTTCTTACCAAATTTCATAATTGTAGGTCCCGATACTGTTTAGATTTTGATTACACAGCGAATTAACTTTCATACAAAAACCAAGAAAAAAGATGCATAAACGCTCCTTTTTTTACTATGTTGACATAGAAGCCTGATTATTTTATGCTTCTAGAGACTATAGAACTGGAAATTTGATGTTAATTTCAGCTCAAGCTGAGATATTGAGATAAATGGTCATAAACAATTGGAGAACGAATTGACTCTACTAGGGTTTTGTTCTTTTCTTTTGGGTTACGAAACCCTAAAAATGACAGCAGTTAAATAATAAATGTAAATTTTACAACAGTTATTTTAAAATTTCTATTCTTTATCCAAATTTCAATATAAAATAATTGCTATTTATGTTTTATATATAAGTCTGTATATGGTATAAGTAGTTGTATAAGCTTTTTCTTATGGAGATGGAGACAAACGTCGACGTTGATTTATTACGTAAACAAAATTATAACTGTCTATATATACATACATCATATTATATTAAAATTATTAATGTTATAAAAATAGAGGTACTCATATTTGATGCAGATTTTAGAAAATAATCGAAAACATATCCGATGTAACGAGTGATAGGAGAATTATACTATAGCAAAATATTTACGTAAGTTTATCAGTAAATCACATACATACATTATTAAAACTCATGAAAATGGTGATTATTCTGGTGATTTATTTAATATATGAAATATTCTATATAAATATAATAAAAAAAATATAGAAGAGACAGTTATGATATGATTTCGAGCGTTTTATGTTTGTGAATGTGTAAATTGCGATCAAAAATGGCATTAATCTTTGAGTGTTATAAAAGAAAATGTTTAAAATACTCCGTTAAAATTGTTGCTTATTGTTATAAAATATTATTATAAGTATCTAATTAAGAATATGTAAATAATGAGTAAAGTAGCTCAAAGTAATTGAATATTATAACTATGTGATCAACACGATGTCTAGTTTTTATTTATCCCATATTGTCTTATAAATTTTAATATATTATTTTTTTAGTTTATAAATTCTACTTTGTTAAAATTTTAATTTAACTATGCTTCTAGCGCTTATAGTATACAGACAGACATACTAAGAAGCTCAGTTTTTTAAATATTATTAATATTTTCGACAGTTGGGATCAAATTCGCTGCCATCACGTTGTATCAGATAAAATGTAAATAGGCAGAGAGAACCTATTGACAAGATACTCCGTTCTTCATTTTCCACCCGAATTCAAGACATTACATATTGAGTGGCGGAACTCAACGCCGCACTTTGCCCTGCCAGACTTCAGAGTGGGAAAAAGTAATAATTGTTTAGCCTGAGTAATTATTTTCTTTTCCCCGTTCAGTATCGACCAAACCACAACCATCGAGGATGGAAATGTCACTACGCTACGATTACCGCTATATAATAGTTTGTTTAATGATATAAAATAAGGTTTCATAAAACTTTGATATTTCCATTTTCTCGCTTTAGTAACGAGGCGTTGAATTCCGATACTCAACACGCAATGCCTTAAAAGATCGGCAAAAATTGTAGAAGGGAAGTGTCTTAATAGGAACGGAGTGTTTTAACACTAAGTTCCCTCTGCCTCCTCTGCTATATAAAAAAACAATAAGCTTAAAAATACTACTCTTGAAAAATAACAAGAAAAAGATAAATAAACGATGTTGAAATTACAAAAGAGATAAATGTAGGAAAATTCTTGAAAATGACAAGCCAAGTAAATTTAGTAAACATTAATCAACAGCTGTTAATTTTCTGGGTGTTGAAAACAAAAATTTTCCCACACGTATACGAAATTTACTTTCACCGCGTGCCCACAACAAAATTTAAGGGATTACAAGAATTAAGAAATTTCACTTTAGTTTTTAATTAAATTGTTACATTGAGCAACAATTATTATCTAAAGGCAAAGGCCATACCAGGTCGTATTTCTGACGGATCCGGTTGCTTTATATTAATTAATATGATCAAATTCAACTTCAACACAGGCCATCATGGCGCAGTGGCACAGGCGTGAATCTGTAAACGCTACTAGGTTCGATTCTCACTCGGAGAAATGAAATATGTATTATTTTAACTCAACACGCAATGTCTCGAAAATTCGTCGGAATGTGGGGAACACAGTCTTAACACTAGGTTTCCTCTGCCTACTCTGCTAATTGTGGGATACGTCGTGAACCTGAAAAAAAGTCAAGCAAAATTGACTATGTACATACTAAATCTAATAAATAACTTAAACAAAAAGCAATAAAGTAATTGTTAGTCAATATGTCATCATGTTGTGTACTCAATCAAACATTAATCAAGGAAATGAATTTATTTTTTAAACAAATATGTTTGTAATGTAATAATGTAAATAATAATAATAAAATAATAATATATGTAATTGAATATAACTAGCTGTCAAATGTTTTTATTGGACCAAAAACTAAAGAAAGCTTATGTCTAGATTGGCGATCTACAGATTTCTTTTGAGCTTAAAAAAATAAGAATTAAAAAAATACAATAAATATTAGATTGAGACCAGACAAGATCAGGCAGGGGGCAGGCAGGGGTACAAGTGCTTTGTGTGTACAATCCCCACTCGAGGAAATTAAATATTTATTTATATTTATGTTCTCTTTTCTTCGCTTTGGTATCGAGCAATGCTTCCACAATTCGGCGGTAAAGTAATGTAAGTGAAAGTGAGGAACGGAGTATCTTAGCACTAGGTTCCCTCTGCCTACCCTGCCACGTGCGGGTTACAGCGTGAAGCTGATTTTTTATTTGATTTTAAAATATATTAGATAAAGCATTAAGTAAAATTCGTTTTAGCCTCTACCATTATTATGTTAAAAAAATTAGCTCTAAGGACCTTGCGTGTCGCATCCCCATTAGACGTTTGCATACAGTTTGCATAATGTAATACTGGGCAAGGGGCCGTGGCGCCCGCCCACTGCCTTTTTCTCATTAAAAAATATAAAATAAAAACCTTTTTTATAATGTATATATATTATACATTAAACAAATTAAAAATCTTCATATATAAAAATCTTTCATAAACAGACGGCAACGTGGCGCAACGGCACTGCGTTTGACTTGCAAGCGCGACGGTTTCGGTTGGGAGTTCGATTTCTTTCACACAAGATAATGATAATTTATATTTTTTATACACACTCTATAGGTGCCGGTTCAAATCCCGCTACACTCAAATTTTTATAACTTTCTTAAATAAGTATATATACTTATTTTTACATTTTAAATAACATATTGTCTTTTACTGACTCCGAAGTTTCCTTGGTTCAATCGTCTCACATGCGCGAAGGAGGAAAGGAAGCACAACGCACGTGGGAAGGGATGCGTTGGAAGGCGTCACACTACATACTTGTACAATGGTTGTGGGTTCGATAAACAGTCTATTGCAGTCCGCAAGTCACCTAATTGAAGCAATATGTAATTGGATTTTCTTCCTTTATAAATGAGTTTGAGATAAAAAAAACATGTCTATTAGTTACTTTCCATAGCTTAAAAATTAATAATCAAGTATTAAATTGCGGCGTAGAGTTCCGCCACTTAACACGCACTGCCTCGAGGGTTCGAAAATAGAGAACGAACGGCCTTAATACTATGTTTCCAGGTGCCCTCTGCCTTACTATATGTGAGATACAACCTGAAGCTAAATAAAGGAATTTTAATTTGTGATCAATACAACTAATAATAAGTATTAAAATTAAATTAAATTAGCTTCACGCTGTATCCCGCACACAGCAGGGTAGGCAGAGGGAACCTAGTATTAAGACACTCCGTTCCCCATATTGTCGAATTCTGGAGACATTGCGTGTTGAGTGGCAGAACTCAACGCCGCGCTTAACCTCGACACCAGAGCGAAGAAATGGAAATATAAATTTAAGTAAATATTTCATCTCTTCGAGTGGGGATCGAACCCACAACCAGTCGGTTTTGCAGTCACACCTCGTGCCGCTGCGCCACGACCGTAAGTATTGATTACAAATAATCAATTACTCAGAACTTATATAAAAAAGGTAAATTATCGTCAAAAGTAAAAGTATAGGAATAAAAAATAAAACAACACATATAGAATCCAATATACTTAATACAAAAAGGTTTAATTTATGTTTGACTTACAAAGCTCCATCGATCTGATCAATTGTCATTGGAACATATGACTCATCATGTCCCCTTCCATGCACCCACGTGCCCTGCATTCAACCCCCCTCGACAAGGAGACCAAGGGGAACTAATACAAAAGGGGATGACTGGAAATGGCTCACGCTATTGTGACGGATGAAGGGACGATTTGTATCTTCCGTAAACATACAAATACTTTGATTAAGGGCATGTCTTTATATCTGTTGTTTGGAATAATAAATGTATTAAGAAATGTTTATTCTTATAATAAGTAATAAGCGTAAAGCTTATAGAGATGTGACTATGGCGTTCGAGTTCGATTCCTATTCGGGGGAATTAAATATTTAATATTTTCATTTCCTCGCTGTAGTAACAAGGCAAATTTCGGTTTGAGTTCTGCCAAACCACTCAATGTATCCAGAATTCGGCAGAAAGTGGGTAAAGGTCTTAACACTATGTTCCTTTAGGTTCCCTTTGCCTACCCTGGTACGTTTATTCGACATACAGCATAATGGTAAAGAAAACAGTTCTTGAATGGTAATTCTATGCATAATAGATATTGTTATTTTACAATTTTAATTTAAATCTAAATTTGAAGTATATTCTATGTAGGTTTTTTTTATATGTTACCTTATAATTTTATTAAAACAGCATTTGAACAAGATTAACAGAATATCTATTGAAATACTGTAAAGTCAAACGAATCCCTTAAATAAAAATTGAAACCGCATAAATTAACAATCAAAATGAAATATGTAATGCACAATAGTGCTATACGTACAGTACCTATATATATTTTATTTATGTAATACAACTAGAGGCCGTCATGGTATTCAATACCCACTCGAATTAATGACATATTTAATATTTTCATTTCTTTGCTCTGGTAAAAAGCGCGGCGTTGAGATCCACTACAATGTCTTGAACATATAATATTTTGTAATTTGGTTTCGGATTGTATTCACACTAGGGTGCCTCTACCTAACCTGCCAATTGCGGGATACAGTGGGAATATATTATAAAAATACTTCAAAGTATGGTAACTAGAGAGAACGAAGCGTCAAACGCTACGGTCGGTTTGACATTAACAATCAATAAGCAAATGCAATAACAAAATTTTTAACAAAAAAACCGACTTCAAATATCTACCGCTACTTTGTCATCGATCTCATAATCAGAACCTAACCAAATTCTCATCAAACTACCCTTGAAGTAAATCCTTTCCAACAAAAAAAGAAAGGTCGAAATCGGTTGGCGTGATATTGCCATTTGCCATTTGTCGCGCACATACATAATGCATATTTAAGACTTATATGATTTTCCCATGACCAAATTAAAATGGGACCACACGGGAATCATCAGCTGTCAATAAAAAAGTATCAGCAAAATCGATCCACTCAGTCCAAAATTCTGAGGTAACAAACAAAAAAAAATACAGTCGAATTGATAACCTCCTCCTTTTACAGAAGTCGGTTAAAAATATATATGAATGATTGATAAAAATATATATATATATATATATATATATTGTTTTACATATTAAGTAGAAGAAAAAGAGATGCTATACTAAATGTATGTACAGTCCCGTTTATATGTAAATAGTTCAGTTAGTGTGCGATATTACTGGCAGTAGGCAAAAGGAAAACTCACAGTAATTAAAAACGTGTACATGTCAATTTTTTTAATAATTTGACACTATATCCCGCACACAGCGGGATAGGCAGAGTGAACCTGGGAACATAGTGTTAAGATACTCCGTTCCCTTTAAAACACTTCCGTTTCCCACTTTCCGCCGAATTCTGAAGCCATTGCGTGTTCAGTGGCGAAACTTAACGCCGCGATTTGCTTTGTTACCAGAACAAAAATATAAAATATTTCATGTCCTCGAATGGAAATCGAACCCAAACCCATTGCGTTTTCAGTCGCACGCTTATACAAATGTAATCGCGACGCACGTGTACCTACATTTAGGATTATTTTTACAAATTTTCGTTTGATAAAATATTATTATTTTATGAGGCCAGTCGTGGCGCAGGGGCACAAAGCGTGACTGCAAACGTGACTGGTTGTGGATACGATCCCCACTCGAGGAAATGAAATATTTATTTTAATTTATATTTTTATTTCTTCGCTGGTGACGAGATCAAGCGCGGCGTTGAGTTCCGCCACTCGCAATGCCTCTAGAATCTAGAAAGATTGAATCGGAGTGTCTTAACACTAGTTTCCCTCTGCCTACCTTACTGTGTGCGGGATACAGCGTGAAACTGATATATAAACATATAATATTATCTATTTTCGTTCTCTAAATATACGTAAGAGGTTATTCTAATAATGTGCCTACGTAAGTAGATTAGACGTTACTAAGAAATCTAAAATCACTGTAGATAAAGAAATGCAAATTCAATTAAGCAATGAATTCAATATATTTATTTTTTGATGGGTTTTCAATAATATTTTTAAGCTAATTTTATGTTCGAATTTACTTAGAAGGGCATTTTTTTCTTTATTATATTTCCAGCCATTTCAAAAATTACCTAATTCCATTTCAAAAGTTCTTATCAGTCTTTAAGATGCATGCATGCAAAAACAAAACAATTTTTGATTTATAAATTATTTAAAATAAATATGGGATGCTTGTTTACGATTGTGGTTAGGTGATAGTAGATTAAATGATTAATTGAGCTTAATTACTAAAGTATGCGTGTCATATAACATTATGATTTTTGAAATATATATTAACTACCAAATTGAAATTTTATCAGTCTTGGAAATTACAGATTAATTTTATTGAATGTGTCAATTTAGTTGATTGGTGTCCGGTAACCCTTTATTAAATGTATTTATTGATACTTAAAAGTTGTTATAAAAAATTGTAATTAACACTGACTAATGGATTAAATTTAATTGACAAAGACAAAGCCCGGCGTTGCATTCCATCACTCAACACCTAATATCTTAAAAAGTGGAGAATGGAGTGTTTTAACACTAAGTTCCCTATATGCATGATATAGCGTGAAACCAAAAAAAAATAATAATAAATTCAGTACTATGTAGGTAAATATGATGAATTAATATACAAGATCTTAAGCAGATCTTCTTGATAGCTTGATGCTCTGGCCTACGCATTTCTACTATTTTCGTTATCTACAGTTGGTCAATACCACTTTAAATATTATAAATTACTAACCTTTAAGTGCCCGAGGTGAGGACCGCAGGTACAATGGGTCACGTCACAAAAGATTAACCTAATTTACTCCTCTTTGACATTAAATTACCATCATTCCTTAAATCAATACCTGAATTATATATTCCGAGTAATATGTAAGCAATAACTAAATAATAATGTTGCCATGATTAAATAATTATGTTTATATAATATTCATAAAAATATCTTTGGAAATAATGAATTACTTTTGATCGTGTAGCTCCTGAAATTAGCGTGTTCAAAAAAAAATAAACTATAAGCAAATTAAAATAATAATAAATGCGGGATACAGCGTGAAGCTACCGAGAAAAAATAATTATTATATTATAATTCTTTCTTTATACTACTGCTAGTATAGATTTTTTTATAGCTTCGCGCTATATCCCGCACATAATATTTAATGTTCCATACCCCATTTCCACCGGATTCTCGAGGCGAAAATCAACGCCACGCTTTGCCTCGACATCCGGGTATCGAACACAACCTGGCGCAGTTACAGTAACACCTTGTGCAACTGCGCAATGCCGGCCTCAAAGTATAAATTTGTAATTATATTGGCATATCAATAATATATTAACATTTGCTTATTTCTTTGTCTCAGCCAAAACAATTTATCTTACTTTCGCAACATCAAGTGATACACGACCGCATAAATCTTCTTAAAAACATAAAATTACGTGCCATATGAACATTCTATATCGATGTAAGTTACAGTATGTTTATATAATATTTATGTTCTAGTTACTTTTTTTACGCGTCACGCTGTATCCCGCATATAGCAAGGTACGCAGTTGGGACCTAGTGTTAAGACACTCCGTTTCCCATTTTCCGCCGAATTCTGGGGGCATTGCGTGTTGAGTGTTCCATTTTAATTTCCGAAGGTTCCCTTTTTTTTCTTTTGAGTTACTTTGTATTGTAATGGTTTTAAAAACCATTTATGGAATTAAATTTCTACAGTCCTATAGAAGCTAGAAAAAATCTAACTTTTAAGTCAACGCAATCAAAAGATACGAGCATTTTTATGCACCGTTTGTGCTGCATTTTGTATAAAATTCACAGCGTAACCAAAAGTTATGGGGTACTTTCCGTAGACCTACAATTAGAAAATTTGGCAAAAAGTGAGAACTTGCAATACAAATGAAGGAAAACATCTAAAACATGAAATTTTATATTTATATTAATCCAATTCTCGAGTGGAATCAGATTGAATCAAGATTGAACAGCAGGGTGGACAATGACAAACTTCCCTTTGCTCTTTTTTTCGAATGGATTATACTGCTGTTGACCTGGTATGGTCTTTACAGCGTCACCGGGCGGGGAGCGGCGAGAATGGCTCGCCTCTGAAGAAAAAGTACAAGGTTTCTTGGATGCTCGTGAAAAGGAGTAGCGATCGCAGGGGCATGCCCTGCGTACGCTAATCAAGGGGGATTTTGACCGATTGGCCAGGTTGCGCTGAGGCGCGGACATGCAGGTTACGGTGGCGAAGTATGTCGTGAGACTAAGGAATTAATCCTGCTTATGTGAGGCTGGGCTTTTCCGACTGTGATTGGATCGTCGAGATCTAGAAGGGCGTTGCGAGGGCGTCGAAGCAGCGGGTGAGGATGAGGAGCGTACTTCTTATACGCTTTGACAATGAGTATAGTAGCGCTTGGCTAGACATTTGCAGAATTTTCTATCTTTAACGGTTTAAATTCAAATTCTTTATGTCGGTCCACGTTGCGTACGTTCCAAGGGCATCCGAGTGGCATAAGGAGGAATTTATTGTGGACCCTTTGAAGAACACGACACAAGAATAGTAAGTAATGTTGGGACAGATGCAAGTTTTGTACAATGTCAGCTTATTCTGAAGTGTTATTTTATTCCGCTTGTAAATGAGTGGGTACAGCCTGTCACAGACAGCCTACATATGTAGACTTGTTTTCTGACATAAGTGGTGTACGGCCGGAAGGAGAGTTTCGAATCTAATACGACACCTATGTATTTGACATGGCGTTCCCAGGGTATCGGTATACCTTATAGGTAAATAGTCGAGACGGTATCGTAACGTTTACGAGGAAAGTGGACGACTATGCTTTTTCCGGTTTAACTTCAAACCGCTTACTGAACCAATTGCCTAGGGCGTCGGCAGCTCGTTGCAATCTTTCGACTGGGATCCAAGCGGAACGATCCGCAGTTTTAAGGACAGTGTCGTCAGTATACATCGCAAGTTCAACTTTATCTGGTGCCTTGCCTCCGGCGCGAACGGGTCTAGAGGACGATAGTGTCCCTTCTAATCTATATAGGAATGTGGGGAGGGAGGTATTCCTGAATAATGAACAAGAGATCTGACAAATAGACGCTTCGATATTTTCGAGTGCGGCAGGTGAAACTAATGCCGTCCGTCGCCGCCGTCTGCGCAGTCCGCCGCTACTTTCATCTGGTCGTAGATGGAAGTGTATGCCCGGGCATCGGCTGCTGGTTCCTGGTGTAAATCCTGGTTAGCTCTTTCGAGTAGCTCGGGAGAGTTAACCTTAATAGACTGTGCGAAGGTCGCAAGTCCGTCGTACGCGATCGCGTGGAAGTCTTAAGGAGAGCGACGACTTTCCTTAGGAAGCGCAAGATTAAACGCATCCATTATCCGATAAGTACGTGAGAATAAAAAATAATGCGAGAGAAGAACTTAAGCCTAATTATACATCTCCTGGGTCGGGGGGAGCAGAGCAGGAACCACAGCACAACACTGCACTGCGCGTCACTGCACTACGCTTCACAACAAGCACACACAATAGTGGAGTATGTATGAGCGTTCTCTACTCCACACGCACAATCGGTATCGCATTTAGGGAGAACCGCTTGGTCGAAGACGGAAGCGTCCGATCGGTTTAGCGGTCTGCGCGAGAGTCCCACCCTGCAGCCTGCTATGTTGTAGCATACGGCATACAGCGTCAAGCTAAAAAAAGAATAAATATAGTGAAATCTAACATAATGATAAATTAGCCTACTATAAAATATATAGATATATAATAAAATATCATTTGCTAGCTGAGTTACAGTTCAGTAACGATATATTTACGTCAAAATAAAACTGCAGTAGGTATTCGTTCTCTCCACGTTCCGGTCAGAGTAATTAATATTTTGGTAGCCCAATACAATCTGACTCGTGTCAAAGCCAGGTCAATTTCCAACACGAGGCAATTGAGAAAAGTAAAAAGTAAAATGGCCATTTAATTAAAAAAATAAACGATTATATTTTTTTCAATATTTACTCTATAGAGTCGAAAATCACTAGACACGTTATCACTAGACATGAGCTACATATAGTCTTATCAAAATATAACTTTTGTTTTAAATTCACGCTGTATCTTGCACATAACAGGATAGGCAGAGTGAAGAGAACCTAGTGTTAAGACCGTTCTCCGCTCTGTTCTCCATCCAGATACTTCCGTTGTTTACTTTCGCCGAATTCTTAGGGCATTCTTAGGGCGTTATAAGTGGCGGAACTCAACGCCGCGATTTGTCTGGTTACCAGATCGACGAAAATTAAAATATTAAATATTACATGCCCTCGAGTGGGAAACGAAACCACAACCCTCGCGTAACTAGATAAAAATTTGGAAAAATCATGAACAGTTTACACACACAATTCACTTTCCTCATTCTCCTTCATTTTATCTAACCATGCAGAATCAATTACAAATATTCGTTAACCCGTTCGCTAAGACAAAGTGTGAAACACAATATATTGTCTCAAATTCAGACAGAACGCGGAGAGTGAAGTGTCTTAATATTAAATTATAGTTATTACCCTAAATGCGTTATTCAGAAGCGGAAGATAAAAAATATTTAGAAAATTTAAAATTCAAATATATTTTTCTTGTAATATATATCTTGTAATATAACTTTTCATTCAGAAAAAGAAATTAGTAAAAATCCTGCTTATGAATATTATATAAATGAAAACTACCTTTTGTATTGCAACTCGGATTTGCATAGAAATCGCTACTATTTTAGCAAATTAGAATTCGATTTGGTTGTATTCTGGTTCGAGTTATACCGCAGCGAAATTGCTGACGTCGTTAGCTTCCACGTTTGTATCAACAATACCTTACAAGATTAAACTAACATAGTATTATAATATCAGTCAGTTGTTGTAACAACCTTATTTATTTAGATGCCAGTTGTGACGCATGGGCACAAAGTGTGACTGTAAACGTGACAGGTTGCGGCTTTGATTCCCACTCGAACTAATATTTCAAAGTGGCAAAGCGCAGCTTTGAGTTCTGCCACTCAACACCCAATGTCTACAGGATTCGGAACGTAGTGTCTTAATACTACGTTCACTCTGCTACCCTACTGTGTGCGGAATAACAGCGTGACGATAAAAAAATATTTATATATCAGAGACCTACTCGCGGCTTCGCCCGCTTGTACAACACAATAATTTGTTTTCTCTTCTGAATTACTTTCGTAATCCAATAACATTATTGTTTAAAGACAATATCCACACATTGATAACTAAAATCGCACAGAAACACAGTCACATATTTTTAAAATTATTACTTTGGATTTTATTCCACTAAAATAAAGTTATAGATATATTAGTAATATTTAAAGCATTTGAAATGCTTTGAATATTACAGAGACTCTATATACAGACAGCGAAGACTTACATACAGTTTTATTATATCCTTAGATAAGTATTGTAAATAATTTTAAAGATATATTATAGGTATGTTACGTCCATTTGTTTTTCTTATAAATCTAAATATATTATTTTTATGGAGTTTACTACATTGATTTAAAATTAATATTACGCGGTGAGATTTGTACAACACTGAAAGTAATGTTACTTGTACTACATTCAGTTTTCCGCATGTAACAAGGCTGGCAAAGAGAACCCAGTGTCAGGACACTCCGTTCTCCATTTACCGCCCAAATTCAAGACATTGAATGTTGAGCAGCGTAGTCAACGCTGAACTTTGTTTTTGGCTTAATTATTTTTATTGAATGAAATGAAAATAATTCCCTGAGTGGGAATCGAACCTTCACCCGTTAAGTCAAGCCGCCCACTCCGTACTTTGTTAATCAATTTTCGTTTACCGTGTTACTCGGAACTCAACGCTTTTATTTGTATACCAGGGAATTTCTCTAATGAAGACAAAACATACAGGCGTATACGGTGAGACATAAACAGCTTTATCATAATATATTATACTTTGAAATATAATTCTATTCTAAAGTTAAGGTTCATAATAAAGAAATAGATTCAACATAACAAACTCGCTGGCAAGGCAAAGCATTGGCGCACTTACCTGAGGCAGTTTGTGTTGAAGCTTGTAAGCACTTATTTATGCGACAGTATAAAAAAGTGCTTCGTACGAGCAATATATAAACATTTGAAATGTTTGTTTTGTTTAAAAAAATATATAATTTCATAGAGATTTAAAAAAAATACTTCAAATAAGCAATATAGAACATAACAAAAAATGTTTAACTTTTTTATTTGTACATTTAAAATAAGTACAGTATATAATTTTATTGCACGATCTTGAATTTTCAAATAATCTCATCTCTACTAAGAATTTTGTATAGATATAGGTACATATAATTAATACAATAATTATGAAATGTTCATATATTTTACGCATAATATTTTAACTTTATTCTTATGATTTTTTTTATCTAATGGGGTATCCTATACTCTATAGTCTATACTCTTGAATGGTTTATAGCAATAACGTCGCCTTTCCATACAACCTTGATGTCTCCGTAAAATGTATTTTTCTTTCTGTTTTGCCTTTTTGTTCATTTTTGTTTGTAAACTTTAATTTATGTATGCAATAAAGAATGTTATCTATTTATGTATAAGATTTCCGACATCTCCTTTTGTTTTGATACAATAGATTATTCCATATATCATTGAATAATCATGCTCTAAAAAGTATTATGATCAATTAAATTAATAACATAAATAAATTTTTAAGAATTTAAAACATGTTCATGAGGCCAGTCGTAGCGCAGGGACGTGCGACTAAACTCTACTGGTTGTGGCTTCGATCCCCACTCGAGGAAATGTAATATTTATTTAAATTTATATTTCCATTTCGTCGCTCTGGTCTCGAGGCAAAACGCAGCGTTGAATTCTTCCAATCAACACGCCTTCAAAATTTCGCGGAAAGTGGAGAACGGTGTGTCTTAACACTAGTTTCTTTCTGTCTACCCGCCTGTGTGCGGGATACAGTGTGAAGCTGATAAAAAAACCTGTTTATTTGATTGTTCTCGTACCTTGTAAATAACTACAATAATTTTACACTTGGAAAAAGACGGTTATTTTGAAATAACAAACAGACCCTACGAAGCTATTCATATGGACAGATATATAATAAAAATAAAATATTACAAAAAAAAGAATAAAATATTACTTAAAATTTTCCTATGATGTGAAAGTAATACGTGCATCTTTAAAAAATGAGTATCTAACAATTTCTTTTGGGCTGTTTTTTTTTCGAACATATGGTTAATGATGTTAGCACTATTGGCCTTTACAGTACCGGGTGGGGTGCCTGCTTAAGGGGATGTCGATCGTAGCAAGAGAGTCCTGCTGGACTCGAACTTCGGATTGGGGCTGAAGATCTGGCTGGGATCGGCGTGCCGGCGCTTGTCTCGCTTTATGTACCTACTCACGTGGTCGTGACTTAAGTTCCATGCATGTCCTATATACGTTAAGTCAACTTACATTGGAGTAATCTTAAAATTTCGGTGTTTTTTATCATCATACAATTGCGATTTTTTTTCTATCATCATACAAATAATAATTTTACAAACAACATCAAACAAGAAAATATTGAAAACTAAGAATTTAGCCAATTCAATAAAACAGTTGTATAAAATATTTATTTTAGCAAATAGCAATTTTGTCCAGCAAAATATTTTTTTAAAATAAAAAATTATAAAAAAAAATAATAAATAAAAAATTAAACTTGAAATTGATATAACGTTTTTTATGAACCAATTGAAATACTATTATAAAAAAAGCTTACTGGAGTCTAATGGTGAAAACTGCATTTAAATCGGTTAAACCGTTTCTGAAATTAGCGTAAACAAACCCACAGACAAATAGCCAAATCAATAAATCGATAAAAAAATTGTTATTTTAGTTTTTTTGATGTATTTTAAATGTACAGACATCGATCAGTTACGATTCTATAATAAGTATAGATTACTAAATTGTAAAACAAATAGTTTTACAAAATGTAAAGAAAGGAATGGCCATTCAAAAGCAATGTTTACCAGAAACGTAACAGTAGACTGCACTTTCATTTGACGACCGCCAAGCAAAGTGGTTAGAGCACCTACTGCAGAACGTTTCCAGGATTTTTAAGTTTTTATTTATTTTTATACTCTGTTCACGTACAATTTCATTTAGATTTAGTGAGAAAATAAATTTTATTTATTTTATACATATATATACAAATGTAAAGTATTAAAAATTACAAAGAAGATCTATATACGTATTATTTAATTACGTTCTATAATATCGTTCTATTCTATAACTGCGTGACTTTCCAAATTTAATATTACAAGTGAATGCAAACATTGAACTCATTTTGTGTACAATTAAAAATGAAAATAGTAACTTTAAAAATTATTCTTATTTCTCGCTCTGGTAACGAGGCAAAGCGCGGCGTTAAGTACTGCGACTCCACCTCAACCACCACCACTCAATCCACTCAACATGCGAAGTCTCTAAAATTCTGTGGAAATTGGGAAACGTAGTATCTTAATAGAGAACGGAGTATCTTAACGCTAGGTTAACAGATTAACTCTCCCTATCCTGCCATGTGCGGGATACAGCGTGAAACTAAAAAAATAAGGCTTACAATCGAACGTGATAACAATATAATACGTATTAATACGTAGAAATTGCGATTGCTTTAAATCCTATTGTGAATAAAATCATTTTTCAATAGTTAATACACAAAAGTAGTCTAGCTTTCTGAAACAAAAAAAATATAACAAAAAAGAGGGAAACGTAAAAGATAAGTAATATTATGGCATACTTGTCACTTTCACTGTAAACAGAACTTTACACGTGTCCTAATGAATCTTAGTTTCGTAAAAGGCCACGGCACTAAGCGTATCTCGAGCACTGTCGACTCGCCACACGCTCGTAGAACAAATGAGAGAGCCTGTCAAGAACGCCTTGAAAGGAAACATCCGACTATGCAACTTCCTAACTTATCCCGCCTTTTGACCTGTTATTTAACAACAGATAAACAAGCATTAACATATTCTGAAAACGAAATACCATCATAGAATGTACATGTGTATTTCTATTAAAATATTGTGAGTATTCTTAAAATATAAAGTGTTTATTTATCCTGATTGCATTCATAAAAGGCGTGCTGAATGCTTAAAAAAGTGTTGATCATTTACCAGCCAAATGGTATTTTTAAATCAGCTTCACGCTGTATCTTGCACACAGCAGGATAGGCAAATGGAACCTAGTGTACACTCCGTTCCCCACTTTCTGCCGAATTCTGAAGGCATTGCGTGTTGAGTAGCAGAACTCAACGCCGCGCTTAACCTCGATACCAGAGCGAAGAAATGGAAATATAAATTTAAGTAAATATTTCATATCCTCGAGTGGGGATCGAACCCACAACCAGTCGATTTTACAGTCACACTTCGTGTCGCTGCGCCACGACTGGGTTTTAAATAATAATAAAATAAAATGAATATTAAAAAATAAAACGAAATATTGGCAGACATATGTAAATTGTAATTTCTTTCTTTGTAATTGGTTTGTTTATTATACATATTGTTTTGCTAAATCTTTTCTCGATCATCCAAATTTTTTAAGTTTTAAATTCCAGCAACTGTTATTATAGAAATCTTTTCAAGAGCTATGTTATTTTGTCTGTTATTCCGTTTTCGCCTGTATTTGAGACCCTATGTATTGAGTAGCGGAACTTAACGCTGCACTGTGGTAACAGTGGAGAAATGAAAGCTATTTTCAGGATCACACCGAAAATCAATCAGTCTATTCCGCTAAATCACAGTAACGCGGGGAAAAATAATAATATAATTTTAACACTAATAAGCCACTTTTAAGACGTACGTATCTAAATAAACGCGAGGGTTGAGATTCTGCTCAAAGAAATAATAATAAAAAAAATGTCCTGATGGCTTTAGACCATACAATAAAATAACCAACAGCATATAGCAAAATGAGACTATCTGCCTTTACATTCTGCCCAATTTTAAGATGTATTAGGTGTTCAATGTACGCATTGCCAGGGATAAACACTGCACCTCCAGACACTGCATTTGTAATTAGACACTGCCCAACTGCGCCCTGATATCCTTTATTCCCAACCCATTAAAATTTTGCATTAGAATTCGAAATGGGCCAATCGATACATGTTACTTAATAGTTAAAGACTATCTGAGCGTACGAAACATTTTCTATTTATTTTGAAAATCGGCAACTAAATAGAAGGGTAAAAGATTTGAAAGCTTTAAAATGCTGGAATTAACAAAACGTAAGCTGTAACGTTTGCAGAATAAAATTAAACACAAAAACACGTAGTTGTGGCATTTATGTTAGTATTGTTTTATTTTTTTAGGGTTCTGTTCCTCAAACAAAAACAAAACGAAACTCTTATAGGATCACCTAGTCGTTCGTCTGTCTGTATGTTCGTCTGTCTGTCTGTTAAATTAAATTAAATCAAATCAGCTTCACGCTGTATCCCGCACACAGCAGGGTAGGCAGAGGGAACCTAGTGTTAAGACACTCCGTTTCCCACTTTCTGCCGAATTCTGGAGGCATTGCGTGTTGAGTGGCAGAACTCAACGCCGCGCTTAACCTCGACACCAGAGCGAAGAAATGGAAATATAAATTTAAGTAAATATTTCATCTCCTCGAGTGGGGATCGAACCCACAACCAGTCGGTTTTACAATCACACCTCGTGCCACTGCGCCACGACTGGCCTCTGTTGTCTGTCTGTTAGTAACATTTATATCAAGATCGCGATTCCAGTTTCCGTTGACCTACAATTATGAAATTGGTACGGAACCCTCGACTGGCAAGGCAGACTCGCACTTATCCGACTTTTTATTAAGTTTAATTTAGTTATTAAATCTGTTACGCGAAATATTAAAGAAAAGATTTATATATTTCAAATAAAACCTAAGCAAAGGTTGAATATGATATCTCCAGACTATGGAATTTTTCATTTTTCCTGTCCAGTAAGACAAAACACGATGATGAGTTCCCTAAAAACGCAATATCTCATTGGGTATGAATTGAGTGGAAGCAGAGAACGAAGTTTTTTTTATAAAAAGTTTTTATTTAACTTGTATTAGTGTGCTAGTATGTGAAATCTTACAAGCTCAATTTAACCCACTTTCCAGTGTACGATTGCGCTAAAATGTATATATTTATATAGTCAATGTTGTTGTTAATCCAAAATGGCCGCCGCAACAAAATTGCACATTACAATTATTATCACAATCCACCTAATATGGGTGTGAAATGAAAGGGGTTGATTTATAAAATACAATATATCTACCATAAAAACATCTACATAGAAACTGGAGATGGCCAAAAGGACTTTTGAGCTAAGAAAGTTAAACAGGTGTTTGGATTCGTTTGACATGTCTTGTCGAGTACTCTGGTGTTAAATGATATCGAGCACCTGAGGTGGAGATTGGCCTTAATTGTGAAGATTAAGAGAAAACTAAAAAGTAAAACATAAAATATTAATTAAATAAACCTTTTCAAAAACAAGCATTTACTTAAAAGGCAAGTTATACCAAAATCGTATCTAATCTAATCTAGCTTCACGCTGTATCCCTAGCGGGGTAATCAGAGAGAACGGAGCACCAAACGCTACGGGCTCCGCATACCCCTTTCGCCTCGTCCATTGTCATCAACCTCTTCATACATACCTTCCGGAAAGTTCTTATGCTTTTTACGTGCCCTTGTATAAAGACTAGTCATCATGCCTTCACCAAAGGCAAAGGTTCACAGATAGACTGCGCAAGCCATAGGGCTATCAGTTTCATTAGCTTGGGTAGTGCTAGAATATTAGCGTGAAGAACGCAAAATTATGGGAGATACTACCCCGATACAATGCGAGCGGAGCCTTGTTGCAGGCTGTAAAGCCTCTTTACAGAGATGGCTTAGGCTGCGTGCGAGTAGGAGCTAGCATGTCACCTTGGCTTGATATCCAATCGGGTGTTAAACAAGGATGCGCTATGTCAGCTTGGTTGTTCAATTTGTATTTGGATAGCTGTCACCAAGGAGTGAAACAAAGTGACGTGGGAGTGAAAGTAGGTAACTTGAATGTGAATTGCCTGCTGTACGACGATGATGCAGTGCAGGTACTAACGAGGATGTCACAGTGAGAATGAAGAAGAACGTGCTCAGCTGATTTGGGTACGTCGAATGAATGAGTGATAAAAGAATGGCAAATAAGATTTATGATGGAAAAGTGAGCGGTAATAAAGGTAGGGGGAGATCTCGGTTGACCTTCGAAAATACAGTATCGAAGATACTAGAGGAAGAAATTATTTTTTAAAAATTAAATATATAATAAATAAGTTGAATATAAGGTCTCGTCTCATTAGCATTGTCGCCCACAGTCACGTAAAAAGCATGAGGACCCCCCGGAGGCCACGTATGAAGAGGTTGTACCAAAATGAAAATAATATATCTATAACATTGCAGAAGTAGCGCATATAAACAAAATAAAAACTAAAAAAAATTGCACGATAGCTTTTGGAATTTCAGTAGATTTACCCATCCATTTTACTTTTAAGTGACAGCTTCTATGACAAAAAGCATGGCACGAAAATGTTGTAAAGTCTTCGCAAACGAGGTTAGGAGCTACAATTAGTATATTAAGTACAATATTTTTTATCATAAAATAACTATCATTTTTATTCAAAAGCTGAACACGCCGTCTCTGCTGAGATCTGTAAGCTGTTTATTTCTTTTCTCATAATAATTCATACATCCGATAAAATAAGATATGCTATGAAAATTCGGAAACATTATATTATAGGTAAATTTCTTTAATTTACTCGTAATATGAACAATAAAGCAAAGTAAGAGAGGTTTAATGATCGTAATTAATATAATAAATTCAAATGTGGTGACAACCTAAACTACTTTGACCCGTAACCTCACCGCTGTTCTGATTAACTAAACTTTACGCTCGTCCACAGTTTCATAAATGCTGCTTTAAAAGTTGTTAACTTTCTTAATGATACTGCTATACTATATTCCATTTTATATGCAAAGTCTTATTAAAAAATGTAATTTACATATACATAAATAACATAATTAATTATGAATAATACGATCTATATATTTTTAATATCATATCAATCTTGAATAACTCATGTATTGACGTCCCGAGTGTCGCAACCGTCACTTCATATACATATGTAGTAGTGAAAGGCAGTCGGAAGACAACGGGCGAGTCGAACTGTCAAGTATTACGGTACTGATATATGTATATGATGCACATTAAGACTCATACCAAATATATAAAAAAATATATATAATAATATGCGGGGATGGGCTTATGTGAACTGTTATAGCGATATTACCTATATCGTGGATGCCTTCTCGCAGTACGCTCGCGGTATGTGGGCTATGTTTGTATTGCGCTAGTCGTTGACATGTGTGATGCTATTTTATGTCCTAGCTCTGGTAAATGTAGTAGGGTCCGCCCTTCTCATACGGGTGTGTGGTGCTATTATCCTCTCTTCCTCGTCATCCTCTCTTAATCTTAATAGAAACAAACGTAACAAGTACCTTCAGAAAGGTCACACACAAAGAGAGTGAGAAAGAGAAAGTCCCGGAAAGTCGCAGCCGCAGTCTGGTAAGAATTCACGGTGTACCCTTGCTGTTTCTTTCTTTTATTATAACTACCTCGCAGTTATAGTGGAAAGGAAGATAGGATGTGCTCTTAGCTTTTCTTCGGAAGAGCTAGAGATATCACAAAATAATATTGTCGAGTTTCAGTTATTTATTTAGATAAACTTCTGATGACATGAAAACTCATGAGTTGCAAATATAACTTTCTTAACACTGTTACCTCTGAATCTCTAAAAAATTATGGGTTATTCACGATCACAACTATCAACGTTTCTAACCACTAGACACATCACGAGCCAACGCATTATTTATTAAATAATATTTTTAAAGGGTTCGGGGAGTCAGTTAGAACCTGTCTTACTGTTTCACATATCTTTAACATTATATTAACCCGATATTCCTTAAAAGATTAAGAAACATTATATATCTCAGTCAAGACGTTGTGAACGTAAAGGTCGCGATATAACCGTCATAAATTTTAATATTCTCTATTACTAAACATCCTAGGCAATATAGTTGTATAATATAGGGGCGAACTTGCACTCGGCTATAACTGAAGCAGAATATAACTTGCATCATAAAATTAATTGTATCTAGACATCTGAGCGCGCTTAGTGCGGCAAATGTTACTACGGTCATTATTTATTTTGCATGTATCTAAATGCTTAATTAGTATTTAAAGTCTAATAATTTCAATATAATTACAATTTTTTGCAGAATTCTAATTTGATATTTTAAGATTGTTTTAAAATTGTACGGCGTTGTAAAAAACTTTCTCGAGAATATAAAATTTATAGAATATAAGTAGTGACTAGCTTTGAAATGTATTTTGTTAGCTTTAATAAAGAAGTTATTTTTGTGTTTGTGTTTACCTAAATATGAATTGTTAAAACATTTATAAGATTTAAGTCAAAGCAAAATTTGTTTTGACTTAAATCCTCTTTTTACGCTGCTTTACAATGTTTCCCGCACATAGCAGAATAGTAAGAGGGAACCTGGGAACTTAGTGCTAACACATTCCGTTCCCATTAGAAGCCTTCTGTTCCCCTCTTTTTGCTGAATTCTCGAAGCATTGCGTGTTGAGTTGCGGATCTCATTTTGATAGTGGACGAGGAGAAAGAAGTAGATCTCCCGTAGCGTTTGGCGCTCCGTTCTCTGACTATACCACTAGGGATACAACGTGAAGCTAAGATAAATTAAGTTAGTGTCCATAACATATGTTTTTTATTTATAATAATATATATTATATTTTTTATGGACCTGATATTTTATACAGGAATTGTCGACATCTTTTTACAAAAAAAATTATATGTTTATTTTATTGCGTTTTTCTTTGTATACAAAAATGAGTACGTAACTAAATACGTAAGAAAATATTAACCAGTTAAAGTTAAAATTGCGCGGGCCTACCCAAATGAGACGACACAGATGCGTCGACTCGTGCAAAATAGCCGCCACAGCTGAAGGAGTAACAGGTAGTATTATATTATTCAGATTTTTTTTATTAAATACGAATTTGTTATAAATAGTTGGTCACTCACAAGGTTATTTTGTATGTTTACCAAGTAGTTACGTAGGCTGCAGTTGGAGGGTTAAGAAAATACGATTTTTTTTAAATAAAGTTATATTACTTAAATCTTAAATTGAAATACAAAAATTAAATCTAACTTATATATGATTGTCCTCAATGTTGGAGAAACAATATTGAATCTAAACCTAACTAAATCTAACTTAACCTACGACTTAACTATTTCACGATGGAATAATAAGTGTGGGAACAGAAGAAATTCCTTTCCCACCGGCGCTGTTCACCCGATCTCTCCCTTGTCAGCATTTTGTGGCGCTCGGCCGCCTATCAAACGGACATATTATAATCTATATATATAAAAGGAGTTGTGCTGACTGACTGAGGTAAGACGCACGCAGAGCCGTAACCGCTGATGATAGAAACGTGAAATTTGGGCAGATGTTTATTTTCATATTCTGGACATCCACTAAGAAGGGAATTTGAAAAATTTTAACCCTAAAGGGATGAAATAGGGGTTGAAAGTTTGTATGGAAAAAAAATTTAATCTGTACCGATTTTTATAAAATTTGAAATTCAGACTCTTAAAAATATTTCATTGAACACGTGTTTCATGGTTTTTAAGAATTCACCCCCTAAGGGTTCAAATAAGGGGTTGAAAGTTTATATGGAAAAATCTTTAAATTGCCACCGATTTTTATAAAAATTTAAGTTCAGACTGTTAAAAATATTTTATTGAACACGTGTTTCGCGGTTTTTTTAGAATTCACTCCTAATAAGCGGGCGAAGCCGCGCGCGCCCTTTAGTATTAAATAAGTTTTCCGCCTGTAACACCGAGCGCTATATTACATCTCCCTCCGCAAATCAGCAACTATTCTTGAAGAGTTGCTGAGAAATTGTCATGTTCTTGAACTGGTGTCTGCAAGGCCGATCTTGTATTGAAAATTGCTAATATATGTGTATCCTTGATCCGGGGCAATAAGTAGTTATGTCATGTTAGTGAACTTCTCATCAAATTCAAAAAACCAATAGGACTATTGGTTCATCCTTGAGTATCAAAGGACTGGGTTTACAAGGCATGTCATACAATTTGATCAAGCGGCTAATGTAGTCTGGTTTATCTTGAATTATGTACATAGTTGATAAATTTTTACAGAGGTATATTTTTTTAAAATTTTTCTTTTGAAATGATCTTCGCGCATTCAGCCTCTATGTACAAAGAATTCTTACAAGATATTGCGTAAAGGGATGATTTGGAATAACGAAATAATTTTTATACGAGAAAATTATAGTGGTCAAAGGACTAAGGATAGGAGAACGGCGATATTACCTTTTAAAGGTAATATCGCCGATCTCCTAATAATTATTTAATTTTTGTAGAGAACTGTAACAAGTTTAAAACGACACTAACTTCTATTACATCTCAAAAAATATGCCTGCGCATATTTAGCGAGTGTTTCAGGATTATCTACTTATCACGGAACGCTCCTATCTAACTACCTACAGAGATAGATGCTAACAAGATAAATAAGTTGTAACAAACGTATAAGAATTTGCACGTAGCTCGATGAGAACGTATGGCTTAATGGTCAGAGCGCTTGGACGACTTTCAAGAAGCGCGGGTTCAAATCTCGCTACGTTTAAATTTTTATACGTTTTCTAAATAAGTATAAAAATTAAAATGTTGTAATTAGAGCAAATTATTAAATGAAATTAATATTAAAAATGAAATAACCGTTGAACCCTGAGGAGTTGTGACGTAGAGGAACAAGCCTGTGACTTGAAACGAGACAGTCGTGGGTTCGATTCCCATTGGGGGAATGAATTATTATTTACTAATATTTTTATTTCTTCGCTCTGGTACTAAGCAAAAGCCTGGCGTTGATATCAACCATTCTAGACGCAATATCTCGAAATATTCGGCAGAAAGTGGGAAACCGAGCGTCTTAGCACTAGGTTCCCTGTGTCTACCCTGCCGCATGCGGGATATAGCATGAACATATGCTCCAATACAATAATGTACATCAGATTGTGCCATTTCCTCGAAGGTAAAAATAAATTTCCCATTACTCGTCCGTCTCGTTTGTATTAAGTTGAATCTTTTATAAAGACGAGGCGTGTCCCGCAGTCCCGCTAGCGCGCCGCCTAATGGTGATTTACTAGTGAGCGTTCCCGCGGGCGGCGTAATTTTCCCTTAGTCCGGCCACACACTGTTGTCCGAGCCAAAGTGAAAACAAACTAAGAACTGCTGCGTTTAATCATTCATTCCAGGGAGCTGAGCAAGGTTTCATTTAGATTTATTTCTCAGTTTGTCGGTCAAGCCTTGTAAATAATGTCTCTGTTTCTGCGGCCTTAATACCAACTTAATATTCTGATTGCTTTTGTTATTGTTTTTACAATTGTCAACGTGGAACAGTAACTTTGTTTCTAGCTAATTTTGGTAATATTTTTTAGAGTTCAATCTGTCAAGATCACTTATCTGTCAAGATCACTTATCTCAAGATCGCGTTGAGGTATTAAGCTGAAATTAATATCAAATATTGAAGCTTGTGGTCCCTTCTAGGACAAAAAAATATCAAGTTTCTAAGTCAACACAACCAAAAGATACGAGTGTTTATGTGTCGATTTTGCTGCATTTTGTATGGAATTCGGCGCATAATGAAAACTTATAATAGGGTACGCGACGTGGACCTAGAGTTATGAAATTTGGCACATAGTGAAAACTTACAATACAAACAAAGGACAAAATCATTTCATAGAAAAACATCACTACGAACTTATACTATTACTTATTTGTAGTTCGTCTAAAACTATAACTAGCTTCACGCTTTATCCCTAGCGGAGTAGTCAGAGAGAACGGAGCGCCAAACGCTACGGTCTCTACACACCTCTTTCGCCTCGTCCACTGTCATCAACCTCTTCATACATGCCCTCCGGGGGTCCTCGTGTTTTAGTTCATTTCATACCAAATAAGTGCATAAGCCCGTAAATCTAAATTTGTCAACATTTATAAGTTGTACTTCCGTTGATCTGCAATCCTGAAATTGGTACAAAAGCCTTAGTAGACGAGTCAGACTCGGATTTAACTGCTTTTATTTTTTAATAAACTAACATAGAAATTCTTGAATTCGTAAAACGAAGATTTTCAAATTGCGAAAAACTCCTGCAGAATAATATTCGCAAAGTTACGAAACGTGATGTGCTGCAATATGTAAAAATTTGTGAAAAGAAAAGCGCAACTCCGTGCAACAGCGACGTGCAGTCCCCGCCGCTGTTACATTGCTATATTTATTCATAGACTACAGTGATTTTTATTAAACGGTTTTAGTATACATTATATAATTACTATTTTGAACATATATATATATNGTTATATATATATATGTATATATATATCGCCGCGATCCTTATTTTGGTATATGATTATATTGAATACGCTGTCGTATTCAATATAAATATATTATTTAGTGTTTAGAAATTTTATCTCAATCAAAGCGGTTATTCATTCACGGTTATAATGAATATTTATTTACATTATTTTATTTTGAAATAGCTGGACATTTGAAATTTAAATTCAAGTGTACATTCCAAAATAGTCAGCTATGTATGTATTATTTGTTACATCGTTCTGTGACATTGTAAATATCATATAAATTTATGTGGACAAGCTTACTATTTGAAACGCGTTAAGCCCAGGTTATATTTATACTAATATAATGGAGAGTTCGTTTGCTCGAACCCATCTCAAAAACTTTTGTTGGAAATGGAAAAAAAATTGTATTGGACAGTCTGTAACTGATATCCCAAACACCTTTGAAAATATTATTTAATAAATAATGCCTTGGCTCATGTGTCTAGTGGTTAGAATTGTTTATAGTTGTGATCGTGAAGAACCCAAAATCTTTTAGAGATTCAGAGGTAACAGTGTTAAGAATTTTATTTATGCCATTAGAAGATATCGCTTTAATTGCCATCAGAAGTTTATTCAAACAACTAAAACTCGACAGTATAACATTGTCATAACTCGAAGCTCATCCGAAGAAAAGCCAATTTGTCCTATCTTCAAAGCCAAGCCGTCCTATCTTCCCCTCCACTATAACTGCGAACTAGTTATAGTAAAAGGAAGAAAGAGTAAGGGCACCGCTCCGCCCCTATACCGTGAATTCCTACCAGACTGCAGCTGCTACAGTCTTATTGAACTCTCCGGGACGTTTGTGTGTGATCTTTCAGAAGGTACTTGTTACGCTTGTTTATATTAAGATAGTATTAGAATGGTGATTTGTGATGTTGATTGATTTGTGAGATCAATATAAGTAGTTGGAACGAATGCACTACCGTAAGGCGGCCGATATGTTAAATAAACGCACGGCACACACCTCACTAGAGTTCCAGGACATAAAATAGCACCACACACCTGTATGAGACAGGCGGACACTACTACATACACCGGAGCTGGGACATAAAATAGCATCACACACCTACTAGTCGTATACGAAGTCGTAAAAGTGGTATACAATATATCAATGACCAACACCATACAAGCATTGCTTACGTATCGCGAGCGTACTGCGAGACGGCATCAGCCACGACATAGTTAATGTCGTTATAACAGTTCGCATAAGCCCATCACGTCAGCTTCCGCGACGTCAAGCGACATTTAATGTTATAATAATGGTCATGGATCATTTTGATCCATAATATGTGTCGCCCCTACACATATGTTGCCTTTATAAGAAATTCAATCCTAAAAGATCGTGCCATTATAGGCTTCGAAATATTATATTATTTATATAATATATTTGGTACGAGTCTTTATATGCATCATATATATTAGTACCGTAGTAATTGATAATTTGACTCGACCGTTGCCTTCCAGTTCTGCATCCACTATATAGACGAAACGACGGTTGCGACACTCGGGACGACAATACATGAACTTGTCTCGATTAATATGGTATTAAAAATATATAAATTGTATTATTCATTAATAACTATGCTATGTATGTATATTGCCATGCATATTTTATTTTATTTATTTATTTATTTTTACCTTATACCCAAGGTACATATTGTTACAAGATTAATCGAGGAAGGCTATAAATAAGGTTAAATGTTAATCGTTTCGATTTAACCCATTGTACCTACTATCAGGATTTCTTCGGGTAAATAGGCTAGGCAGGGAGAACCTGGGAACTTAGTGTTAAGACACTCCGTTCCCAATTAGACACTTCCTCTCCCCATTTTCCGTCGAATTCTCGAGGCATCACGGAACAACGCCGCGCTTTGCCTCGTTACCAGAAAATATTAATAATAATTCCACCGAGTAGGAACAGAACCTACAACCGTCGCGGTTACAGTCGCACGCCTGTGTCCCTGCGCAACAATGGCTTAAGACAGTAATAAAATAAATATTAATATATAGTTACAGTATAAATTTATTTGAAAGTATAAAAAGGTATAAATACTGTTCTGTCAGTATAAGAGTCTTACCAGTCCAATAAGAATAAGCGCGGACTTTTATTCCATACGGTCTCGATAGTAACACAAATACTTATTTAGTAAACTAATTGCTATGAAATAATTAAAAAGGGTCGATATTATAAAGCTATTCGATATTACAGATATATAATTTTTTTCAATACACATCTCATGATGTCTGAACTGTTAACGACTTAATTATTTAAAAAAATATAATCTTTTAAAAGAATTTTAGCTTTTTGCTTTAGACAAACTTAAAATTGAATGAAATGAACAATAATATTTTTTTTATGAATTACCTATAAATTTTCAATTTTCGAATTTCTTCCTTTATTTCTATTGTAAGTTCTCACTTTGTGCCAGATTTCGTTACTGTAGGTTACGACCAGCGGTTTGATTACGCGGCTAATTTCATACAAAATACAGTAAAAATGATACACAAACGAAAGATACGAGATCTTTTGATTGTGTTGAATTTAATTTTTATGTGATCTAAGGGGCTGTAGACCTGGATATTTGATATTAACTTCAGCTTGATACCTCCATATGGTCTCA
The DNA here is from genome assembly GCA_013403705.1 of Heliconius hermathena. NCBI lineage: Eukaryota > Metazoa > Arthropoda > Insecta > Lepidoptera > Nymphalidae > Heliconius > Heliconius hermathena. The sequence continues at coordinate 559,558 of JAAIXJ010000031.1, read as the reverse complement.
AAATGATCTTGACAAACGGACAACAAATGCTATAAGGATTCCGTTTTTTTATTTTGAAATACGGAATCTTAAAATTAAACTAGCATAATATGAAATAAAATACTTTTCAATAAAACAGTAAAAATATTTTGTCTGTTCATTTAGTAATTTTGACTGAAATGGATATGGGGACACTTAAAAAAGAATAATTGTCTGTCTGTCTGTCTGTATGTGTGATCACGCTAATCTCCGAAGGTACTGAACCGATTATACTTATAACTTTCACCAATTGCTTTATTTTAACTCAGCTTAACATTTAAAGTTAGAAAGAGAAGATTATTATATAGCAATCTATATCTATACTAATACTTACAATAAATGTATAAGTTTTTGTAATAAATCTGTATTTTAACTGTAAATATGTATTTAGTAAAACGTAGTTTTCGATTAATATAATTATATATTAACTGAAATTTGACATAAAAACGGCATTTTTAATTTAACTTTCAGCCTAATAGATGGCGCTGTGCATAAAGCATCATTTTCTTAATCGGGCTGATAGAATTTTTGGCTGAATTTTGAAACGTTTTAATTATAATTCTGTTGATAAATTAAATATTCTTAAAGCACCATTGTTCATTGTAAAGATAATAAATTAAACAAAATTGTATTTTTAGTAAAGGTTACCTTCATAAATCATAACAGTTAAGTATACGTAAGTCGTAATTAACTCAAGACAGAGATTAAGAACGACTTGATCTTCAAAGAAATATTAAGTAAATACATAGATTCTTCAGTTCGTTCGTTCGTTTGAAATAAATTTATACAAAAATGCCTAAAAACATCCTTTCTACGTGTACTCGGTAATAATTACATATTTACCAATTGTACATTTAGCTAATAATATATGTAACTATTATAATTTAAAAGCTATATAGAGTTAATATGTAATCATTACAATTATTTTACAAAGAATATTATGAATCCTTACATAAATCAATAATTTTACATTTGAGGCTGTTTCTGAAGGAATAAATTAAATTACTCACTGACATCAGCACATTTAACAGAGTTTTAAAATAATGATAAGACGTATAAAACATAGGTAAAAAGAATATAATGTTACAAAAATATATACGTATAATAAATAATTAGCTTTACGTATCAATGCTCAAAGTATATTATTATAAATATCAAGTATCAACATTGGTCGTATTTTATAATTCAAAACAATCAAAAACTCTTATAGAAATTACGATAATGTAGTAAAAAATCTATATTAGAAGTCATTATAGTTGTCAGTCAATTCTGTTTATTAAATCAATAATCATGTAGTACGCGGGCGGGCCGCTAGTATTTTATAAATTTTATATTCTCAAGAAGGTGTTTTACATTTTTTAATAAATCTTAAATCATCAAATTAGAAATCTGTAAAAAAATATGAATTATTAGGCTGTGAATACTAATTAAATAATAAGAAATATGCAAAATAAATAATGACCGTAGTAACATTTGCCGCACTAAGCGCGCTGAGATACAATTAATTTTATTTAATTTTAAAATTGTTTGTTTCCGTAATTATGGAGTTTATAACCGAATGCAAGTTCACCCCTATATTATACAACTATATTGCCTAGGATGTTCAGTAATAAAGGATATTAAAAGTTACGACGGTTATATCGCGACCTTTACGTTCTAAACGTTTTGACTGGGATTCTGTTAATGTTCCTTAATCTTTTAAGGAATAGTAGGTTAATATAATGCGAAAGATATGTAAAAAAGTGAGACCGGTGAAAAGTGAATCATAAACAACAATGGCACTGGGAAACATTTGCTTCAATAACGACGAGTCTGACTTAAAAATCTGGAAATCCACAATAGCGGATGGGTCATTTCTGTGTTGAAACAAAGATTATTATTGGTGTTTTAAGAAATAAAAAAATGTGAAAACATAAAAAACAATTAAATATGTAAATAATATTTTTTAATAAGACTTTGCGTATTAAACGCTAAATGGAATATAGTATAGCAGTATCATTAAGAAAGTTGACAACTTTTAAAGCAGCATTTATGAAACTGTGGACGAGCGTAAAGTTTAGTTAATCAGAACAGCGGCGAGGTACCGGGTCAAAGTAGTTTAGAGTTCTCGCCACCCTTATCCCTTGATACGGGACAACACGGGAATCATTTGAATTTATTATATTAATTACGTTCATTAAACCTCTCTTACTTTACTTTATGATTATATTACGAGTAAATTACAGCAGTTTACATATAATGTTTACGAATTTTCATAAAATGTCTCATTTTATAAGATATAGGGATTATTGTAAGAAAAAAAGAATAAGCAGCCTATAGCTCTGACCAAAACCTGTCTTGCCTGCTTTTCTACTTTTCATTGAAGCTTTCAGCAAGTGGGTAAAGAGAATATGTTATTTAAATAAAAAAATAAAGTAAAATATTAATTAAATTAACCTTTTAAAAAACAAGTGTTTAATCAAAAGCTACATAAGTTGTACTAAAATAAAATTAGTAATTTTATGAAATTGCTAAAGCTTGTATCGCGCTAGAAAATTTAATTTAAATTCTGTTTACAAGTTTTTGCATTATTTTACTCGAATAATTTCATAGTATACACTAGTTATATAATATGAAACTATTTTTAAAATACCTATAATATTTAAAAAATATTCTACTACTCCTAATAGTTGAGGAGTTGAGTCTTCTTCATCAGATCATGATCACAAATCTAAAAGACCAAATCATATGAAACTCGTAAAACGTGCCTATAAAATTCGAGTATTCATCTCGATTTCCATGGATTTCTATCAACTACAGCGAAGTCAAGATCAGATCCTGACTTAGTTGTAACAAGCCATCAGGAAAGTAAAGCTCTTCCATTAAAAAAAAGAAGCACACACACAAGAAACCTTTTTAGAAGTCAGTTAAAATGTATACTGTATAATTAAATACATTTAACAACATTGAAAACATCGTTGCATATGCGAGACGCGTATGTTATCTTTGATTGAAGCCGTGGGTCGTAGGACAGGGTCCTCCCGACCCGGCTAAATTAGCCCGAAGCGTATATTAAATGTTGGTAAATAGATATGTTTGTCGAGTATTACCCTAGTGTACTACGTAACGTCTAAACGGGATTTTATTTGCTGTTTAATTATTCACTCAATTCGGCACTACACAGCTCTGTAAAACGACACTTGTTTTATTTTGCAATCAAGCTTCTGGTAACATCCTGATTTTAAGTAGTTAATTTTAGTATAAGTGATTTACAAACAATTTGAGGCTAGAATTTATTTGCGTTCTTGTTTGTCTTATGATTGATCAATAAGAGCATTGCCAGAATTTTAGCTTTGGTTACAAAAAATATTTTTTTCATGCATGAAAAATATTTATTTAGGAGAAAATATTAAAAAATCTCGTTTAAGCAATTTTTATTTCAAATTGACTAATTTGAAAATAAAAATTACTAAACCAAGATAATAATAAGATTGGCGCGTCCTAACAAACAAAAATGTCCTAAAAACTTTTTAAATAAGACTTGGGGGTCCAAGATGGAGGGAGAAAGCGAGCGGGGCTGTCACGGTGTAGGTGTGTTATTGTCCTCTCGATTGGTTAGTAAGCGGTTGAATACAAGGCGATCAACCCGAGGCTGCTTTGGGTTCGCTTCAAGCTAGTGATAACAAGAGTATTCTTGTTAGCGGATTATGCACTAGTATCCTCAGCTCCATTAGGCGAACTCGAGGAGTTTTGGGAGAGTGTCAGGGACGTTCCAGGTATTAAGTGGGAAGTAGGTTGAGTAGAGTAGGTTGATTTTGTTTACTTTATTGTTTGTACTCAGAATCTGCGATTGATATAAAGCAATCGCGCTGGTAAGATTCTTGGCTAAAGAATGACATTCAAAACGTCTTAGTTATATGACTGTTGATAAAAATGTATATTTTTAAAGCACTATTGTTCAGAGTACAAACAATAAAGCAAACAAAATGGAATTGTTAGTGAAGATTATCTTCATAAATAATTAAATAATAACAGTTAAGTTTAAGTCGTAATGAATTCAACACATAGATAAGGACCGATTTGATCTTCAAAGAAATATTAAGTAAATACATAGATTCGTCGGTTCACTCGTTCGTTTGAAATAAATATATATAAAAATGCCTAAAAACAACCTTTCTACGTGCACTCTGTAATAACTACATATTTACTTTCATAAATCATAACAGTTAAGTTTAAGCCTTATTAATTCAACACATAGATAAAGACCGATTCGATCTTCAAAGAAATATTAAGTAAATACATAGATTCTTCGGTTCGTTCGTTCATTTGAAATAAATCTATATAAAAATGCCTAAAAACAGCCTTTCTACGTGCACTCTGTAATAACTACAAATTTACCAATTGTACATTTAGCCAATAATAAACTAAGTTAAAAACTGTACAGGAGTTAATATGCAATCATTACAGTTATTTTACAAAGAATATTATGAATCCTTCAAATCAATAATTTAACATTTAAGGCTGTTTCTGAAAAAGTAAATTAAATTATTCACTGACATCAGCACGTTTAACTGAGTTTTAAAATTATGATGAGACGTACATTACATAGGTAAAAAGAACGTGATGTTACAGAAATATATACGTATAAGAAATAATAAGCTTCATGTGTATTTTTATAAATATCAAATATCAACATTGGTCGTATTTTTTAATTCAAAACAATCAAAAGTCCTTACAGAAATTACGATAATGTAGTAAAAAAATCATATTAGAATATTACAGATTTAAGTAATAAAAATCAATATTAGAAGTCATTTCTGTTTATTAGATCAATAATCATGTAGCTTAAGTGGGCGAAGCCGCGGGCGGGCCGCTAGTTATTATATATATAACTAACAAATATATTTTTTCTATTTATTTTATATTTAGAACTATAATTTCTATTTCTTCAAAATCATGATTAGAATGTTGAATTGGTTTAGAAATTAATTTACTAAGATTTATCCCCTTGATTTCCACTTTTCACTGATCACAAAATTGGCTTATTTTTTTGCTACTGTGGTCGATTTGTCAATCTTTTGACAATGCTGGCGTAGATTTTTACTAATATTTTAAAGCAAATCACAGGACATCTGGTTTAACTTTTTTGAAAAAAAAAAATTTTTTTTGTTAGATAGTCCAATTATCGATATAGGATATAATATGATGGATTGTATATACTTCATTTTATTTAATAATTTCAATGTAATGTTCCATGTTGTTGCAGTAAAAGACAGTTTATAATAAAAAGGTATCTGCTATTTGTATGATTACTGTCTCGAAAAATTTTACACACCATACATTGTTTACTTACACGTAAACGCATATGGCTAACTTATACACTTTTTCCATATCTTACTCCGCTATCACTCAAATACGTTCAAAGTCCACGATTTTAATTCAACCATTCTCTCATTCTTTTCTCAATAGCTATGTGGAGCATTTTTATTTTATTTTTACAGTACGTACTATCTTTTCATTTTCATATATAAATGAGTCAATAATAGGTATGTGTTATATTATATAGAGCTTATCGCAGTAGAATGTTTAAAAGTCTTTTTTTCGCAGAAAGCGAGGAATGAAGTGTCTTGGCATTGAGCTCTTCTGCCTGCCCATCCTGTTATACTGGTAAAAGCTATTTATTTGTATATGTTATAAAAATAAAAAACATAAGATGATTTTTAAAAATAATTTCTCAAATTTATTCTGTTACACGTTAATTGCCTTTCAGATTCGACGAAAGAAATAAAATGTTTCGATGGAAATATTCGAAATTTCAATTATCGAAACGAATTACTCACAAAACCAATCAGAACAACTGTCCGGGCAAAACTTATTTAGAACTAGTCATTAAACTTACTTTTTCTTTTGTATTAAATTCTATCTGGTAAAGCCAACTGTATGAATGTAGGTACTTTATGAGCAATAAGTATGTTGTGGCAAAAATAATGTAAAAATAAAAAAATAAATCAGCTTCACGTTGTATCCCGCACACAGCAGGGTAGGCTTACTAAACGGAGTGCCTTAACACTAGGTTCCCTCTGCCTACCCTGCTGTGTGCGGGATACAGCGTGAAGCTGATTTTAATTAGGAGTTAGCACTGTGACGTCACTTATTGTTGTATTGGCGGTACGTACAATGAGGTGTATTGAAGGACGGGATTGTAGTCAGCAGCCGCCGGCAGTCAGCACTCGTTCTAGAAGTTAAGCGATCCACACCTCCAATATGAAACGGTCGGTATGCTAATTTTAAAATAATATTTTTGTTTACCTATTCATTTCATTCAAAATTAGAGCCTACGCCCGCATACTTTTGCGGGCGTAGGCTCTAATTTTGAATGAAATGAACTACAAATATAAATCTGTAATGATTTTTTGCCCCCCCCCCCCCCGCCCGAAGNCCCCCCCCCCCCCCCTCCCCCCGGTGACCGTCAAGACCATCCCAGTTCAACAACAATAAAGCCAATTTGGAAAAAAAGTAATGATTTTTTCTATAAAATATATGTAAATGTTCACTTTTCGGATTTTTCCTTTATTTTTTATTGTAAGTTTTCACTTTGTGCAAATTTCTTAGGTACAGAACATGGGAAGTATAAGTTTTAAGTACGCGGAGTATTTCTTACAAAATGCAGCAATAACAATGTATACGTTATCGTATCTACTGATTGCTTCGAAGTTTCATATTTCTGTGCTCCATGGGATGGGTGCCCTAGATTGTTACCTCAATACAATCTCGAAAGAAATGGATTTGACAGACGGAAAATGAAGTTCCCGTATAAGACTCCGTTTTTGCCTATTAGGGTACGGTACCCTAATAAAACAATATTAAGACACTCCGTTTCCCATACTCCCAATTTTCGAAGAGAAATATAAATAGAAAGAGAAAGAAAGAAAAGAAATATAAATAATTTACATACAATCATTCCCTCGAGTGTGAATCGAGCCCACAACCGTGATAATTACTTACAAACAGACGCTATTCTACTACATCATTATAGTTCTTCGTCAATAATCTTTGTCAATCAAATATTATATTAATAATTATATTTTTATATTTTAATAATTAAAGTAGTAGGTACTTAACTAAACTACCAAAACATTGCAATAGAACGTCGATATATTTGTGTTCGATAAAATATTTGAATATAAAATATTATAATAATAGAGCTAGTATATACAGTTCGCTGGGAAAATTTTACTTTGAAACATTTGTTCTAATAAAACCAAAACAATAAGTTGTTAAAGCTGTTGACATTTACTCTATTAAATTATTGATAATTTTTCTATATATGTAAATAGCTTCATTTAAGGCCAGTCGTGGCCAAGATCAAATTAACAAGATTATTTTTAGTATCATTATCCTAAAATAATTATTCAATTTTTTTTTCTCGAGAAGGAACGTTTTATATGATATAATAATATGAAACTGTCACAGATGATTAATGTTTATTAAGGTCACTCACTACGACTTCCTGAAAGACATTTCAGGAGGTCTAAAGGGAAGGGAGGTCTTAGAATAGGTATACTCGTATACCTAAAATAAATAAGTCACTAATATAGTCAAAAAATAGTATGAAAGTGAGGCCATCGGAGCGCAGAGGCACAACCGTGCGGCTGTAAACGTGAAGGTTATGAATTCGACTACTATCTATTTTTATTTCTTTGCTCTGGTAACGGGTCAAAGCACGGCGTGGAGCTCCGCCAGTTAACGCACAATGCCTTGAGAATTCAGCGGAAAAATGGAGAACGGAAGTATCTTAATAGGAAAAGAATGTCAATACTGTGCCTCTGCCTACACTGCTATGTGCGGGATACAGCAAAAGGCTATAAGGCTATAAGAATAGTATTAACTAACGTTAGACAAAGCCGGTGGTCTTCGTTTAACTGAAGGAAGATCTTTTTAGCTTAACTTTTTATCGTAGAGTGGCGGAAATCAATGTCACGCCTTGCCTTGTAATGAAAATGAATAATTTACACTTAACGAGAGATGAACCCACTATAGTTGCATATTTCTAATAAATTTTTGATGCAAGCCCATAACTATCGCGTGCAGTTTAAAATGTCATGAATGCGCAATGACGGAGTCATTAAAGATTGTACAAAATAATCGATGTAATCTTTATATTTTGTCATTGTATCAACCAAAGTAGAACAGTATTTTCAACTTCGTTTTATGACACAAATACTAAAACGAAATTTCATATTTCAGTTATATTTTTATAAATATATTTATTTTCACAAAAAAAATATCTATATTTAATATTACATATTATCACGGTATGACCAACAGGAGCGGAATAATAATGAAAAAGGTAGCAAAAATTATAAATGCTTGAGAACTTCTGTTGTGCATTGCGTACTCTTAGTTATTGCCATTTAAATCTTCATAACCAGAAAAAAAACAAAAAATGATAAAAAAGGTAAATTTTAACATGTAATTTACACGTCTTTTAGTTAGTTGAAGAAAGCATTTACCAAAGTTGTGTCACATAACAGTGCCACCTTCTGTCCACAAACTTGTAACTAACTTCCCAATCTGATTTGAGGCTCCGCCGGGAACATCTCGAAAGTAGTGTCGAACCTTGTTGTTAACCTATCTAAAAAATTTACTTTTCTCAGCTTCACGCCGTATCCCGCATATACCATAGGTAGGTAGGTAGAGGAAATGTAGTGTCAAAACACTCTATTGTCTGTCTGTCCCACTTTTCGCTGAATTTGCAAGACATTACGTGTTAAGTGGCGAAACTTGCGGCGAAAGTTTAGAAATTGTACAAATCATCACACATCTATTTGTTTAGGTTTTCTTTCTTCTTTTAATTTATCTATTAATATAATTTAAGAAACAATCGGTGTTAAATACTTTAAGTACAACCATTTAATTAATAAACATTTAGTATTTTCTCTCACATGTCTGAGGACGGCTAATCTCGACAAATAATAAATAATGACTCACTAGCTTCACGCTGTATTCCGTTGTCCAAACAGCAGGATTGCTAGAGGGAACCTAGTGTTAAGATACTCCGTTCCCTATTTTCCGTCGAATTCTGTAGGCATTGCGTTTTGAGTGGCGGAACTCAACGCCGCGCTTAACGCCGCCTCCAGAATTCGGCAGAAAGTGGGGAACGGAGTGTCTTAACACTAGGTTCCCTCTGCCTACCCTGCTGTGTGCGGGATACAGCGTGAAGCTGATTTTTTTTTTAAATATTAAACATAACTCTATTTAAAGGTGTCCTAAAATATAAGGCAATATTTAAATTAAATATAAAACACAGTTTTTAACACGAAGCCGAATTTAAGTTCCTCATTAATCATCGACACCCTCAATTACTGCTTCGATATTGTCATTTGAACTGCTTGTTTTTGGACGACCAGTGTGTTTTCGTCTCCAACGGATCATGTCTCCCTGAATTTTTCAATTATTCTCTATGCAATTAACGAAGTTGATCTATCGATGAAATTATTCTGACGATATTTTGTACGAAATTTTCAAACTGCGGCCACCATGCTTCATCATTTTTGAAATATAGTGCAATAATGAAGACACTTTGATGTTGAACAAGATTGTTGTATTGTATAACGCCCCATATACAACCTATAGGGTACTTCCTGCGGATCTACAATTATGGAATGTAGTAAGATGTGAGAACTTACAGTTTTGTATTGAAAAGGAAAAACTCAAAAAAAATATATATTATTTAAAAAAAATAAAGTTCATTTCATTCAAAATGGATGGATACGCCCCAAAATGAAGTTTATCAACTCTTATAAATCACGTTCCCGTTGAAATACAATGATGAAATTGGTACGGAACCCGCAGTCGGCGAGACCGACTTATATTTAACTATTATAATTTTTTTATTATAATATTTCTGAATTATTTATACTTCCTTAAATGCGCTCATTTAATATATAACATTTTTAAAGCACCAACCACTCGCACAAAGTTTCGTCACATACTTTATTAATGACTAAGCTAATTAGTATTCCGATCGCCATTTTTATTATGACGTTTTTAAACTCTCAACTAATATGGGGGCATAATTATAATATGAGTCATTGTGACTTATCGTTTTAATTTTATTACACACCCCTACTCCGCGAGTTCCCCTCACTTTAATAATAATTGACCTTATCCTTTCTTTGAAATTTTCAAATAAGTACATATTTGCTTATTGACTGTTCCGTTCTAAGAAACATTTTAACTCATCTTTTGTCGTTCTACAGGAAGTAAAAATATGTGTCTGTGTCTATTAATAATATTGTATTTATCCTATTTATAAATAATATATTTTATTATTTTTCTAATGTAGATATTGTATAAATAGCTTTCGAAAGGAAGTTTGCGTAAGCACTTTAGTAAGGCAGAAAAAAAACGATAATATTTCTTTCAAATTATGGACTATAATCACATCAACGTGATATACAATTATAAATAAGGATTTTTTTGTTTACAAGTAGTGGACGCATCTGCATTAGTGTGAACTTTACGACCATTTCCATACTACTTTGAATTACTTACGTCACTACATTGCTTGTGTTTTGTTTTATAGGAGCAGTAAAATTAACCTTTTTTTAACTAATCGTTTACACGGGTTGAAATCGAAATTATAGCCACCACGTACACAGACGCTGTTCCAGTACACCACGACAACCACTATTTAAAAAAAAAGTTGTATGTGTGTGTGTGTCAAAAAATGTACTACCAGTTCAATAGAGTTACTGTCTCAGAACCGATAAGAACCGACGCAATAAACTCAGCGAAACTTTGTTTAAAATCAATAATTTACAGATTTAGACAGTTTATTTGTGACAATGATATTTTAAATAGCCAAAAGTAAAATTGAGCCTAGCCGTGGCGCATGGGAGAATATAAAATATTTACATAAATTAATATTTTCATTTCTTCGCTTTGGTGTCGAGACAAAGCGCGGCGTTGAGTTCCGCCACTCAACACGCAATGCCTCCAGAATTCGGCAGAAAGTGGGGAACGGAATGTATTTTGTGTTGTCTGACACTAGGTTTCCTCCGCCTACCCTGCTGCGTGCTGAAATACAGCGTAAAGCTGATTTTAATTTTAATTTTTGTTTATAAGCTATATTATTTACTCACTAAATGAGCAAACACGATCAAAAATTAAGATAAGCTGCATAAATGAATGAACACGCATAATTTTTATGCAAAAAAAGACTAATTTGTGCAAAAAGCTACGAGTATAGCGCATGCGTACGCGACGGCCGTTTAAATATAGCACGTCGCCAGATTCGCCGCCCTATTTTACTATATAACTGACTCACAAACGACAAAATTTTAACCTCAAAGTTTTATCAATTATTGTTAAATATAAAAGTTATTATAGTTAACGTGAAATTTATAATGCAGTGTTTAAAAGTGAAATGAGGATAATCCATTTGTTCGATTGCATCGGAACTGATTTCAATAATAATGAACAAACATAAAATGTACAGTGCGCTGGTAATTTTATTATTGCTGTGGAAACAAGGTAAATGTATTTGGATTTAATTCATATTACACTTTTTTTTTAATTATTTACGGTTAGGTTATATGTTTGTTTTGTGTAAATGTATCAGATGATCGTTGTAAGTTACTTTGAAATATTTTAGCGTCACGTATTATTCGACACATAGCAGGGTAGCCAGAAGGAACGTAGTGTTAAGACACTCCGTTCTCCATTTTTTGCCAAATTCTGGAGTCAATGCCAGGTCATTCAATGTTGAGTGGCGGAACTCAACGCCGCGCTTTGCCTTGACACCAGAGTGAAGAAGTGAAAATATTAAATAACTATCAGGCCGGTCGTGGTGCAGAGGCACAAACTGTGACTGTTAGCGCGACTGGTTGTGGGTTCGATCCCTACTCGAGGGAATGAAATATTTGTTTACAATGATATTTTCATTTTTTCGCTCTGATGTTGAGGCGAAACGCGGCGTTGAGTTCCGTCACTCAAACCCAATGCCTCCAGAACTCAGCGGAAAGTGGAGAACGATGTGTCTTAACGCTAGGTTTCCTCTGCCTACCCTGGTGTGTGCGGTATACAGCGTGAAGCTGATTTAAATAATTATGAAAATGTTATATAACTAATGAAATTATTAAAACTTTGAAACATAGGGGTGTAAATTTGAATTTTGTTTTGTAAATTTAATGAGTAGTACTTTTTAAAAAATATTCTAAGCGTGATTCCCTCAGACACTGTACATTGAAATAATCAAATAATATGGATAATAACCATAATTAACAGCACTTTTAATAAGCGTCAATTCTCTATTTCTTTTGTTGAAAACCTCGCACAGTGAAGTATTCAAGTTTTTCATTTCAAGTTTTATTTTAAACATCTTGTATTTCGCTCACGTTTTACTGGTCATAAAAAACGTAGAACTACGGAAAATATGAATGAGAATTAGAACATTTCTAAGCGAAACTCTTATGGGTCGGACATTACGATAAACAACTATAAAAGTCGACATTGTTACTAAAACGATATTATACTGACGAGTTTAATATTGCTTTGAAACATACTATAATTTTACCGAAAAAGCTAATAATGTGCTCGTTATATAAAAGTTATCAGCTTCACACTGTATCGCGCACACAGCAGGGTAGGCAGAGGGAACCTAGTGTTAAGACACTCCGTTTCCCACGAAACCAGAGCGATCAAATGAAGATATAAATTTAAATAAATATTTTATTTCCCTTAAGTGGAGATTAAACCCACAGCCAGTCGATTTTACAGTCACTTTGTGCCCCTGCGCTACGACTAACCTCAATTTAAATATTTAATTGAAACATACTATAATTTAATCGAAAAATCCAATAATGTGCTCGTCATATAAAACTTAATTAAGTTTTTCACAAAGTTGCTAGTGGATATTTATGATTTAAAATACTAGCGTTAACCTACTAGTTTCGTCCGCGTGGTCAATTGGTATGCACATTCTTCGATCGATTTGATCGATTTTCAGATGCCGTTTGCATTCATAGGTGAATTATGAATTTACTAACTATTATTTTTACCATAAATATAGAGGGTTACATCGAACCACTATCGCTTACATAACCGATAAACGTGATGCAATATAGTCTATAAAGTTCCTCGATGAATAGACTATTCAACACCAAGATTTTTTTTCAACTCGAACCAGTAGTTACTGAGATTAGTGCGTTCAACCTAACATATTCTACTCTTCTTCAGTTTAAAAATATTAAGTATATAAACATAAGTACGCACAATGTTCTACAAAGGCCTAGCCCAGTTTATAGATAAATCATTACATGTTTTAAGATTTTGTATCAAGACGAACACAAAACTCGGCAACCATATAGACTTCTTATTAATTTGTCGTCGTCACATTACTTAACATTTAACTTGGCTTTCAATTCACATTTATTATGTTGCTGGGATCTATAATACAGTAAGTAATATAAAATACGTTCATATTTATTTATTCGATGAAAACATTATTAAAGAATGATGTAGAAAGCGTATCCGCGAGGATCCAATGCTATCAGCATCTTATACTATTTGTAATTTACTTTTTATCATTTTGTTTGAAATCCACGAGATTCAAACCAATATTGCATACCTACTCGTGTTTCAGAAATATGAAATTTTAAATGCAAAGATGTATGTAAAATGCACGATATCCACAAAACCTTATGGTTTCTTTATTACTATTTGTTTAGCTTCACACTGTATCCCGCATATAGCAGGATAGTCAGAGGGAACCTGGGAATCTAGTGTCAAGACACTCCATCCCCATCAAGACACTTCCGTTCTCAACTTTCCGCCGAATTCAAAATGCTATGCGTGTCGAGTGGCTCATAACTCAACGCCGCGGCATGCCTTTTTACCAGAACAAGGAAATAAAAATATTAAATATTTCATTTCCGCAAGTGAGAATCAAACCCATAACCTGTCGCTTTTATAGTCCAGTCGCATGTATGTGCCCCTGGCGTTGCGCCACGACTGCCCACTTTCTTATATGAAAGTGAGTAAGCATTTTATTCAACAAAGATATAATATGCTATTTAACGAAATTATATGTCAAAATTTGAACCCACTACCACGTAATACCATAAGTTTTAGAAACTACCAACGCTATGTTGGATTTTAGCGCTTACCAAATATACGGCATATGGGAATTTGCATTAAAGAATATTATGATATATGGTGCTTTTGTCGTGGCAGAAACACTAGGTAAAGGCACGTTTAGTGTTGCGAATATCGAACTCGTCCTATAACATTATACCTATTTTACCTTTTTATTTACATTGAATAGTAAAACAGCTTTTTATATAAAGTAAATTCTATGTTTCAGATTTGGCGGAGTGCGTCCGTATTATAGAGCTCCGTGTGCCAGGCCACGCTGTAGAAGGAGGCCAAGCTTTGTTAGGGTGTCAATTTGATCTAGAAAATGATCCTTTGTATTCAGTCAAGTGGTATAAAGATGATCGAGAGTTTTATCGCTACGTACCTTCAAATAGTGAACAGACGAGCTACTTTCCCGCACCTGGAGTAATTGTTAATGTAAGTTTATTTTTAGATATATGCAGAGTATATTTTTAATTTCTCATTAATCATTTGGACGGAAATTTAATATAAAAGGAATATTTCCTTTTTTTTTATTTATGGAAAGTTTAGTCTTTATTTTGATTCAATTTGGCAAGTTCATATTTTGGGACGTTATACTAGAATAATTGAGTGAGTAGCATAACATTGAGAGACGTACTTCACCAACGCGACAAGGATGCTTGTGGGTTCCCTTTGCCTATCCTATTACGTACACGATACAGGGTGAAGCTAAGAAAATGCAATAATATTCCTAACATATCTTTGATGACAATTTAAACTATAAATCTTTAGGTGACTGACACTTGTCAATTTGATCAAAATTTGATATCCCCATGTGTGTTAGGGGACCGACATCATCTCGATCGCATGTCATCGGGATTTATTGGAGGTCACGAGAAGACGTAAATATTTAATATCCAATATTACGTGTATCTTTCGGTTATAATACTTACGTAAGTTTTAAGCATAAGAAAAGAAATACCCGGAAACCAAAAATCTAAAGTCAAAAAACTTTTTTAAATATTAGAATGTAAATGTTATGAAATTAATTAACATATTCTACGAAATCAATGTTTAATTATTTATTTGTTAGGGTTTCCTACCTCAAAAGCAAATAACAGAACCCTTAGGTATGGGATCACTTTATCGATCAAGACCATCTCGAGATCATGTTGAGATCAATCTGATATTATTATCAATATGTAATATTCAAACTCTTAGAACATAGAAAAAATCTACTTCAAAAGATCAAGTCAACGCAAGATACGATTTAACCATCGTTTTTGCTGCGTTTTGTATGAAATTCTTCGCCTAAACAAAACCTATACCCTATAGGTTTTGGTTACCCTTCACTGTTTGCACTTCCCGTGGACCAAATCAACCAAAAATCGCTATAAAATCTCACACGAAGTTAAAACTCACAATACAAATAAAAAACTAAAATGGAAATTTACTACAAATTATATTAC
Source organism: Heliconius hermathena (assembly GCA_013403705.1). Lineage (NCBI taxonomy): Eukaryota > Metazoa > Arthropoda > Insecta > Lepidoptera > Nymphalidae > Heliconius > Heliconius hermathena. The sequence goes on along the minus strand of JAAIXJ010000031.1, from coordinate 543,971 downwards.
AGATAAAATCTATGACAAACTTATAGGTTATATATAGTTCATAGCGCTGGCAAACTTAGTTGTCCTTCCATTGGCCTATAATTCTGAAATTAATAAGAAACCCTCGGTGGGCAAGTTTGACTCAACCAGATTTTTTCTATGTATCATAAGCGTGGATTTGATTCCCACTTGAGGAAATATTATAAAACCTTTTCATTTCTTCGCTCCGGTGTCGAGGCAAAGCGCTGTGTTTAGTTCCGTGACTCAACAAGCAAGACCTCCAGAATTCAGTGGAAAATGGGGAGCGGATTGTCTTAACTGTAAGCTCTCTCCGCCACCCTGCTAGATACGGGATACAGGGTGAAGTTAAGAAAGAAATACAAAATAAAAATTTACAAATAGTTAACACACTTCAAAACGAAACAGCTTATTATAAAGCCTGACTTACTATCGCTTTACTTACAAAGCAGTACCTATTTAAAATTCGTGTATAACATTTCTTTAACTAAACTTCTCACATCGACTGTGTCATGAATATGAGAGCTCATCGTATTTAGTAAACTGTTTAAATATAACACGCTCTTAATGAAGTTCTCAAACTTAACAGTTAGTTCTTCAAAATATACTGTAACTTTGAGAGCATAGTAAATAAGTTTTAAGCTTTTCAAACTAATTTTAACAATGACCGGACAAGTTTGTACAAGTATTTTGGAAATCCTACAAGAACATTTATAATATGTATTTTTTTTAATATTATAGTAGACTACAGATGTCATTCGTGGCACATAAGCTTGTGACTATAAACGCTACAGGTTGTGGGTTTGATTTCCACTCCAGGAAATAAAATATTTAATATTTTAATTTCCTGGTCCTGGTAACGAGTTTCGCCACTTAATACACAATGCCAACAGAAAATGGCGGAAAGTGGAGAACGGAAATGTCGTAATCGGAACGGAGTGGATGAAACTAAAATCTATGAATCGCCAATAATAACTAGTAACACTTTTTGATTAATCCAGACACATTTGATTATTCATACTTATATACGAACATGCACTTGGCTCTATTTTATTTTGGACATGTATCTCATTAACACAGAGTAAGTTAAAAACATATAATTTCAAGCTCAAAAACCAACACGTATCTATATAAGGCTGCCGTGGTGCAGCGGCACAGCGTCTGAAGGTAACCAGGACGGTTGTGGTTTCGATTCCTCTTTGGGGGGAATGATTTTTTTTATCTCCTCGCTCTGGTAATAAGACAAAGCGGGGCGTGGAGTGTTGTTTTGTAAAATTCGATGGAAAGTGAAGAACGTAGTATCTTAACAATAGATTTTCTCTGTTTATCCTTCTATACGCGGGATAGAGCATGAACCTGTGAAAGATATAAACAACACAAATTCAACGGATGAAAGTGCAATAGGAGTCGTCTATTTGAATTAGTTATCTGATCGTGGTGCTATATGTAGATATTTTATTAAGAAGTAGCTAAAATTGGAACCAGGTCATTGTTATATACTGTGACGCCTATAATCATCAGATGCGATCGTTATACGAAGAATATTAAAAGATTTAATATTAAATAAATATTTCTATATTGGTTACCTTTGAGGTCACCTTTTGTTAGAAATAAAAACTATCAATCTAATCAAATTAATTTATTATATTATATATAATAAATATTTATTATTTAATAAGATCTTTGATTTTCGCGATATACACATTTTAAGCGTCGGGTTTCCAAAAATTTATAATACTAAATATACACCACTAATCCGGTTAAATAGTTTCATTTAAAATATGTATTTTGTGTAGGTTTTTTAAAATATTATTAAAAAATAATTTAAAAATGATCGTCTATTAATGTGTTTTTTTAATTAAATGAAATCTATAACTTTGTATTACACGAGACCCTCGAAGTTAGTTTCAGTTATTTATAATAGATGAATAGCAATGAAACCCAAAAGTTTATAAAGGCGGTATTACTCAAATCACAGAGAACACAGGCCTAAAAAGTTTTAAGATAAATCAATTGATTACCATACCCCCAATTAGAATTTGTAAGTAAATGAAAACATATTCAAGTTAGTTGCAACCATCATTTTATTTATTTAGTTGGCTCATAAGGTAGGTAGGCCAGATTGTGGAATTTAATTATTCTTTTGTTAATAAGTCTAACAATTCTCTCTCTCTCTCTCTATTTTAATTTTCTCGGTCTGGTACTGAGGCAAAATGAAGCATTTTGCTGCGCGCATGGCTTCCAGAATTCGACGGAAAGTGGGGAACAGAAGTTCCTTAATGATGACGGAGAGTGCACACAAGGTTCCCTCAGCCTATATTTCCTTAAAAAGTAATTTATCCTACATTGAAAGTCCCATGAAAATCAATTAAGATGTTCTGTTGAACTAACCTACGAAATTGAACTGGAACAAACAAGAAGACAGACAGACTTGTATTTTAGTATCGTGTAAATAACTATATTATGCACTTATGCAACATTTTATGAAAAAATTAAACAAAACTCAATCAATAAAATTATTTGCCATAATTAATTTATTTAATTATTGCCAAACCATCTATCTAGTTTATACGCAAGACTCTCTGTACTGAAACTGTAAATGTGACAAGTAGTGATATCGATTGCCTCGCTCTGGTAACGTGGCAAAGTGCGGCGTTGGGAGCCGCTACTCAACAGTCCACACGCAACGCCTCCCAAAATCGGGAGAAAGTAGAGAACGGAAGTATCTTAATTGGAACGGAGTGTCGTGACACTAGGTTCTCAGATTCCAGCTGCATACCCTGTTATGTGCTGGATACAGTGTGAAGTTGAAAAAAATATGTAAATATAATCTTTCATGTGTTCTACCTACCAGTAAACATAACGTATTTTATTCTGCTTCAATTTATTAAAATCAACTTCACGCTGTATCTCGCACACAGTAAGGTAGGCAGAGGGACCCTAGAGTTAAGACACTCCGTTCCCCACTTTCCATCGAATTCTGGAAGCATTGCGTGCTGAGTGGCGGAACTTAACGCTGCTCTTTGCCTCGACACTAGAGCGAAGAAATAAAAATATGAATGTAAATAAATATTTCACTTCCTCGAGTGGTGATCGAACCCACAACCAGTCGATTTTACAGTCACACTTTGTGCATTTGCGGCGCGACCGGCCTCAATTATTGTATAATATAAAATCAGCTTCACGCTGTATCCCGCACACAGCAGGGTAGGCAGAGGGAACCTAGTGTTAAGCGCTCCGTTCCCCACTTTCTGCCGAATTCTGGAGGTATTGCGTGTTGAGGGGCAGAACTCAACGCCGCGCTTATCCTCGACACCAGAGCGAAGAAATGGAAATATAAATTTAAGTAAATATTTCATCCTCGAGTGGGGATCGAACCCACAACCAGTCGATTTTGCAGTCACACCTTGTGCCGCTGCGCCACGACCGGCCTCAATATAAAATGTTTTACTTATAATTATTACAAATGTTCACAACGCGGATTCAAATCTGCTAAACTGGCTAGAGCTTTTGTATACAATTTCTAAGGAATTATAATAAACCATCGTTAAATTAAATTTAGTTCTATTATATTTTTTATATAAAATAAAGTTATGAAAGAAGAAAACTTAATATGTGATACAAACTAATGGGAACGGAGTGTCTTTATGCTAATTTCCCAGATTCCCTCCGCCTATCCTGCTATTGCGGGATACAGAATGAAGCTAAAAAAAAATTATAGGCCGTCGATGCGCAGTGGCACAGCATGTGACTGTAGACGCCACTGTAGTGAGTTCGATTCCCACTAGGAATTAATTATTAAATATTTTTATTCTCTTACTTTGGCAAAAAGACAAAGCGCGACGTTGAGTTCAGCCACTCAACAAGCAATGTCTCAAAAATACAGCGAAAAGTGGGGAACGTAGTGGTACTAATAAACTAGGTTCCTGCCATACTTACCTTATTCATTAAATAAGCAGGATACAACGTGAAGCTATAAAGAATAACAAATCTATTACATGTGTTTATAGTTGGCCCGATCGTCAAGCACGGTAGTAGCTTTAGAACATCTCACAAAGGACTCAGGTGGCCGCTATCGCTGTGAAGTGTCGGGCGAGGCGCCCTACTTCGCCACTGCGTCCGATTCTAAGGAAGTTAAAATATATCGTAAGTGATCAAATTAAATAATTTCCTCCTTGAATTATTATAATAAAATCTGGAAAACTTTTACAATATGAGTTTCTATTTGTATAGCATAGCATTATTCTAAAATTTGCTAAATAATATTATACAAATTTATTGTCGTTTATCGTTCTGTCAAATCATATCTTAGGAACGATTACATAAATATAAATACTATTGAGTACAATTACAATCCACCACTATCAAAAACAATAGTATAACTTTAATATATTATATAATGCCACGAGTTTTATCTTTAAGTTACAGGACTGTAACTCGTAATAAATACTGTCATATAACTGTAACTGAAATAAACTGTTTTTATTAATATATAAATAAAAAATATATAAAAAATACATACCTATAATTAAATATTATTATAATAATACATTTGATATTATTATAATTTCGAAATTTATTCATTATACTTTTGAACAACGAGACTAATTTTTCACCTTTCAGTTCTACCAAACAAAAGTCCACGAATGACTGAAGTCCAAACCGAATATGAAGAGGGAGATCGGTTAAGAGTTAATTGTACCTCAGCAAGATCAAGGCCGCGTGCTCATTTAAAGTGGTTAGTGAATAATCAGTCGGTACCAGAAAATTACATAAGAGGACCCTGGGAGTGGAAGTCCAGGGAACGACCTGACGCCCGCGTTACTACTTTAGAATTAGATTTTGTATTGACACCTTATCACTTCCTTGAAGGCGTGTTAAGTATAGAAGTAAGTTAAAGAAAATATTATATAGCAATTATTGCAAATGTGCACCAGTAGCGTCGTTTGGAATTATTTTAATGTTAGTGCAGTGGTTTTTGGTTCAATTCCTGAAAGAGAATAAAGGAATATTAACTTAACAATAAGTTATTTCTGCTTTCCGCAATGTGTACGTAAAGAAAAAACAACGTTACAAAAATATTGCGGTGTGGATATTTGTACATTTGAAATAAAAAAAATATAATTGTGAAAGTAATTTATGTATACGAGTATAAGGGAAACGAGAAGACATTGTTTTTTAGAGCTAAAAAAATCACTATTCTCTATTTTTTCTTATATTATTGCAGCGCTTTAATATAATATAAATATTATAGACGATAAACTGAATTTACAATATTTGATTAATTTCGTCCTTATATTTAAATGAAGTTCAATGGTTTGTTAACTAGTTTGGTGGTTTGACATATAAATATCTTAACTTATATGTAAATTATTTTTACGATTAGACATTAATCCCTTTATTAAATCCAAAAAAGAACGAAGTGATCATGAAAAATTACACGAGTTTAGACCTACATCCCTAGCTCCACCTAAAATAATCGATTCAAAACTTATATCTAAAATACAAATCCTTATCAATTTCAGTGTCAAGCGACTCTTGCGCCGTTATATCATGATAAAGTAGTTCACCATATACTAAAAAGCGATCCTACAATGGTAAATGAAAGCCAGGACATCATACCAGAAATATATGCATCATCAGTGTTCGTTAAAGATAGCTTAATACCTGAAGCAAAACCACAAAATGACAATAGTTTAGAAGGTCTGTATGTAATACGTATATGTTATTGTAAGTGGACTACAAGTTTATGCCATATATGCTTGAGGCCAGTCGTGGCGCAGAGGCACAAGCGTGTGACTGTAAACGCTACAGGTTGTGGGTTCGATCCCCACTCAAGGAAATTAAATATTTAATAGTTTCATTTCTTCGCTCTGGTGTCGAGGCAAAGTGCGGTGTTGAGTTCCATTCCATGAGGCTTGGGAGAGATCACAGGATGCTCTTGGCATGTTTCGTGATTTGTCCAAAGCTTTTGATTGTGTACAGCATTCAACATTGGTCATGAAGCTACACTACTACGGCATAAGAGGACGTGCACTCAATCTTCTGACTTCTTATTTAGCTGACAGAGTTCAGAGGATTGATGTGAATGGCAAGAAATCTCCTGGTTTGGTAATCAGCATGGGGTTCCCACAAGGGTCTATTCTTGGTCCTTTTCTCTTTTTAATATATATAAATGATTTACCGTATCTAGTTGAAAAAGGACCATGAGATAGTATTGTTTGCAGATGACACCTCATTGATTTTTAAAATAAAAAGACGACAAATCGTATATGACGATGTAAACAATGCTCTCTCAAAAGTAGTACATTGGTTTAGTGTTAATAACTTACTATTGAATAGTAAAAAAACTAAATGTATTATTTTTAGAACACCTAACATGAAAGTTGTTAAAGCCGATGTATATACTCTTGAATGGTGAACCCGTAAATCCTGTCGATTCTACGGTATTTCTCGGTATCACCATAGACTCCAAATTACAGTGGGGATCCCATATTGATGGATTGGCGAATAGACTTAGCTCTGCAGCTTTCGCGGTCAAAAAAATTAGATCATTAACTGACGTAGAAACGGTTCGACTTGTTTACTTCAGTTACTTTCATAGTATTATGTCCTATGGGATTTTACTTTGGGGTAATGCAGCCGGTATTCAACCAATATTTGTTGTGCAGAAGCAAGCTATTCGTGCAATCTATAACTTAGGTCCTACAGACTCCTTAAGGCAAAAGTTTAAAGAAATTAATATATTGACAGTTGCATCTCAATATATTTTTGAAAATGTTATGTATGTTAAGAAAGACATTAATACTTTTACCAAAATTGGTGATTTTCATAATATTAACACTAGAAATAGGCATAATCTTGGTGCACCCACTCGGTTGCGTCGAATCCGTAATTATTTTATGGGACAATGTGTACGCTTTTACAATAGGATCCCAGAAAACGTCAGAGAATTTTCTTTATCACGATTTAAAAAAATTGTGAAAAGACGTTTGTGTGTTAAAGGTTATTACCAAATTAATGATTTTGTAAATGATAACACGCCTTGGGAATGAAAAGCTCGTTCCAGTCTGTAGGTCCCGCTGAGTTTTTTGCGCCAGTTCTTCTCAGGTCTGAGGCATTAACTTTTGTGAACTGGTGGTAAATTATTTGACGTTTAAAAAATGAAGTATTTAACTTCTTATTTTGAATAAAATTATTTGAATTTGAATTTAAAAAATTCAATACGCAATTCCTTTGCCTACCCTGCTGTGTACAGGATACAGCCATAAATAAAACATTTCATATTTATACATAATATAATATTTATATTTTAGCCAGCATACTTAAGAAAGTACAAATGACAAGATACATTACATACTTGTAATTGTCGCAGGAAATTTACAGGGGTTTGGAGGAAATTTAGAGCTTAATTGGCTAAAAATCATAATACTAAATGTGCTGCTTGAAGTTCGGCTAAGCTATTTGGCATTAAACAGTGATTCCATTAGGACTCGAATAATATGACGTAAAGCTGTACTTTTTTTACCAGTTTTAAATGTACCTTCTTTAACAATTCAATATATATGATATATTATTTATAGAATAACATATAATAGAGATGCCAAAAATAATCTTCTGTCAATACTCCGTTGATCCGAGATGTTGCTTGTTGCGTAACGGAACTTTACTCCCTATTTTGACTTAACAGAGCGGAAAATAAAAATCATATAAATATATTCATATCGTGAGTGGAGATAGAACCCACGGCCATCGTCGTCGTTTATATTCAGCACTGTCTCATTGAAGCCTTTTGTTAGCTTCAGGCTGTATCCCGCATGGAGCAGGGTAGGCAGAGGGAGCCTAGCATTAGGATATACTTTTCACCAAATTTTCGAAACATTGCGTCTTTTTACAACAAGAAAATAACTTATTCCCCGAATGGGAATCATGTAATATGCATTAAATCATGTAATAATGCATTATCAGTGTTCGTTAAAGATAGCTTAATACCTGAAGCACTTCCATTTCCCACTTTCCGCCGAATTCTAAAAGCCTCTAGAGACTTAGAGGCCAGTCTCGACACTAGTCCCTCGAAAATAATTAATTAATATCACTAACTTGATTTAACTAATCAAATACACTTTAATTTTTCAAGAATATTTTGTTAATGTTGGCAATTAAGTAGTAAGTAACAAATTTTATTTACATTAAGAAACTTCTAAATAGACTTGTCTTGAAAAACTAATTTGTCATTTTCCATGAAAAATTGTTGTGTAGAAAAATTAATTTATCGTTCCATGAAAAAATATATTTGAAATATCATCATATTTGAAATGTCATATCGACATTATTATTATAATATTTACTAGCGCAGCTCGCGTCTACGCCCGCTTAAATTTGTGATTTTTTTGTTTGTTTAAGTACAGGGAACTACGTTCCTGTTTTAGCGCACTTAAGATTTCTAAAGTGAAAATTATTAAAACCTAGGGTGGCATTTTCGATTTTCATTAAAAAATATATTATTGGGGGCATTTAACAAAGTAATAGAACCAGAAACAATGATATTTAAAAATTTTGCCTGTTTGTTGGTTGTTCTGTATGCAAGGAAAGAACATTTTAGAAAGTTGTTTAATTCTATAAGAATTATAAAAACTACCATACCACTACCATTTTTATAGTTAAAAATTTAGTTTCTGAAATTAAAAATAATTTCGATGCACTTTCCACCCACCTACGTTACTCGCTATGCTGCGCGAGGCACCACATTCCGCATTTTTTATAATTACATAATTTTCTTTAGATTGATATTTTTAAATTCGTTATATATTTTGAATGAAATGTCCAATTTTATTAATTTAAAGAGTATTTTACACGTATTAAAATTATCTTTAATAAAATATCATTTAATAAGGGGATAAGGATTAATGCAGAGGTACGTATAACATGGTTTGAATATTCGACAATATTCAAACCATGTTACTGGCACTTTTGTCAACTTATAAAATATAAAAAAGTATTTATATTTGGATAACTACAGTATACACATACGGTATCGTATTAATATAGCCTATGTTGGTCAGTGAAGATGCAGCTTTCTAATAGTGAAAGAAATTTTGAAATCGGTCCGGTAGTTTTCATATGAAAACTACACAAAAATACAAAAATTTCCTCTTTATAATATTAGTATAGGAGTATAAATATAGAAGTATAGATTAATATAGATTAAATATTTTATACGGTGAGGTGCAGGTATTCCCAGCACGTGCCTTAACATCCAATGAAATTAAACGTAAGTCGGATCTCCCGTCCCCGCATGCGGGCCCTATCGATAAATGAAAACTATTACAGCATGCGGTCCCTACGGCACGATTTAACGGAAATCTCCTTCACCCTGAATACGTCCTGTAAGGACCAAAGAAAATGAGCCCTCAGAGAGAATTCATACTATAGTGCCATATGAAAAATATTCTTACATTAGCGATTGGACAGAATTGTTACATAGAAAGGTAGGCAGAGGGAACCCTATAAAATGACTGTTCATTTTATTAATTTATCCTAAAACAAAGAATTTGTAATACATTTTGATTCTTATCACTTTTTTTATTTCAGGTAACGAAGGGTCAAAACTTACACCGTGTGCTATATTACCGTCAATTTTTATTTTGCAATTAATTTAGTAAATTGCATTTATTTTTCGTTTTAATTACATACGAGTATGTGTAAGCATAAACTAATATAAATAATGTACACATAAGTATTAAAAAGCGTTCCATCTTGCATTATATTGTGATAGCAATTATTATGTTACTAATTTAACTCTTTTTATATAAATCAAGTGTTGTAAGGACTTCGAGGGATTTAAAATCAAAATAATATTGGAGAATCAAAGTATTTTTTTCCTAGCACTATTTTATAATATAATAAATATAAATAAAAGTGTTTCTTTTCTATAACCTTTATTGTTTCCGACGAATAAAATTAATCGTGAGTAATTAATTTTTCATCCACATCTCCTGTATCCTATATCGTTGGACGTAACTTGGGCGCTTTCGGTGCAATTTTCCTTTCTCTTTTTTCCACCTTCTCCTTCGGTTGGGCAGAAAGCTTTTTTTTAATTGCGAGCGCGGCAGCGATGTACCTCTAGCAAGTGCCTCTAGATGAGTGTTCCACTGGAGTTTGGAATCTATAGTTATACCTAAGAAAATAGCTGATTCCGACTATTATATTTCAATTAATATTATATATTAGGAAATCTCTGATAGCCGCCTTCGAGTAAAAACTTAAAGACGGCAAAACAGAGATGGATCTGTAGTTTCCAGGGTCAGATCTATCTCCACTTTTGTAAAGCGGCACTATTTTGCTATATTTCATTAAATCAGGAAAAGTATCAGATTCTACACAATTATTAAAAATTAAAGCAAGATACGGAGCAATATTATGTATAATAGTATTAGGAACTTTAACAGATTTTATTTGTACATCAATACACTTTATTCACCTCATCGTCAAAAAAAGGCTATAAGGTTTCCCAATCATAATCCTGAAGTTGGTACAAAATTCTCTGTGGGCGAGTCCAATTCGCGCTTGGTCGGTTTGTTAAATATACTTAAATGAACTTTCCTATATTTCAAGCGGGCGTGGCCGCACAGGGCCACTAGTATAATAATGTAATATATGTTTTTAGGATTGGTAAAGAGCCAATAAACACTCTATCCAACAAAAAAAAAATCTTTATAGTTCCTGAGATTAATTCCTAAATATTCAGCTTTCTTATATTTGTACAAATTTATAAGTATTTATTTTAAATATTATTTATAATATAATAATCTAAATAATAATAAGTAAAACGTACAATCACGTTATACCAAAGTGAGGTTGTCATCAATTATTTATCTGTTTATTATGATTATTGCCTTGTAAAATTATTTTATTTAATAATACGACGAGCCATGTCAATGCCAAATACGGTAATTAATATAAAATGGTTTAAATTCTTATTAATCAGCAATATTTTTAATTAGGATTGATGAAATTTACATATAAAATAATTGACTGCTGATTACGTTTATTATAATATTTAATTAAGCGAAAGCTGCAATAAAGCCTCTGAAATCTCGTTGAAATAAAGTATTTCAGTAAACAAAAACAATCATACCTGAAGTCTCTGAATTGAATGGATTTCACTTAATTTAAACTGTGATTAAAACTTCTCTAACGATAAAACTTGATTGATGTATATATATGTTATTTGAAATATTTTATTACATTCTTAATTTTTTATCAAAGTGCATTACGTAAAATGAAATAATTGTAATCATTGTGTAAATTTATTTACAAGCCATTTTTAGTCAGATGTCTCCATACATTTTGTTATATCGGTAATTTTATCAATAACCTGAACCACGTGGTCCATTTGGATTACCTCTTGGGTAACCCTCTCCATTGCCAATTCTACCATTTTGGCTTCTATTTGCTTGGGATCCAGGATAATTTCTACCTTGACCTCCAGCTCTTTGGTCGCCCGGGTAACCTTGATCTCCTCTGCCAAGTCCTTGTGTAACGGGCCTTCCACTTGAATAACCAGAAGATCCTGAATCTTGTTGTTGATATCTACCACTTTGTGGCCCATTCTCTCCACCGCCGAATTGTGGAAAAGCAGCACCACTCCCTGAGAAAGCGTTAGCACCTGCACCGGCACTAGCATCTGGATATCCCTGAGGGCCCCCACCTTTAAGATATATAAAGAGTTAAAATCATAATTTTGTATAATAATTACTACAAGGCCCTTACGGCATTGCGCTACAGCATTTGTCTGTAAATGTGACTTTTCGGGGTTGAATTTCCACTCTCGGGAATAAGTTATTTTTATTTCTCGCTCTGATAATACGACAACGAAATTGAGCGGAAAGTTGGGGGACGGAGTGTCTTAATACTAAGTTTCCGCTACCTACCCAGCTAAATGTTGTATACAGCGTGAAGCTAAAGAGGAATTAAATTATTAAATTTAATTTTATAAAACATTTACCACGTCCAAATGCCGATGCGACTCCTCTAGCTGCTCCTGGGAGAAAAACAAATAGATTTTTATTGAACACTTATTAGTTGTTAATAAATTATAGTATATAGTCGTTAATAAATTATAGAATAAATATTTCTCTATCTCTGGTGTCGAGGCAAATCGTGGCGTTGAGTTCCGCCACTCAACACGCAGTGTCTCATCAATTCGGTGGAAAAAGACCAACGGAGTGTTTTACTAGATTTCCTCTGCCTACCCTGCCGCGTCCGGGATACAGCGTGAAGCTAAAATAAAATTTAATATCAACATATTTAAAGGTTATGTGGAAATTTTTATATACTTTGTAGATTGAAAATTTATATTGTTTAAAAACAAAAACAGTATGTTCAGTATATGTTAAGCGGACGATAAACAAACCCTCAAATCGTATCTGGGGCTTAAAACCCTCTCGATCAGCTTCGTACTCAACAATTTGTTTTCTGCCATCGGGCAACAATACGTTATACTCCCCTGTTGCTACATCTCCATCACGCTGTTCAGAATGACCAAATTTGGTTCCTGTCTCAGGATTGTCCACTTCATAACTAAATTCATATTTGGCTGGTTTCTGAAATAAAAATTATTATGTTACATATTATAATATATAATATGTACCTATGTATAACAAACATAAAAAAATATGATAACAATTCTATGAAATCATAGTTGAACAAAAACTTACGTTAGAACTATCTACCCCTGATTCACGATAATTTTCGTCTATATTAAGATTATTACCGAAATCAGGGGTTCCGTAGGTTGAAGATGGTGCCCTCGAAAACTCCGTTTGAGAGTTAAAACCAGGACGACCAGAAGACTGCAATTCATTGGGTGTTCCATAGGAAGAATCAGGTCTTTGCGATCCTCCACGCCCACGGGTAGCCCCAAATCCACCATTACCAGAACCTTGTTGGTTAGGACTTCCATATTGGGAACCAGGACCAGATTCTTGGCCTCGTCCTAGAGGTCCTCGTGATCCTGCTCTCTGAGCCCCAAGGGAGGATTGATTCGGCACTCCGTAGTCAGATGATGGTGAGGAGGTTATTCCTTGAGGATTGTAACCGCCTCTAGGCAGATTTCCGAAACCTTGGCCAGAAGGATTAGATCCTCCAAATGGGCCTTGGCTCTGTCCTGGTGTTCCATACTGAGCCGACGGCCTTCCGTCAAACCCAGATGAAGGAGGTAGGTAGGTGTTCACTGGTGGTTCACATTTACTAACTGTTAGTGTAAATGCTACCAAGCACAGAATGCTCTGAAAAAAAAAGATAAGACTGATATTGTTTTCCTTTTTAAGTATTCTTATTAGCATATAATACATACAACAAAGAAATACAATACATACCACAAACATATTAAATAACTTGATATTTTTGTCTTATTTCAACTTTTACCTCAAACTAAGTGTTTACGTTTCCAAATTTAGATCTGGAATAGTATTGAAACTCTACACTTCTGCTTATATAGCGAGGATCAAACCGGTGAACGTGAAATAAATGATATACAAACCTGCACGCGCATCGTGTACTAAAATTCGTGCATCCGATCCTACAATATTTTAAACATATTTATTGTTTTGTTGTCAGCGCTGTATGATGTAATTTTGTTGATGTTTTTTCTAAAATATAGTAATGAAATTAGTATTTCATAATTGTACCTGAGTATTGAGGCCTGTCATGGCGTATGAGGCCAGTGGTGGCACAAACGTGCCATTGTAAACGCGACAGATTGTGTAAAAAAAATAAAATTTAATATATTCTCACTCGAGGAAATTAAATATTAAATATTTTCATTTCCTCGCTCTGGTAAAGAGACAAAGCGCAACGTTGAGTTCCGCTACTCAACACGAAATATCTCTTGAATTCGGCGGAAAATAGGTAACAGTGTCTTAGTACTAGGTTCCTTCTGCCTACCCTACTGGGTGCGGCGTGAAACTTTAAAAAAATGCGTTGGTAGGTATTGGTCCAGAGCTCAAAAGTTACTAAATAATGTCTGAAATACCATTTAAATATTTAGCATCATATTATACCTCATTCCTTCATGTCTCAGTCTCAGTATTAGGAATGTTTATAGAAATTTATGTTAATTAAATATAGTAAGTTATACTATAATGATTTTCGTTCAATATATATAAAAGATAAAAACGTAATTAATGAGATTCCTTTGTCAATGATACCTAATTTACCAAAAAAAAAATCTAAACACAATTAAATCTAAAAATAATTAAGTAAAAATTAAACCTAATTGAAATATTATTTTCAACATTTTAGTTTTGTACCTATAGATATATACAGATACTTTTTAAGTAGGATTTTAATTTTAATTCATTATTTAGTTTATAACCACGATGCGCTGTGATGTGTAGGTGCCTAACCAACAAATTTTGTTTGGTTTTGATCTTTCTTATTTGTATAGGTATTGAGAATTCTAATAGTAATTAATATTATATGCTTTGTCAGCAAATTCGTGTAAAAGAGGGTAGATATGGGTAAATGACAAAGAGTATAAAAGCAATAGAATAGTGTAATTCGGGGGCAAGCTCTTGCTCTGACCGCCGAACCACTCGGACGTTGCGTCTTAGACCAAGCGACACTGCCTAAGTGCGATCCCGATTGTGCGCGCGGTGTAGAGGACGCTCATGCGTAGTCCACTATCGTTTGTGCGTGTTGTGTTGTGTAGTGTAGTGACAGACAGGTTACCTCTGGCTACCCTGCCGAATGCGGGATACAGCTGATGTGATTTTTGTTATATATTATATATATTTAGATAATAACGGTAATACTATTTTCATATATATTTCTTTATTTACTTAAATTTATATTTCCATTTCTTCGCTCTGGTGTCTCGAGGCTTTCGAGGACAAGCGCGCCGTTGAGTACCGCCACTCAACACGAAATGCCTCCAGAATTCAGCAGAAAGTGGGAACGTAGTGTCTTAACACTAGGTTCCCTCTGCCTACCCTGCAGTGTGCGGGATACAGCGTGAAGCTGATTTATTTATTTGATTTATATATATTTCTTTTTTATTAAATTAATAGTAAAAATTAATATATACTACGAAAGTATTCATTTACAATGATTACAGATTGTTTCTCATTACTCTGCACTATAGTTCATTACGGTACGTCCGTACTGAACTGAACCAATTCGTGAGTGATCTGTGTCCATCTAGGGTTACTATATACTTTTAAGTTTTTTGTTTTTACTTTTTAACAAAATATTATACTATATTTATTTTAAAGCTTCCTCCATCACTACGAGCTTTTAAACAATATTTATGTACACAGAAAACAACGAATAATATTGGTGCTACTTTTTATTTTTCTTTTAACTATACGCTGAAACCCGCATATATTTTGTGTTGTTACCTAAGCGGAAAGATGAAAATATTAAAAAAAAATTTTCTTTCGAGTGGAATAGAACAAATAACCATCGCGATCATAGTAAATAGCGCAAAAAATAATTTAAAAAATTAATCAGCTGTTGTATGCGTGATATAGCGTGTAGCTGTATCACGCATACAACAGAATAGGCAGAGGGAATCTAGTTAAGGCACACCGTTCCCCATTTTCCGCCGAATTTTTTGACGTTTTGCGTGTTGAGTGGCGGAACTCAACGCCGAGCTATAGCGCGATATCGCAAAAAAAAAATCATAAAAAAATATGAAATAAAAACACCAAGTCGCTACACATCTTATGTAGGAGTTCATATAAATTCTTTTTAAGAAGTTATTATAATTTATGTATGAGACAATCAGCCCTACATCACACCGCAACAGTCGTGCACGTATGACGCAACGCATTCGCCCTCATTAGCGCCCTCGCACACGACTGAACACGTTGACTTTTCTCATAACTTTAGATTTATGACATTGTATCCCACCTATTTATATAATTTATGAATGTATTCCTTTTAACTTCACGTTGTATTTAGCATATAGCAGGGTAGGCAGAGGGAACCTGCAGTTGTCGTTCTCCGTTCCCTTTAAGATTCCGATTTCCGGTTTCCGCTGAATTCTGGAGGTATTGCGGGTTGAGCTGCGGAACTCGCCGCGCTTCGCCTCGTTACCAGAACGAGGAAAATATAACATTGAATATTTCATTTCCTCGAGTGGGCATCGAACCCACAACCTGCGCCACAACTGGTTTAAAAGTATACTTATTTATCCGTATATATTTTTATATTGTATATAATGCCACTCGACACACAAAAATTGAGCAGAATGTGAGGAACAGAGTGTTTAAACACTAGGTCTGTCTGGGTAGACAACCCAGTTATGTACGAGATATTAGGAATTATCCACGTCTTAGGGTCTTTTGCACGTAACGATTACTGTGAATACGATTAAAAATTAATAATAAGCCACTTTTCTGTTCTTTCCTTAAACTTCGTCAATAAAAACGCATTTTTTTTTTATTATAAAAAAAAGGGCCGTTGCTCGGGGGCACAATGGAGTGACTGTAACGCGACGGTTGTTGGTTCTATCCCCACTCAAGGGAATACATGATTATTTCTTAATATTTTAATTTCCTTGCTCTGGCAACAAGGCAAAAGCGCGGCGTTGAGGTCCGCCATTCAACATGCAATGCCTCGAAAAATTCGGCGGAAAGTGGTTAACGGAGTGTCTTAACACTAGGTACACTCTGCCTATCATTTGTTTTATATTACCTTACTTTATATATTATATATTTTTTTGTATATTATCGTGAATTTTGCTCTGTTTCATATATGTATTTACAACAGTTAGTAATTTATTTTTTGATAGTAAACAACGCTTGTGAGGTGGGCGTTAATAGCCGCGACATAGTGTTTCACTGAAGCGGTTATTATAGTACAAATTGTTTCTTGTATAACTTCGCAATTTTTTTAAATTAATAAATAAATTTAATAGGAAATTAAACAAAAAATGTATAATATATTCATAAATTTATACTCATATACTGCTATATACGGGATACATGGTAAAGCTGATTTGATATTATAAAAAAATCAAAACGGATACATTACCGTGTTCTTTCTGCCTATTAGCATAATGGAAATAGTCCATAAATCTGAAAACAAATTTACTCTACGAACTTCCGATATACATATACATATAGAGAGTGATAGAGATACCTCTTAAGTCGAGTCGAGTGTACAAGGTCCTCTGGGACCAAACAAATGAGAATTATATTTGGCACATATCAGATATAATGTAAAATTGGTATTTAAAACAATGAACATACCTGTCTATTCAGGTACTGGCTCGATCATCATAATAGCTAAACCAAGCCCTACAAATGCTTTAGAATAGGCTCGGAGCCCTAAATTATATAAGCTTAATATCGAGGGTTCCCTAGTAATATCCGAAGAGTTCCACTATTCTGATAATGATAATGGTATCGAGCTAGTTAGATGTATTAGACCAGGTTGAAGAAACCATATTATCACCATTGTCACCTAAGCTATGTGTAACCGCCAAGTTCATTTATTTTTATTTTATTTGCTAGCGGCCCACTCGCGGCTTCACCCGCAAACCACCTTTAATTTTTAATAGTTAATTTGAGGCTAGTCGTGGTTGTGGGTTCGATCCCCACTCGAGGAGATGAAATATTTACTTAAATTTATATTTCCATTTCTTCGCTCTGGTGTCGAGGTTAAGCGCGGCGTTGAGTTCTGCCACTCAACACGCAATGCCTCCAGAATTCGGCAGAAAGTGGGGAACGGAGTATCTTAACACTAGGTTCCCTCTGCCTACCCTGCTGTGTGCGGGATACAGCGTGAAGCTGATTTTTTTTTATTAATTTAATAGTTTTATTATGCTGCTTTTCCCATCAGATTGATTTCTTCAATCATGAACAACTTGTTTTCATAATTCTGAGAACGTTGCTGCTCAAGTAATCGGCGGAAATGGCGTCTTCCTCGCGAGTCGAACCTAGGCTTGCAGCCGTAAACAGAACGTGAAACAAAAAAATATTTTAAACAAAAATTTAAACAAAAAAAAATCATTAAACAACTAGGTCAAATTCAGTTTTTTCCAGTCTAACCGCGTCTTCATCATCGAATTCTATAAACTGGATGTCGTTTTATTAGAGAACGTCTATTATAGTCCGAAGATATGGAATGGAATTAAATGCTGTCGTGAAAATACACAACTAATTCATATTGTACTAATTTGTCGCCACCTAAGGACTTCAAATATAGGCAGGTTATTACCAATGTTAGCTAGTGGGTGTCTAGAGAATAGTAATATTGCTTTATATTATAGTTCTCCTACTCTAAAACTGAGGACAGTCGTGGCGCAGGGGCACAAAGTGTGATTGCAAAACCGACTGGTTGTGGGTTCGATCCCCACTCAGGGAAATGAAATATTTACTTAGATTTATATTTCTCTCTCTCTGGTGTCGAGGCGAAGCGCGGCATTGAATTCTGCCACTCAAAGTGGGGAACACTAGATTCCTTCTGCCTACCCTGCTATGTGCGGAATACAGCGTGAAGCTGATTTATTTTTATTAATTTATTTTAATTTACTCTAAAACTAACATTTTACAAACACATACAAATATTAGAAGATAATCACAATGACACGCCATTTGCCATTTGTCACTAAGTAAACGTTACAACAAAAAATTGCATCAGAAAAAAAATATGTCACAAATAATAAAATTTGTCTGATTTATCGACTAAGTAGTGCATAAATGTCTCAAACGCTTTTTTTCTAGAGGGGACGTTGTCGCCATACTAAGTCAGAAAGAAGAAAGTCAGTTAAGCAGACAAATTTAGTGAAGGAGCCTTAACTTTTAAAGTAGATGTTCCTTATCAAAAACCATTCAATGAAGAATGTTTTCAGTTACATACAATATTATTGACATATAGACAGATGGACAGCTTTTTTTTCGCTCTTATGAACTTAAAAGTCAATAAAATACTCGTATACATATATTTTTGCTGATGCTATTTTTGTGTCATTGTGAGTAGGTAGTACCTTATTTTTACGGTCTTACGGTACGGTAAAGGTCAGTTTTAGAGTAGACGGTCTACATCTTAACATATTCATTTGTAATTTAAATATGTAAAAGAGTCTTATAAAAAATATATTTTTTTATAATTGCAAAAGAAGGGCAAAATATTTTTATCTATATTTTCCATATCACATAAAGGGTCGTAAAAATGTAATTATTTTGATATAGATAATATTTCTCCGAATGTCATCCCCATCCAAATTCAAAAAGGTCCTACCTACTAGCATCACGACGTTATTGGAGGTGTCTTAGAAAGTGGCCCAAATTCAAAAATTCAGAAGGTGATATGGACGCAGGATTTAGTAATAAATATATATATATTTTACGTAGGTATATATTTCATATATGATTTTCTGTTGATTCCGCCTTGCTGGTAAAAAATGTGGATTTAAAACATAATTTATTTCGACGTACTTGTTTGAAATTTGTATAACAATATATTTTTATACAAACAAAAATTTCTATACAAAGTATTTTATACAAATGGTTGCACACAACTTTGTTGTGTTTTGTACTTTGCTATATTATTCCAATAAGCCACCCGTTATATTCAAGCAATATAATCCAGCAAATTTGACAATATTAATATTTTAGATAATCCCTAAACTTCAGCGTAAACTATCCTTCAGTCTTGTCCATCAATATTATGACTATGGTGTATATTTTTTCCAGAGATCAGAACGAGCAAGCAAACAGACAAAAAAGCTATTCAGCTTTCTTATATTAGTTTATAGACAATAATAAAACAACATGATATAAATATGTAACAATAATATATTTTCTAAAGTTTACAAATCGACTACTGCTTAAAACTAAAACAAATACTTTTAATTTTCTTGTAAATAATAATATAATATTATATGTCACATTAAACTATTCTATACTATAGTGAATATATTATCCGAATAATACATTAACGTTTGACTATCACAGATATAAAGTAATTAAACTTTTTAATACTTGTCTAAATATGTGTTTGTTAATAATTATATATGAAAAGTAGCTCTGTAAAATATTTATAATATATAATGACTCAAAACTTCCTTTCATATCTTATTAAAGGCGTTTGTTTAGTCAGCCCTTCAAATTAAAGCTAAAACCACCGAGTGGAACGGGAGAGTTCCATCACCCCCTCACATTACTGATAACGATGATTCAAAAAAGCAAGACAATAAAAAACAGCAATGTAACAAGAACAGACGAAGGCACAGACGAAAAAAAGTTTGTTTAGCATTAATATACAGCAAAATAAAATAAAATATAATCTACATTATAACACAACGAATTTCGTGTGGCTTTCGTTATATACAAGACAATGTCATAAAATAAAAGAAACCATGACACTTTTTGAGCGCTATCACAATATACAAAATCAAATAATTTTATTCAAAATTCTGATTTTGAAGTTACATGCTTAATTTTTTGAACGTCAAATAATTTACCACCAGTTATTTTTCTAAAATCTATATATATATATATATATATATATATATACGCGCACAGCAAGGTAGACAGAAAGAATCTAATGCTAAGACACTCCGTTTCCCATTTTCCGCTCAATTTTACACGCATTGCATGTTGAGTAGCGGAACTCAACGCCGCGCTTTGCCTCAACACCAGAGCAATAATGAAAATATTAAATATTTCATTTCCACGAGTGACAATGAACTTACGACCTGTCGCTTTTACTTATATAATATTATGACTATACAGAGCGCCTATTCAACGTCATTATAGCAATATGACTATTTGCTCTAAATATTTAACAGGAAACAATTCATATACATATTTCCCTAGATTGTATAGTAATCATTTTTATACCCAAAAGAAGACAGGGTATGCAGTGGCGTAGCTAGGGTATTTGTTGCCTAGTGCGGCTTAGGACTTGTTGCCCTTTAAAATGGTCAAAATAATTTCAGATTTCAAACCCCAGTAGAGTAGATATAAAATTTTTTATTGCTTCAAAACTATAATAACTATATATAAGTTATAATGGGGGTACAATGGTGTGTCAAGTGGCGACGAATGCGGCGTTAGAGACCGCCACCCAACACGCCACGAGGTGGAGGACGGAGCTACAAATAGCTACGTGGAATGTAAGAGGAGGGATGGAAGAAAAGATGAATGAATTATTAGATGCGATGGATGATAGAGATTTGGATGTCGTTTGTGTGACAGAGACCAAGCGAAAGGGCAATGACACGACCGATTTGCCGGGCAATCGGGTCGCTTTCTGGGCCGGCGTACCAGAGAGCGAGCGGGGCTGTCAAGGTGTAGGTGTTATTGTCCTCTCGATTGGTTAGTGCAGCAGTTGAATACAAGGCGATCAACCCGAAACTGCTTTGGGTTCGCTTCAAGCTGGGGTTAACAAGAGTATTCTTGTTAGTTAAGTATGCGCCAGTATCCACAGCTCTATTAAGCGAACTCGAGGAGTTTTGGGAGAGTGTCAGGGATGTTCTAGATAGCGTTAGAGGGAATGAAAAATTAANATATTTGGGAAGATTGTTCAGTAGAGATGGAAAATACGGGATGGATGTGGAAAGGCGTATTGCTGCCGGTAACAGGGTTAATGGAGCCTTAGCTGCATTGATGTGACGGCGAAACGTCAGCACACCTGCGCGTTTGGCCATACACAATGCAGTGTTGGTACCGACGCTGTTAAACGACAGCAAAACGTGGGTATTACAGAAGAAGAATGAAAGAAAGATGAATGCCGTGGAGAATCTCTTCGTAGGATATGCGGAGTCAGCTTAGCCGATTGAATCCGTAATGAAGCGATACACAGAATGGCAGGTATTAGCGAGGATGTCACGGTGAGAATGAAGAAGAACACGCTCAGCTGGTTTGGGCACGTCGAACGAATGAGTGATGAAAGGGCAAAAAAGATTTATGATGGACAAGTGAGTGGTAAGAGAGATAGAGGGAGACCTCGGTTGACCTTCGAAAACACAGTATCAAAGATACTGGAGGAAAGTCATATAAAAAGCATGAGGACTCCCCGGAGGGCATGTATGAAGAGGTTGATAACAGTGGACAAGGCGAAAGAGGTATGTTGAGACTACGGTCTCGCTACGGCGTTTGGCGTTCCGTTCTCTCTGACTACCTCGCTAGGGATAAAGCGTGAAGCTAAGTTAAGTTATAAGTTATAACATTAGATTTTGGTAAAAAATATTGCAAAAATTTAAAACGGAGATTACGCGCTTTTTGACTAGCAAAGTCATTAATCACATTTTCAAAATCAATAGTATCGACTAGTTCATGTTCAATTGACATGATAGCGAGATTGTATTTTTCATTTTCATTCTCTTATTTTTCTTGTACATTCCTTGATTCTTGATTGAAAAAAAATTAGAAGAATTGATCGTAGACTTTGTTGCCCCTTTCCATTTGTTGCCCGGTGCGACCGCACCGCTCGCACCCCCCCAGCTACGCCACTGAGGGTATGCTAACTAAATGCATGGTCATATACAACCAACAGTATTCAATTTAAATACATTTTTTTATATAAATATTGTATAAAAAATATTTTCTACTACTACACAAAGATTAAAACTTAAAATGATTTCTATCAAATAAAATATAAAGCTCACTGTGTATCACATTTCATACTTTGTTAATCAAAATTTTGTTTGAACTGATTTTAAATCCATTTCGTTACGATTTTTCCTTCCTCTGAAATGTTCCTCTATTTCAGTTAGTGATTTTCCTTTTGTCTCGGGTACCATAAACAAAACAAAGAAGAATGCTACAGCACAAAAACAAGCGTACATCCAAAATGTCCCAGCCGATGTCAGCACATGCTGCGAAAATAAAATAATATTACTCATATACATTGTTTTAACGAGATACTCTGAAAACAAAAGTAGAGAAATCTATTTGGAAATAAACACTGTTTATATATTTTAATCCAAATTGCTAGCTTTTTATTCCAATTCCATATATATATATATATAGAGCGTGAATATATATATATATATATATATATATATATATATATATACCCGGTCTACCCATACCCTGGTCTAGTGATATAATATTAAATAATGTTTTAAATGTTCAAAAAAGATTTATTTACCTCTAAAGCATGGTAAGACTTGATGACTGTAAACATAGATAGTAAATTTACAGCGCTGGCCATTGCCGACAATTGCGAACGATAGTGGGCAGGAAACAGTTCTCCAAGCAATAGGAACGGCAGTCCTCCGAAACCCAAAGAAAAGCCCAGCATAAACACTACTAAGCTTACAATCGGTAAATATCTGTAAAGAAAAAAACATATGAATCTTAAATGCCACTTATTAACCGGATAAATTGGGTATAATTAGTATTATACATTTTTGGGAACCCGACGTTTCGGATTCGTTGCAGTAGTTTGAAGTCCCGGGTCCGTGATGGTCCCGGGCTCGAGTCCGTGGACTGGAAAACACGAATAAAATAAGTCGATTAGAATATATAAAAACGAAACGTGCAAGATATTTACGTGACCACGGACCACTAAAAAGTATTCGAAACGTCGTGTTTCCAAAAATGTGTTTACTTTAAAATGTGTAATGTTCGCGAAAATCAAAGATCTTATTATTAGGTTAATTTATGTTTTAACAGTGGATGCATAGAAATATTAAGTTAGTCTTCGTTTCAACCCTTTCAGCACATTAAACTTTTTGTGCTTATATTTTCTTCAGCTTTTAATCAATTGTGTAATCTTAGGTTTAAAGTCCGAAGCCCCTCCCTGAGCCTGGTAATGTTAAAAATTGTGGACAATCAATAAATCCATTCACCAATTTAAATAAAAATAGTCAAAAATATGTCTTCCATTGAGCAGTGAAATGCTGGAAACGTTTAGTCTATCAGTATAAATAGTTAATGATTTGCTTAGATTGCACTGATGTATCAGAGAAACCTCTTTTGTACGTGTTTTTTCTTAAATATTGTAATGTGGATTCCATACTACACTGCACTATTTAAGACTACTGCGAAAGTACGAACTAGAACATTAAAAAGAGCAATTTTAGTTTCAAGCTTCCTAAATTCTTGATAATTTTGCGGAAAAGTGGGAAACAGAAGTATTTTAATAGAAACGCACGCAATGCCTTCATAATTTGGCGGAGAAGTGCGAACAGAAGAGTTGTAATGGGAACGAAGTGTCTCTAAGTTTCCAAGATCCCTTTGCATGTCCGAATCTAGATAAATTCTTTGCAAATTTTTTTTAGTATAAAAATTATTTTTTTAAATACATTGCTAACTACATTATCAACATGAAACCTTAACTTTAACTATTGATCTAGAGTATCATCCAGATCGCGAACTGTAACTGCCTCTTTAAGAACAAGGGTTAAACTATGTACAATAAACATGGGTATAAAACATTAAAGGAACGTGAACTTAACAAGTGCTTGAGTATAAAACGTGTAAATAACTTAGGAAGCCCCAGTAGTCGCCATTGTTACTAAAGAAACGTGACCATATCGTTAGGACTATTTTGTTAGTTGCTTTCACAATATACCATTTTAAGTGTATAATGTAAGTTAATAAGAAACTACGCAATGACAATAATACAAAAAAAGTTTTTTTTTTTATATAAAATTCATATATAAATAATCGTAAATAAATATATGTAATTTCATTTTCAGATTACATCAGAAGGAAAAAAATCACTTTGTTGTAAAATCTACTGGAAACTTATATTTGTAATAAAAATTAAAGTTTCTCAACTTTTAAAAATTGTATTTCCCTTTGACCTACAATGAAAATCTGAAAATGATATCCGTATCGTAGGACTAGAAGAACTAACCCACCGAGAGCAGAACTCTCGGTCAGGCTAGTCCAACTGGCACTTGATCAGTCTTTTTTAATATATAATTAGTCGGCCAAAGTCGGTCAACGGTGTTAGCTGCACTATGTTTAGCAAGAACAGAATTAAATTGAATTTTACGTGTGGTAGAGTCACGTCGCCAGTAATGGCAAAACGCATGGGCAGACTCGACCGGATCATTACCACCCCCGGGATTTAAAACCGGCGTGAAGTAGTGGCTTTATGCCACTGCGTTTCGCATCAGGTAATGCCGGGCTCCGGCGCCCAACCCACCTTACAGGCAGGCAACGCAACTGTAGCTCCTCTGGTGTTGCATGGGGTCGTGGGCGGCGGTGATCACTTACCATCAGGTGACCCGTACGCTCGTTTGCCTTGTCTTTTCCATAAAAAAAAAAAAATATAAATAGACATTTTTTTGCCGATATTTTTATCGTCGTTCACTGCTGAACGTAGTCCCTCATCAAGCGCCAACCAAAAAAAAAGGGTGTAAGATAGGCTAACAAATATCTCGGATCCCTACCTGTCAACCTCACCTGCACGCGGTACAACCTGCTAGACAGCAGACGAGGCACTGGCGAACTAAACTGTGATGATATTATATAAGCACACAAAATCTAAAATTCCAATCCAGATTTTTTTTTATGGAAAAGACAAGGCAAACTAGCATTCGGGTCACTTGATGGTAAGTGATTACCGACGCCACGACCCCGTGCAACACCAGAGGAGCTGCAGGTGCGTTGCCGGCCGCCAAGGTGGGTTGGACGCTGGAGCCCGGCATTACCTGATGAGAAACGCAGTGGCATAAAGCCACTACTTGACGCCGGTTTTAAATTCCGGGGGTGGTAATGACCCGGTCGAGTCTGCCCATGCGTGTTGCCATTGCTGGCGACGTGACTCTACCACACGCACTTTAGTCGCCTCTTACGACACCACCAGTACAAGATGTAGCAAGATGATGTTGGGCATCAGCGCCATTAGCGAAAAGATTTTTGATAGCCAAGCGTGGTGACTCAGACAATTTCCCCATTCGTCAGTGGGGAGCCACGACCACAAAACGAGGCCCCCAGTTCCCGGTATTCGCACTGTTCCTGGCCTAGCCGTGGTAACGGTGTGAATGGGATTGCTATTTTATTATACATATACTGTTAATCCTAATAAACTATTGGGCTTATTTATTTTCTTTTTAGTTTGATGCAGTCGGGGTTTTTGTTTTTACAAATATTTTTTTATTTTTAATTTTTTTGTTAGAATTTATTATGGTAATGATAATCATGATATACCTTTTTGAAATCCTGAAATTGAGTTCTTGAATTTGATACCCATATTGTAGTATTCGAAACGAAATTTTTTTTTTTTACTAAGTACAATGGCGTACCACAGCCGCCATGATTATTTTTTATTAACGTCACCTATCTAACAATACTTGGGCTGCTAATACGAATCTAACGATACCTCAAATATGTAAATCCGTTCAGCGGTTCTGGAGATACGAGGTAATAAAGAATATTACATACATACAAGATACGCGCGAAAAACATAACCCTTCCTTAGCAGTCGGGAAAAATATAGGAGTAAAGATAAAATAAAAAATGTTAAAAAACGGGAGAACTTAATTAAGAGCGTACGCGTAAATAACTAAAGTTCAAGCCCGTCCGTCCGGGTGAATGATATTTTAAAAGATATCACATTTTCAAAATCGAGAACAGAATGCTCGTCTCATTGCGAGTTGTACTATTTGCGAGTGTCAGCGGGCGCGGACGCTAAAGCGCGTACCCATAAGACCTATATCTATACTAATATTATTAAGTGCATTAATCTCAGAAGCTATTTTTGGGTTTGGATTGATATTTTTTCTGTTTGAATTTTTAATTTGTGTCATTTATCGAGTTGCAGTCAGTTATCTGGCTCTTAGACTCTGTCATGTGTCTTACACAACTCTTAGTTATTTCCCATCAAGCGAGCGGAGCTGACAGTAAGAGCTAGTAGGGTTATATATAATAATATCCAGTTTATTAACATTTCTTTCTTAATAAGTATACAATTTCAATATGGTCTTTCTCAGTACTTGTTCTTATTGATGTCTTAAAAA
Organism: Heliconius hermathena; assembly: GCA_013403705.1. Lineage (NCBI taxonomy): Eukaryota > Metazoa > Arthropoda > Insecta > Lepidoptera > Nymphalidae > Heliconius > Heliconius hermathena. Next base: position 517,039 of record JAAIXJ010000031.1, on the reverse strand, counting down.
TAACTTAAATATTTTCATTTTCATACACTAGATGTCTATCATGAATATTTACTTGGAGTTCGTGTATTATAATAATAATCTTACCCAAGAATAGATTCTTGTTCGAATTTGAAATAGAAAGCAGCGCCCATTCCTAACATAGATATACACATGGTGATCGCAGACATTAGAAGAAGAGGTCTTCTCCCGGCGCGGTCCACAAGCATCGTGCTAACGCCATTGCTGAACATTTGCACTGCCCCCACAATAATTGTGGCTGTCATTGCATCTAATGTGGATCCTAGAAAAAGTTAAATAAATCAAAAGCAGATAATCAAAGGCAGAGGGAACCTGGGAACCTAGCGTTAAGACACTTCCGTTTCTCACCATTCATACTTTACAATTGCAGGCTTGTGCCTCTACGCCATAACTGTCTTCAATTTTGGTATAAATTAGAAAACTTCTACTACTTTGAAATACAATTTTAAATTCTAATTACACGTACAATTAGACACTTCCAAAGACAAATAACAATATTTTCATAAAATTATAACATAACGTAAATCTACGCTATTTTACAAAAGATCTTAATATCTCTCTCATTAGATTGAGGTAATGACGCTTTTGTATCAAATGTGAGGATGTACCTACAATATACTTGCTGTAACGACCTAAGCAATTCAAATTGTCCCACACCCATTCATACTTTGCAGATATATAGTCTTTTAATGAATATTCATTACAATGTCCTTATGTATAGGTATATTAAATAATTAAGTATATATATTAAAGATCTCATTACCTAATATTTACTTATTGTTTTAACGGGAATTTAGTATATTTTTTCGTGTAAATTTATTTTTGAGCTAGTTAACGATATTGTATTAAATTTATTGAGACAGTCGTGGGAATGTTACACAGCATTTGACTATAAACGAGACGGTGTGGGTTCGATCCAATTCGGGGGAATTTACTGTGTTCATTTCCTCGCTTTGATAACAAGACGAAGCGCAGTGTTGAGTTCAATAGCCAAAAAAATGCCGTAAGGAACGAATTGTCTTGACATTAAGTTTAAGCATGAAAGCAAAGTCTACGTTTAAACATGAAAATAAAAAAATCTATATTTAAGAAAATTACTAATAAAACAGTCAGAGTAACTGTCCTTTTATTTCCTCACATCTTACTTTAAGATATAATGTTTTTATCTCCCCTAGGATCTGAACTTAATAGTTATGTGGTGGTGGTGTAGGTTAATACCTACACCACCACTACATATAATAGTAAATATGAGTTGTAGTATTTATAAACAAGATTTTTAACTTACCAGCACTTTGAAATATCTCTACCGTGAAAAAGATCACAGCATCGATACCGCTGAACTGTTGAAAGAACAATAGCGCAAAGCCTACTATCAAGGGCTTTATGACGATCGACGAAAAAAACACTTCACGTGTGAAAAGAGATTTTGGTTCTTCAATTTTTTCGTTGTTTCTGAAAGAAAATTATTCCAGATAAAACAAATTTATACTAATTTTATAAAGTTGAAGTATTTGTTTGGTTGAACTAGCTAATCTCAGGAACTTCTGGTTCGCGTTGATATAATTCTTATTGTGTTGAATAGTTCATTTAGCAATGAGAACTGTCGATTATAATATTACTTCACGTTAATAGTTTTAAGGTAACATACTGTACCTGGGGTCACAGTTACCGGATTCATAGAATGTGTCGTGTCACAACTCTTAGTTGTTTTCATTGACCATTGCTTTGAAAAAGCTAGTCAATTATAAATTTTGTGGTAGGCTGATGAAAGCAAAAATATTTTATTGAGATACTTTATTTAAAATTATAATTTTTAGTTAAATCTCATTTCTCAACCAAATCTATTGACCCAATTTAGTTAAAACATAGTAGAATTAAATATTTCCGTAAGGGGGTGATAATGCGGCAAGTGCAAATTATAGCACGGGTCGCCGCGGTTCAGGACTATAACCGATGTAGCTCCTGAACGGTTTGGCCTCCTTTTACAGAACTTAGTAGGACATTATCTACACACTGTTAATTGTTTACAGACAATAAATGAAATAATAAAACCATTTTTTTCCTATTAAATATAAAATAAAATAATTTTATTTTTAATAGGAAAAAAAATGGTATTTAACTAAAATCCTATTAAAAAGCTCATTTCATGTGTAATCTATTCTAATACTTCATTTATATATTTATTACTTATAAATACTGCATAATGAGATTTGAAAGAGTGCATGTCTATCAGTCACTCACGACTTCGAGCCCTCATAACTCCTAAACTAAGCACTGTACAATCAAAATATTGTGTAATTAGGTTGAGAACCAATGTAGGTATATTATAAAAAAAAATAAAATCGCAGAACTCGACTTTTTTTACCTTTTTTTTGTGGAAAAAGACAAGGCAAACGAGTGTACGGGTCACCTGGTGGTAAGTGATTACCGCCGCCCACGACCCCGTGTAACACCAGAGGAGCTACAGGTGCGTTGCTGGCCTTTAAGATGGAGACTTGATGCACATTTTGAAGGTACTCAGATCGTATCGACCTGGGAACAGCTGCCACAGGTAGATCATTCCACAGTTGAGTGGCGCGTGGAAGGAAGTTCCTACGAAACCGCACAGTAGTGGAGTGCCACGTATCCAGATAGTATGGATGATACTTAAGTTTGCGACGTACTGTGCGGTTAGAAAATTGGGCGGCAGGTCTCAAGAACACTCCCCATGATAAATACGATAGAGAACGCACAGCGATATCCAACGATTCGAAGGCGTCTACGATGTATGCGATGAAACGGTTCAAGCTGGGGTGCACCAGCCCAGAGATGAGAACAGTACTCCATATGAGGCCGAACCTGGGCCCTATACAATGGACCAATCGGTGTTTTGGCGAGAAGTACTGTCTCGTTCTGTTGATGACCCCCAGTCTCACCGGTCGACACTCAACACTGGTCGACGTTTTCCCGAGAAAGACTTGCGCGGCCGGAGTAAACAGCGTCTACTGTGCTATCATCTGCATAGCAATGAATGCTAGAATCTTCTAACATGTCGTTAATATGCAAAAGAAACAGCGTAGGGGACAGCACGCAGCCTTGGGGAACGCCGGTATATATTCGGAGCAAAAACCGTCGACAGCGACCTTGATGCTGTACCCAGTGAGAAAACTGGCGATCCACTTGCATAAATTCTCGGGGGGCCCATATGATGGAAGTTTAGCTAGGAGCGCCCCATGCCACACTCGATTAAAGACCTTCGCCATGTCCAAACTAATTGCCAGGCCCTCTCTCTTGCTTTCAATAGCCGCAGCCCAGCGGTGGGTTAGGTAAACCAGAAGATCACCGGTTGAGCGACCATGGCGGAAGCCATATTGATAGTCATTAATCAATCGCTGATCCTGTAGATAAACCAAGAATTGGCTATTGATGATGTTCTCGATGACTTTTGAGAGTAGAGAGGTGATAGCAATAGCCCTATAGTTAGATGGATCGGGTGGATAAGATCGCTCTTCCATGAGTCTAAGACTACGCCGACTTAGTAAGAGTGCCGAAACACACGCGTTAGCGCCGGTGTCAGTTCAGGGGCACAAGAATGTAGCACTAAGAGAGAGATGTCATCTGGCCCGCTCGACTTGTGGATGTTCAAAGAGGACAGAGCTCACCTAACAGCTGTTTAAGCTCAGACACGCTGACTGTAATATTTTATTAATGGCATTGTCGTGTCGTAAAAAAAAAGGTCCTATTTTACTAAAGACTCTTATCGTGTACCTTTTATACAATTTGATCATTTATGATGTTCATGAAGTTTTGTTATAATATTATATAAAATAAATTATAATTTTGCATACATAATATCTACTAACTTCAACTAGATTCTTAACTTTAAATTATTTGAAATTATGTTTCGCCTTGTTCGTAGCGTTCACAAGCTTATCCGATCTTCTTAAACGTTATCATGTTTCTTACAACGATAAATAATTCAACAATCATAAAACTAACTAGAATTTTCATTTTAAGCATTAAACTTTCTTAGTAGAAAGTAAATAAATAAGACCTACTAAAGGTAACGACCCTTTGCCAATTAATTAACTAAAATAATGCAAAAGTAACCATTGTCAATTACTTAGTAAGTATATTAAATATTTCTAAATTGAAAAAAGTTTAAGCAGAAATATGTCAAATTGATACTTAAAAGATTTTTTTTAATTTGCGTCCTCTTAAGAGATTGATGACAATCGAGGTAAAAGATATTGGGGATGTCATTAATGCTCAATTGCCATGTTTGGAATATAATTACAAGAGCAGAACAGAGGCAAAAGGAGTCAGACACTCCCTTTCACATCTTTCAGACTCCCGCTTTAAACGGCAGGGGGCGCAGAGACACAAATTTGCGTTATATCACTCGGAGTAATGATATATTTAATTTTTAACCTGACACTGATAAGGAGGCAAAGCGTGGCATTGGGGTCCGCCGCGCAACACGCAATGTCTCCAGAATTCAATAGAAATTGGGGAACGAAAGTTTCTTAATGAGAACCTAGTGTTGTGAGAGACACTAGGTCCCCAGGTTCCCTCTGTCTACCCTGCCACGTGCAAAAAAAAGATAAAATTAGAGATATCTAAAAACAGTCTCCTTTGTATCTTCACGCTTTTCCTCACATCTTTTTTTTAAGACATAAATACAGGAAACCTAGAGTTAAGTCACTCTGATTTTTATTTTTTGCCACTTTTTGGCCGAAAATGAGAGTTGCGATATTGATATGAACTAAATATAACCATACCTTCGAAAACGTATCAAATCCACTATAGACACATTTACCGTCAGACGATATCTTTCGATTAAAGGTAATATTTATCTGGCTCGCCCGCATAAAGTCATTGTTATTATATAGCCAAAATATACAAAAACTTTACTTACATTGTAGCATCTATGGTATTCGTTCATTATTGATGTATAAACTTTATTAATGTAAAGTTTCATCTAAATTCATTCGGTAGTTTTTTGGTGAAAGTGTAACAGACATTCATCTTAGTAATAGAAGAGTTTTTCACGTGAAATTATAAGTGACTGTTGGTATCATATCATAACTTAATAACAAACTTACTCTTGTTTATCTTCTTGAATACCAGCGATAGCGTGTTGAGAGAGATGCAGCCACTTCACAGCAGATGTATTGTCGAGGCCTTTAGCCTTCAACCATACAGGTGATTCAGGTAACGGCAATAGAATAACGAACAAGGCCGCTGTAAACAAAAACTTTTTTAGTCTTTCTTAGCAAAGTAGAAAGAGGAAGACTGGTGTTAAAACTCTCCGTTTCCCACGTTACGCCGAAATCTGGAGACATTGCCTAATATTAAATATATCATTCCCTCGAGTGGGAATAGAAACCACAACCTATCACGTTTTCAGTCACACGCTTATGCCCCTGTGCTAGGACTGGGTGATAAACAAAATTATTTATGATATTTTATTTAAGATTTTTATCCTATATAATTAATTACATGTCTCAAGTGTGGGCTTAGATGATGAAATGATTTTTTTTTTCATTTAGCCCGTATTTGCGACATTAACTTCCGCTACTTAAGGCGCAATGTCTTGAATTTGAACAAAAAGTGGAAAATGGAATGTTTTCGGTATGTTCTCTCTACCTAAACTACTAAAGGGGTGAAGCTAAAAAAATGCTAAACATAACACTTTGTCATATCAAGCTATTTTGTAAAATTGACTGAAATTTTTTTTACGTATCGATGTTTTACGAATACTTTCAAACAAATGTGAAATGACGTCATCTGTCGTCATAATAATACATAATAATACATAATCAAGCTAGGTTACCGAAGGTGTAGGTGTGGCGTCCAATTCGACTAAATATTTTTTTATACAAAACTTCAATAATACCTAATTACATTGTTTATTTGAGATAGTCCGTGGCGACTAACGAACTCTAATTGTAAGACAATCAGATATCTTGTAGTAGACGTAAGTGCATATGTATATTTACACTTTAATATATCGGCGCGTGCGTCAATCCTATAATTATTATATGTCTATAGTTTACTTGAACTTATTGCTTATCGTAACGTTTTTTTTTTTATTTTCAAATAATAAATATCAAAAAAGTATCTACATTAATATAAGTTTTATAGACAAAAAATGCAAAAATAAAATAAATTTATCTACATGTTAAATAGTTATCTATAGATTTAATTTATAATAATATGTACATATACTTAAGTAATTATTACCACAGTGACCGGTTATTGTGAAATTAATACGAGATACATAAAAAGTACAACGTTTTCATATTATAAATCATTATCACAAGCGTAAAAATAAATATATTTAAGTTACAATAACGAATATTTTTAAAGTAAGACAATTCAAGACTGTCGTGGTGCAGGGGCACAAGCGTGCGACTGTAAGCGTGGCAAGTTGTGGATTCGATTGCCACTCAAAAAAAAAAAAACAATACATATTAAATACTCTAAGTAAGTCATAACAAGTTAAGTTTATAATTTTTTTGTGTACCAATTGGATACTCTATCTATATAGGGTATAATAATAAAATATTTTCAGAATGTCTCATATTTTTTTTAGCATCACGCACCCATTATTACCCGCACATAGCAGGATAGGCGACGGAACCTTGGAAGTTAGTGGTAAGACACTTAGTTCCCCATTAAGATACTCCCGTTCCCCATTCTCTACCGAAGGGGGGTTGAGTTGCCTGCGTCCGTATTCGATTCTTTGAGTGTACTCCACACTCAAAGAATCGAATCCCTACACGTGACCCCTGGGTAGTGCGAATCGGGCAACATTCTGGTGGGAAGCATTAGCCGAGGCTGGTAACCACCCACTTGACAAAGTCGTGGCGTGAAACGGCTTAGTCGTGTTTCATGACGATATCTGCTATCAGCGTCTTCGTAATTTTGAAGGCCCCTCTGTTTTAGTTCTTTGAGCACTCGTAGACTTAGGCATTGATAAAAAAATCTATGCATGTGTATACCGTTCACTTAGTGGGGACTAGGCTTGCCGAATACTTAAGCGAAGCTGATGATACGGCTCAACAAAAGTACCCAAAAGCTCAATTAGTATTACTGGGGGATTTTAATGGTCACCATGGATAATGGCTATTCCTATACCGGGATACAGACCATACTGGGAGAGAAACACGTAAGCTTGCCTTAACATTAAATCTTATTCAGCTGGTCCAAGGTGCAACACGAGTATCTGATGTTAAATCGCATACGTCCTTTTGTTTAGATCTTTTGCTGAGAACTAAACCAGACCGCTACTCAGTTTCTATTTCACCACCATTGAGTTAATTTGACCACTGTTTGGTGAAATCTGTGTTGATATATTCTCCGCCCGACCCCAGTCTAATTGGAAATTGGCGAGTATGGCAACACAAGTCAGCGGACTGGGATGAAATGCGGTCCCTTTTTGCTTCTTATCCTTTAGACGACTTCTTATCCTTGACGTGCCTCTGTCTGTCTGTATGTATATTATGTAAGGTCATGGAACGTGTCCTGAATAGTAAACTTTTGGCATACCTAGAAACAAACAACCATCTAAGTGACAGCTACTGGGGATTTTCTGGCGTATGTCACTCATATCTGGAGTGTGGCCATTGAGAAGTACGGTGAGGCAATAGCCGTTTCTCTTGACATCTCAAAGACTTACGACAGGGTTTGGCATGATAGCCTTATTGGAATGCTACCAACAAATGGCTTGCCCGATGACTTGTGTTCTTGGTTATCATACTTCTTCTTCGAGGGACCGATCTATACATGTAGTCGTGGATGGCCACTCGTCTGATATAAAGGATATAAATGCCGGTATTCCTCAAGAGTCAGTGCTCTCTGCAACTCTGTTGCTGCTCCATATAAATGATTTACTCATTCCTGGAATCTTTGGGTACGTAGACGACAGCACTGTGGTAGAGCACTACATAGCCAAAGCAACTGCAAATGGGCCTGAAATACAATCGCACAGGGATTTTTTTTTATAATTTTAACTAAACACTACAGACATGTGGTCCGTACTTTTTTTAACTTTTTCATTATTATCAGCTAATCAACAGTTTTATAATTATCTAGATATTATCTTACTTTTTTTTCGCATATGGATAATATGGTTGAACGCCTTAATTTTAACCACAAGGCAGTCTCCGATTAGGGAGATGCCTATTTGGTCAAATTTAATGCCATTGAGACCCAGGCGTGTCTGTTTACCGCGAAAAAACTATTACACGCAATGCCTCAAGTATTCCTGTTTTTTTTTATTAAATATTAAAAAATATTTCATAAAAAAAAACAAGAATACTTGACTCATTGCGTGTTGAGTGGTGAAACTCAACGCCACGTTTTGCGTCGTCACTAAAGCGAGTTAATGAAATATAAAATATTTTATTCCCCGTGTAGGAATTGATCCCACAACCGTCTTGCTCAACTTTATATTTTTTTTCCTTACTTATTACTACATCAATAGGTTGTAACCAAAAAATTAAAACAATTAAAAGACATGTTCTATCCCATACAAAAAGATGATTGATAACGGTTATACTATGTGAGACAGATAACACGTACTCCCGTCATATATGGATTAAGCTTAATTAAAATGTAAATATTAAATCAGTGTTCTATCTCCTTGATCTAAGTACTGCAAATATATTATATTTAAAAAAACAATTTTAAGATCTCTATAGACTATACTCATAAATAAATATGGGTTTCTTAAAAAAAATAAATCAGCTTCACGCTGTATCCCGCACACAGGAGGGTAGGCAGAGGGAACCTAGTGTTAAGACACACCGTTGCTATCTGGAAGCATTGCGTGTTGAGTGGCGGAACTCAACGCCGCGCTTTGCCTCGACACCAGAGCGAAGAAATGAAAATATAAATGTAAGTAAATATTTCATTTCCTCGAGTGGGGATCGAATCAACAACCAGTCGATTTTACAGTCACATTTTGTGCCTCTGTACCACAACTGGCCTCAAAACGTTTCTTCAAATTAATTATAATAATTATTTTTATACTCGTCGTGGCGCAGAGGGACAAGCATGCGACAAGATTGTGGGTTGGATTCCCTCTCATTTCCTCGTTCTGACTGAAAGAGAGCGTGGTGTTGAGTGAGTGAAGTGTCTTAATGGAAACGAATTGTCTTAACACCACGGTTTTCAGGTTCCCTCGGCCTGCTATGTGCCGGATACAGAGTGAAACAAAAAAAAGCTTTTTTATTATGATTTACACTCTATTCATGCAACTATAGATTTTTTACTAACAAACATCTATTTATAAACAGTGGTTGTGAGGTAAAGTGCACCGTTGGTTACAATGTTTCTAAAGGAAAATAAAAAGAAAAAGAAAAAGGTAAACTCGTTCTCTCCGATCCACTATCTGTTTGCTATTTTCTATTTTTCCTGTCCGTAAACGTGAAACTCATTAATATTTTATATGAACATGGTCAATTATTGAGTAATAATGATTTTGTGAAATGTTTACTTTTATGGTACAAACTATTTAACAAACATATTTATTACAGATTCACATCTTTTTCGTATGTTATTGTATAGTAGATAGAAAAAACTTAGTGTAGAGAAACTTCGTTCTTCACTTTACACGAAGGGAGAGGCTCATTTATGTTTTGAATAACGAAACCATACCGCGGCTAATAAATAATACCCAACAATGAATATTTTATTAGCTTCACGGTGTATCTAGCATGTAGAAGGTAAATAGAAGGAACCTAATGTTAAGACCTCATTTTCCGCCCAAATTTCAAAACATTTGGTACATAAGTGCTGGAACTCAACGCTGCGCTTTGTCTGTACGTGACTGTTACTAGAGGGAGGAAAATGAAAATATTTCATTCCCCGAGGGCCAATCGAGCCCACAATCGGCGCTTGCACAGTCAGAGTGTTTATTATTATTAAACTTCTTTATTCATAGTCATTATTAATATTCAAAAAAATCAGCTTCACGCTGTATCCCACACACATCAGGGTAAATAGAGCGAACCTAATAAGATATCTCTCCAATTCACACTTTCCGCCAAATTTTTCAAGGTATTACGTGTTGAGTGGCGGAACTCAGCACTGGGCTTTTGCTTCAGTGCCAGAACGAAGAATTGAAAATATTTACACATAAAAATCATTCCTCCGAGTGGGGATCGAACCCACAACCTTCACATTACAGTCCTACCGTTGTGCCGCTACGCCATGACGGCCTTATTTTATTAATATTTAATAAGCTACAAAGGTTCTTACCACAAAACGTGGCTGAAAGAAAGGCTAGATATCTCCAATAAAGCCAGTTGCCGCCTATATATGATATTAGGATACCGAAAGACATAGACAACGTGGGCAAAGAGCCCAAACGACCCCGTATCTCTGGATCACAGCACTCGCTTACCTGAAATCAAAATATTTTAATAAAATAAATGACATTTTTTGTGTGTTGTTTTTTTTTGGACTTCGTTGTTTTTTTAAAGTTGTTTTTTAAAGCTATAGGATCACTTGATAGTACGACTTTTCGTCTGTTAAAACTATTTATCTCGAGATTGCGTAGAGTGAAAAGTAAAATTAATACCAAATATTGAATTCAACTTTAGTTTACATTGGAGCACAGAAAAAAATAAGCTTCTAATTTAATGCAGACAAAATATGTGAGCATTTATGCATCGTTTTTACAGTATTTTGTATGAAATTTGCCGCATAATCAAAACCTAATAACACGAAGAGAGTACTTACAATAAAAATAAAGAAATAAATCCGGATAGTAAAAATTTATTATACAAATATTTCAAAGAAAAAAATATTTATATTTGAAATTCATTTCTTGAATAAAGAAAAAAAATGTGAAAAGGCGGCCTTATCACTAAAAATGATCTCTTCCAGGCAACCTAATAAGAAGAATCAATTTAGAAGAGCGGGCATGGCGCGGTACAAAAAGGAAACAACATATACATAAAAAGAAAAAAAAACAAATGTCAGAGATATTAACATAAAAAATAATATATATTTATAAACTACATAGAATACGCATATATTATAGAAAAATATAAACATAGAAGGTATGTATAGATACATAGCAAATACATAAAAACATATAAAATACTTATTTAGAAAACGTATAAAAATTTGAAGCGGAAATTTGTAAAAATCTTGCCTCCCTTTTAAGGCTATTATTTTTTAAGGCTATTATTTTTTAAAGATTTAACTACAAATAGATAGTTTACATTTCTTACATTTTTTCCTGAACTAGTACTACCTGTAGATGCTAAATTTCATAATTCTAGGTCAACCGGAAGTACCCCATTTATTTTAATGCCCTTTATACCAACTTTTTTTTGAACTCGATATCTCCAATCGAGTTGCGAGTATTATGAATATTGCACAAAGTCTCTTGACAGACAGACAATCAAACAATCTTATAAAGGTTCCTTTTTTCTTTAATATTTACGGAACCCTAAAACCATTCGAGGCCAATCGTAGCGTAGGGGCACCAGCGTGTAACTATAAGCGCTACAGGTTTCGGGTTCCATTCTCGCTCGAGAAAATGAAATATTTTATATTTCCAGTCTCTCGCTCTGGTAACAAAGCAAAACGCGGCCACTCAACACCAAATGCCTCCAGAATTCGGTGGCGACCTGAAGTGTCTTAACAAGGTTCCCAAGTTCCCCTAGCCTTAGCCCAACCAAATAATAATAATAATAATAAAAAAAAACATTAATATTTTCTAATTACTTTTAAATGTTTCACTAATCACTTCAGTTAGACACGAGGTGTAAAATGACCGTAATAATTAACAACATATAATGCACATATGTACATAATTATTCATTAGATAATTATGAATGAACAGATTCTTATACGTACTTATATTAATATATATTATATATATTATATTATCTCAATATTGAATGTACGCTTATGTGGACTCAAACGTTGCTTACATTAAAGATTATAGACTCCTCTATACACAAACAATATGACCCTAACATGGCATTCTCATTTACTTCACAAGAATTACTTTTGTACATAGTATCTACGAACAACGCTAACTTAAATATTAAACTGTTTCTTTATATTGGATAAAAGGTTACAACCAAGCTGGTAGTATTTTTTTTATTAGGATTTTTTTTCAGCTTCACGCTGTATCCCGCATGTGGCTGGGTAGGGAGAGAGATCGGAGTGTCCTAGTGTTAGAACACTCCCATCCCCAATTTCCGTCGAATCTTTTAAGATACGAAACAATTTTTTTCTCGTCTGATTTTGTTTGTCTGCGTGCTTGTTACTTAGTAACGTAAGAATATCTCAGCTAAAAAAAATATAAAGTACAGAGAGTCTACCTGACTCTCTGTACTGTATATTTTTTAAAACCTGCAATAAATTAATATATAGGATATTGAGGCCATCGTGGAGACCAGCGTGACTGTAATGCGACGGTTGTAAGTTTGATCCCCATTTGTGGGAATGAATCAGTTCGTTTCGGTCGGTTTCCAGGAGGCGCGGGTTCGAGTCCCGCTACGTTCAAATTTTTATACGTTTTCTAAATAAGTATTTTTCTTTCTTCAGTGTGGATTAACACTATGTTAAAAATACTTAATAAATAGCATCTCTCTTCCCAGACGATAATTCTTAGTAATTATCTTTATTCTCCCTACAGAGATGCTAACAACATACATAAGTTGTAACAAGCGTATAAAAATTTCGGCGTAGCTTGATAAGAACGTATGGCTTAGTGGTCAGAGCTCCTGGTCGGTTACCAGGAGGCGCGGGTTCGAGTCCCGCTACGTTCAAATTTTTATACGTTTTCTAAATAAGTAATATTAAATATAGATATAAATACGCCGCGCCGTGGTTTTTATCCCGTATATAGCATGGTAGGCAGAGGGAACAAAGTGTTAAGACTTTTTCCCCACTTTCCGCCGCTCAGGGTGTGTTGAGCGGAGGAAGTCAACGCCGGGCTTCGCCTTGTTACTGAGACGAAAGAATGGAAAATTTAACTTCAGAGTGAAAATCGCGTCTCCAGTCACCCGTGGCGCAGCGACAGCCACCATGGCCTTTATTTTATTTATTTACCCCACCATATTTAATATCTGCTATTTATTGACGTCAGAGCAAGTCACACAAGGCAAATTGTAAAAATATTATATTTTATGTGAGATAAATTTATCACAAAACTGCGTCTAATGCTATTGTAGATCACAATAAGTGAGCAATTATACCATGACTCTTGACTCTGTTGATCAACAAAAATTATAGTCATTTTACACACACGTGACTCGTATCTCACGACTTAGAATTAGAATATAAAATTTCTTTGTTTCACGGTCCTGCAGAAATTTTGTAAATTACACTCTTAGAGCTCTTCAATTTTTTCCAAGGAAACTTAACGCCAAATTTGCTTGGTGTGTCGGTGTTGTGTATTTTTATCTGACAAACACTCAGTTAATAACCGAAGTATTTTATAGATTATTTCTTAAAGCACATTGAATTATAAGGATTGTTGACATAATCCTCGCTGGCGTTATATTAAGTTATGATTATTAGAGATATCTGAGTAAGATAGTAAAATATATATTATATACTTACTGAGTAATTTAAAAAAGCCATCGCGACGCCGTTGCACAAGGTTTGCGTTGACTGTAAACGGGACGACTGTGGGTACGATTCCCACTCTGGGGATTGAATTATTTAATAATTTCGTTTCCCACTTATGGTAACAAGGCAAAGTACCAGTTATGTCTTGAAGATTCGACGAAAATAGGGGAACGGATTGTCTTATACACTACACTAGGTGGGAACCTAGTGTAGTGTATAAGACAATCCGTTCCATAAGACAATCTGCCGACTGTGAAGCTAAGATGGGTAATTTAAAAATATTAACATAAACTTACATATACTTGTGCCGGAGCTAAGACGAAACCGACACACAGCCCCGATGTTATCCTGCCCACAAGAATGAGTGCAAAATTGGGTGCGAAACCGAGTATTAGCCAGCTGGCTGCCCATAGCGGAGCAGTCAGTTGTAGAGTCCGTTTTCTACCTGCACGCTGCATCAGAGGTCCAGAACACATACTGCCCAAGAAAGCACCCAATGGTGGTATCGCACCTGTGTATCGTCAAAGTTATTAACAAGTAATCGAAAAAGAAATAAAATGGTCTATGCTCTTTTCAATTATAAAAATGTTAATTAAAACATTAAAAATAAAGTAAAACAACACGTGTTCTTAGTAAAATATCTGAACGATTTAGATTTTTTTATTTAAATTTCAATTTAAGGCAGTCGTGGCAGGGGCAAAAGGGTGTGACTGTAAAATATTATACAATTAAAACATTACATACGTTTAAGGAGACTTCGAATCAGAACCGAGAATCGAATTTATGCAAAATTTTTATCTTTAACGTAAGTCGAATTGATATATACCATATTATATTACATATTTTATGTTTTAAGATGGCCATTTGGGGATTTGAATCTTACTCGGGGGAATGAATTATTTTATGTCAATTTTTTTGCTCTGGTACAAGACAAATTGAGTTCCACCACTCAATACCCAATGTATCGAAAATTCGGCTTAAAGTGGCTATATATGCGAGATATAGAGTGAAACTAAAAAACAAAATGATAAATAAAATATATAAAAATCACTACCATCGATATGTCTTATATTATCAGCATCTATATGTAAATTGTACTTACCGATCCATGACTTCTGTTCACTATTTTGTATTAAGAAAGAATCCAGACTTTCTATTGAAGGAATAGCGGAAGCAGAATATCCTCTGACGAGACCGATGATAAGGAAAGCCAGCGAGGCGCCGAAGGTCAGCCATAACTGAAACAATTTAGAGTTAAGTACCGGCCGTTACGTGTCACAGGATATCGCAGAGGAAACCCACGCACCAGCATCCTCAATCTTTTTATATTTAGATTTTATTATCCGGATCCCCATATTGGACAATTGTATAGCCCAAGTTCGTATTCTTAATATGTGTCAGGGCAAAATATGTTGAATCCTTTTTTTTTAAAAATCTACCTTTTCAAATTATTATTTCCTAAGAAAGGCCACCAAGGATAACATTTTTTATTAAAGGCCTATTATTTGTATACTTTATTTATATTATAATTATATTATATTTACATTTAAAATCTCAAAACATTGTCACAAATTTTTCTGTAACTTTAAATCACAAATAATTTTAATTTTCTGCTCAATTGCCCAAAACTCTTTTGATTTGATACTATTATATAAAAAATTATAATATAAAATTATAAGTTTATATTCAGTAAATTAATTATTTAATTTAGTTTAGTACTGCTGTGTGCGGGATACAGCGTGAAGCTAATTTATTTTAATTTATTTAGGTTTATACTTATATATATTTCACTGAAAATGTTAGTAACTAATTTAAAAATTAAAGCAATTAATAAAAGTATCACAGTGAATGGTGTGATCACAATTCAAAAATAGGACTATAGCTTCCCGTTCCCTTTAAATTTTGCGCTAAAAGTCGGTTCCGTCCGTTCCGTCAAAATTGTAATTTCTCAAAAACGGGACGTTTTGCCAAAATCGGTACGTCTGGCAACGCTGGTACGTATCTGTATTATCCGACCGAATATTAACTCCCTTACCCGATTTATTCACTGTTGTATTTTATCGTCATGCTGATAATAACGAATCAAAAGCTCTCAAAAGCTATCAAAGGAATTAATCGTAATCTTTAAACAACATTTATATCAAGCAAGTCGTAGAGCTTATATTAACACTAAGTTCCCTCTGTCTACCTTGCTAAATAATAAAAAACTATTAGTAGTTAAAGATTTGCTAGTTGTGGTTAAATATTTTGCACCTGGCTTTCTTTAAAAGGACGGCAAAACGTTCTGATCAATACAAAAAAAAATTACTACTTACCTCATTCTTACCAATATTGACTATGCCAATACTAGTACTATCTATTGATAGTAATAGTATCGACATTTACTACTATACTACTACTATCTATTGATTTGACTGATAAGGCAAGAACATGGACAAACTTAAGTGTCCATAAAATCTTCGCATTAGACTAGATATATGTACCTATACGGACCGATAGCTCCATGGTATCCCCATATACTATACACTCTTTATAATCCCTCCTCGCTGTTCTATTCCAAGCCCTATCACTTTCTTTGACTCTGATACTTCGATTCATCTCAATCTCCAAAAGCATAAGAAGTTAAAGGTATAATTGTAATATATTATAATAGATTTTAATGAATTCACTGTGAAATGATTTTCAATCATATATCCGGCGATCTCAGTCCCTTATATGTAATCCAAATATCCGATGTTATATCTCGCATGTCATCAGATGATCCTTTGTGAAAGAATTCTCCATAAATTCGACTTAGGCCTACCATGCCATAGTCACTGCAAAAACATATGCCGTGTAATATTTTTTATACGGTAAATGTTTGTGCAGTGAGTACATTAACCTGTGACGCTTTCAAAACTACCTGCATTTTAAAGATATTTACTTATCTACTAGTGATCTAAAAGCGGCTTCGACCGCTTATTTATTGTTATATTATAACCAAATTGTATAAAATCTATACATAAGTAGTAGTCTATGTGTTATCCTTATGTAAAAGTTATATAACTGTAGAACTTCATTTAAATCCGTTCTGTAGTTTTTGTGTAGAAGTAGAAGAAGCAAGTTTGCACAGCTTTCTAAAGATAAGCTACTGTCTTTTGGATAATCATAATATTACTTATTGCATATACGTTAACACAAACTAACGACTTAATTAAAAATGGTCAGCAGAATTACATTTCATTAATATTGAGTTGCAATTATTAATAAGATAATATATAATATAAACTGTTTTTTTTTATTATTAAATAAAGTTCTTTTTATTTTATCATTTTACTATACATTTTTAATGATTTTAATATATTTTCCTCGTTATCTTTTTAAAATGTATAATTTCTTGTTCAGTATCACATAAAACATGCTGGTTAATTAGAATTTCATTCGAATGCAACTTGGTAGATTTTCATAGAAGTTTTCTTTTCAACTTCATAGTACATTATTACTCGCATATATTATAGCGTACATTATGCATACATATATATATGTATGCATAATGTACCTATGCCCGAATTTAAGATATGACTCTTTGGGTGTTAGAACTCAACGCCGCACTTTGTCTTAAAAAGCGGGTATCAAACCCATAACTATTAAGTCGAGATCCCATTGGTTAAATCTTCAGGATCTGTTTTTTTTAATGAAACTTATGAATGCAAGAATGAAACTAACTTTAATAATTTTTTTTTGTAATGTGTTTTTGAAGAAAATTGCACTCGTATGTTTTTTATGTGAATCCCACATTATTTGAAAGAAAATCGCATAAGGAATTGGAAAAACAATAGTTGCCAGCTCTCAGTCTGCCGTAAGCCCAAGGTTGCTTGGTTTAAACAGGTCACTTCACTAATTTAGCAAAAAAAATATTCGAAGAAATTCCGACAGTAATGCTGACTAATAAACGCTATTTACGGTTTATGATCAGGAGTCGGCAATAATCAATTAGTTGTCTAATTTTTACCATAGGTAAACATGTTGCGCCGCGATACAAAGTTACGTTTTGTGTTGAAGTAAAGACGTTTTAAGTTAACATAACAAAAATGAAGATGTGTTTTAATGATGAATCTCATGTTCAACCACGGAACTACAACATCAACATTAAGATATTACTATCATCTCAGTAAAATGGTTATATTTTATTGTTTATTTTTGATATAGTGGACAATATTAATCTATACATATATACATTTGTTATTATTAATATTTTTATTTCTATGTATCTATACATCTATACTCCTCTATACATATTATATAATAAATTAAAGTGAAGTATCTGTGATTTCAAAATAACCATTCTTTTTTCAAATGCATATAGTATTTACATGATAATAAAATACAAACAAACAATTTTTTTCTGTCTTTCTGTTTATCTGGGCTGTTTAAGTTGAACATTGATGTTTAAGTTGAACACTGAACATATTGATTTTTAGTTATATTACCACTAAACTACTAGTCCACAAGTCACATAATATACAAATTAAAGTTGGAAAGAATAAAGGCATAAATAAAAATATAGGAGTTGAGGAATTGTTGCCTTCCATCATTATCTTACTTTATAATACACTACTAGCCCTATAAAATCTCTGTAATATTAAAAGAGTTGCGTCTCATATCATCACCAACAATGACAGATGATGCCATAGCATGATAAATGATGGCTACAAGAAGCAAATATCTGATTATTATAATTAACTGATTATATAAAATTTTAAGGTTTCCTTCAATTTCTCTGGGATTCCATTATCAGATACTGACTTGGTAGTAATGGGAAAATTTTTTTGAACTGATTTAAAAAGAAATCTTTCAACGTATCGTACGTTGAAAAATTTCTTTTTAAATCAGTTCAAAAAAATGGAAAAATCGATGGATATTAGACATACAAAAAAAAACAATTATAGAATTTAGAAAAAGAACTCGGCTAAAAAATAAAGGACAATTTCTTAAAAAAAATAATAATAAAGGCAAATGAATCTTTTTAAAAACACCATAACAAAACGGAATGAAACAATAATAATAATTTGAAAACAGTAATTATTGTAGATTTCCTTCAAACTTAAATACTTCCTGTTACTTAAAATTACATGATTAGTCATTACATCGGTCACTTGAGTAAGTTGTACATTTGCAAGCTGTATTCAGCACACAGCAGGGTAGTTCGAGGGGACCTAGTGTTATGACACTCCGTTCTTCGTTTTCTTCAGAATTCTGGAGGTAATGCGTGTTGAGCGGTGGAATCCCTTCGCGCTTTGCTTTGACCCCAGAGCGCAGAAGTACGTTCTTTGGATAATTCTGAGAAAGTGTAAGCAGTACGCGGTTTTATGAGAGGTCTGCAATGTGGACTGATCACTGGTGTGGCCTGCGACCGCATTATACCGCCTAAGATCAAAAGACTGATATACAAGAGCATCATCCGACCGGTTCTTTTATACGGCAACGAATGTTGGCCAGCACTATCTCGGCACACTTAGGAGCTTCACGTAACGTGGTCTGACCGCATACGAGGTATCTTTCGATTCGAGGTAGTCTTGGGGCCCGGACGTAGCGGACAAGCTCCAACAGCGTTGCCTGGGATGGTATGGCCAAGTTGCGCGCCGCCCTAGGAACTATGGCGGATGGAAGTGCCTTACTATGTCTGTCCCTAGAACTAGACTTCCCGAACGCCCAATGATGCGCTAGTTGGATGTCATGATGCAGGACATGAGAGCCATTGATGTAACCACCCAGGATGTTACAGACCGAGTAAAGTGGAGTAGATCGATAAAATATAATATTTTTTTATTATTTTTGTCTTATTGTCACTTATTTATAAGAGATAGATAAACGCTATCGCGGACTTACTTTTTTAAAGTAATAAAATGGAACATAATAAGTTCTTTGATTTTCACGATTATTACACATTTTAAATGATACTATTTTAACCGGATTAATCGTATAAATTTTGTAATTTTATACATTTTGGGAAAACCCGACGTTTCGAACACTTTGCAGTAGACCGTGGTCACGGGTAGACTGAGGTGGCATTCGTCTGTCAGTTGACATAATTATTATATCAAACTACCGCCAACGATTTCTTAATTACCTCGCGTACTGCCCTGGATTCCTGCAGAATGAGCTGATAGTATCAAGTAAGCAAGATACCAATGGTGGGTTTGAGACTTCAATGATTTTATGAGTGGGTCCCAGGTGGTAGAAAGCTTCCAGTCATCCTCTCTATTGAAATTAGGATGTTTTTGTATTTCAATAGCGAGATTTGGGGTTTATCAAACCTAATGTAGTGGCTGGGTTTCCAACGCCGCATTCGTCGCTACTTGACACACCAGCGAGGACGCACCGGTGCGCGTCGCCTTGGGAGGACGCCCTATCAGTGGGCTTTTGCGAGTTGCACGTGGCAGAAGTGGCTCGTGAAACGTTGCAGCCCTCGAAGGCCTTCCATCTTGGACCCCCATTATAACTTATATATAGTTATTATAGTTTTGAAGCAATAAAAATGTATGTAAGCATATTAAAGGGCATCAAGTCCTAAGCCGCACCAGGCAGCAAATACCCTAGCTACGCCACTGCGGAGATGTGTTCCTTCACCCTAACACCGATGCTTCTCTTTGTTTGACCGATGTACGATTAATCCGGTTAAAATAGTTTCATTTAAAATAATGGAACATATTTGTCATACAACGTACTGACATATAATTAACTATTTTTGCAGCGCACACGCTTAAAGCAATTCGATGGCATTCTTTATTATTGTTATTTCGTTATTTAAAGCTAACTACGACTTACTCCGTAATGTTATATAGCCTATGGCACCTCTGAACAATGCAGCTTTCATACAAAATAAAAAAAAGTAAATCGGATCAGTAGATTTAGAGATCTTAGCATTTAAACAAACAAAGAAATTGTTCCGCTTTATTATATTAGTATAGATATCATTGACTAATACGATTTAAATCAGACATACTTACATTTTTTTTAATTATGTATTATAATACATAATAAATAAAATAATCATTTAACAGTGACTATGAATTGTAAATTACTGTTTCTCAGGTAATAAAATATATCTTTAATTCATAATAGTAATACATAAAAATTCCTAAATCTCCAGCATGTAAACTTATTGTATTTTCTATAACGTAATTAAACAAATGAAAAATAAATATATTTTTTTAATAATTTTATTTTTTTCTGTTATTAACGCACGATTCGATTTAGACAAAATATAAACTTAAAAATAAAATTTACATAAGATGATCGGCCCATCCTCATTTGGGGGAATGAATTATTAACCGACTTCTTTTTTCAAAAATGTTTCCCTTGCTATCTATGGGATTCCATCACCAGATCCTGACTGGGTGATAATGATACCAAAGGGATAGTGCGCCATTTCAAATTAAATAAAAATTTAAAAAAATGTGAACAAAAAATAAATACTGTATCAATTAAAACTAAACAAAATATTACTAAACTGATATTTTTATATGATTGTTCATTGTGTTTTCTTATCTGTAAGTTAATTTGTTATTTGATATATCGAATGTTTGTTAATGTTTATGTTTAGTCTTTATGTATTTTTTTTGTGTAAATATGCTAGTTATATTAAATATTAAATTATAAGCTAACATCTATATATGTATATGTTTATATATTTATTGTTTTGTTATAGTTGTAGGTAGGATTTTAACCATTTTTTCTCCTTACAACGTGCATTGGCCAAGTGACTTTGTGCTCAACTGGTACGTTCGAAACACCATAATTAAAGAACTGAACTGAACTGTGTTTTGGGGTATGGTGGTATGGAGCCAAATACAATTTTTAAAAGCCATTCATACGTTTGATCATTTTTTTTTTGATTACTTAATAAAGAATTGGGAAAAAATTAAAAAGAAAAATGTTTTTCATAGTAACAATATTTATGGCAAGACTAAATCTTTAGTAAAATTAAATATTCATTTATTATAGATTATGAATATAGTTTATTGGATATATAAAATAGAGAAGGGACAATGTTATGATTAAATACTTTATATGCAGTAAAAAAAAGTATCTTATGTGCTTATTTGTACGATAAAAAAGCAATAATTCAGTCTTCAGTATCGCAATATATAATTCATAATATAAGATCAACAGAATTGAGGTTATGTAACCTGATAATAAGAAAAATCTCGCTTGTTAACACATACCTCAGGCATATCTTGATAGAATATAATAAAATATTAAATCAACTGTAAACGCAACAGGTTGTGGCTTCGATTCCGACTGGATGAAAAAAAATATATAATATTTCCATTTCAAAACTGAAGAAAGAAAAAATAATTTCTCCTCAACATTAGGCTTGTTAAATACTTATTTAGAAAACGTATAAAAATTTTAACGTAGCGGGACTCGAACCCGCGCTTCCTGGAAACAGAACAGGCGCTCTGGGCCACTAAGCACTTTAGACTTGTTCCCATACAGCGGGATAGCAGATAGTATCTAATGTCATTTTGACACATGGATTTCCGCATTCCGACCAAATTTAAGACATACGTTGTACTTTGAGTGGCGGAACTGAAAGAGAAAAAGACTGAAAGAGTGGACAAATGAAACCATTTGATTCTCTCGAAGGGGGATCGAATTGACGATCATAATTTTTCTGCTCCACTGCGCCTTGAAATGTATCGAAATGTACTTCGTATCTGACTGTAAATATACTTAGTAGGTTTAATTTACCGGGAAAAATATTCGTATTTAAAATATATTTCGTATCGTTTCGTTCTCGTCGGGGCACAGCGGCACGAAGTGTGACTGTAAAACCGACTGGTTGTGGTTTCGATCCCCTCTCGAGGAGATGAAATATTTACTTAAATTTATATTTCCATTTCTTGCCTCTGGTGTCGAGGTTAAGCGCGGCGTTGAGTTCTGCCACTCAACACGCAATGCCTCCAGAATTCGGCAGAAAGTGGGGAACGGAGTGTCTTAACACTAGGTTCCCTCTGCCTACCCTGCTGTGTGCGGGATACAGCGTGAAGCTGATGTTTTGTTCTTTCATTTCCTAGCTTGGATAAAGTGTGGCAATGTATAAAATTTAAAAAATAGGCGTAAATCCGTTTTATATATGGGATATTTGTATTTAAAAAATACTATTATTTCCCATATATTGTATTGATTCTTGTATAGCATTGAATCTCTTGCTATGCTAAAAGATGCTTCGATTATTGTGTTTTTTTTTCACGCTGTACCCCGCATGTAGCATAATAGGCAGAGGGAGCCCAATTTGGATAATAAATTCTGGAGGCATTGCGTGTTGAGTGGCGGAACTCAACGCCGCTCTTTAGCCTCGATAATGGAGCAAGTAAATAAGTCTATTAGATATTTCGTTTTCTCGAGTGGGAAACTTTGTGGGAATCCCACGCTTGTGCGTCTGCGTTACGACTGGCCTCAATTATTGTTTTTAAAAGTATTTTAGAAAGAAATTTACAACCAGTCACTTCGTCTTGATCAAGACATATGTCTTAACTTATACTATATATTATAAACGAAACTGGTTTTAATGGGCAACGGTTAATTGTATAGTAATTATATTATCTTGAAGTATTAATAGATACATTTTAATACATCCAATATGTTTTTATAATAATTGTAATCTTAAAGAACATTTTTGAAAATATTATTTTCTAAGGTACTGAGTTATGACCAAAATTATTTGACTTATAGCCCAAGATCCCAGGGCCGCCAGACCTACGTCATTTCAGCAAAGCTGATATTTAGAGGACTATTAATCTAATATGTAGTAAAGACAAGAAGTACTCACTAAATTGAAAGTGGGGGGCCCACTTTCTGAAATAGCGCCAAGCAAAAGTATATCTCTGTCTGGGATGCATGAGCCATCGGATTGGTCTGGGTGGTTTTAAGTGGTGTTGAAATAGTCCGTAAATAATATATTTAAAATTAAAGCTTGCTAGTATAACGTATTTTGCCCTAACATTAAACAACCTTTAGGACGTCTGGCAGGAGTAAAGGGACAGGTAAAGGGTCTGATAATAATAAATATATAATACATTTCTTACATTATTATTAACAACATATTTAAATACGAGTGTTTCTACTTTAACGTAGATGAGTGTGTACCTTAAGTTGGCGCTACCTCAGAATGGGTCCCACTTTCAAATTAGTAAGTACGCATACCGTCTCAATTACATATTAGACAATTAATCCTCAAAATTTCAGCTTTGGGCTCTGGGGGCCCTGGGACTAAGTCTATTAGAGAGTGAATCAGAAAACATAATGTACATTCATTCCTCCGAATCGAACCCACAACCGTCGGGTTACAGTCACACGCTTGTGTCCCTACGCCACGAAGGCCTCATAAATTGTTATTTGTTTGTTTTCTAAATAACAAATTATTAAAGTGGTAAAATATTTTGAATATTACATACTATTATTTATCGCTGCACAAGGTTTCCCAGTATTCAAACAATACAATATCTCTATCAATAAACAGTTTTCAAAACATGCATCAAAAACATTTAATATTGTAATTATATACAAAATGTTCATAAAATAACAAAATAAACAGTACCTGTTTTACAAATGCTGGCGAAATTTTCGTCATCGTTCGAATAAAATATATAAATCACAAACAACACTGTAAAATAGAACCGATAAAAAATATATAAATATAAAGATTCAAGATAACACGGGAAGTTGAGAATAAAAATAAGTAGAGCAACCGCGAGACCGATGTCTCTTGACCGCCGACATCAACTGCATTGGCCACCGTTTACACTGAACGACCTATAGTGTCTTCAATCGAGGTTCGAGTACCTTCGAGTTACCTACCACCTATATAAAAACGTGAATTCTTTTACCTACTATTTAAACTAGTCATGTGAGATCGTTAGAAGTTAGTGTTATAAAAAAGGCCTATTAAATAACAAGGTCTGCAAATATTATAAATTAGCACCTATACGCTAACTGAAAACTGAAAAAAAAAATTTGCTATTCAAACTATCATTTAAATGCTTGCCTTACACATTTTAGTATAATTATTTATGATAACACTAAAGTATAGGTCGAGGTTGATTAAATAATGAAAAACGCGTTACCTACATTTACTTATACAAATGTGTTAAAAACCGGTATTTATTAATTATTTCTACATTTTGGCATTTCTTATTGTATAAAATTGAACTAAAATGAAAAAAATTATAAATTTCCGTCGTAGATATTGTAACTGGTTATAAATTAATAATTTTTTTGGGTTGGGAAGCATTGGATTGTTAAAAATATGTAAATTTTAATATCAAAACTAAGTAATTTCTATAAATAATATTAAACGTAATGTCGGCCGGTCGTGGCACAGCGGCACGAGGTGTGACTGCAAAACCGACTGGTTGTGGGTTCGATCCCCACTCGAGGAGATGAAATATTTACTTAAATTTATATTTCCATTTCTTCGCTCTGGTGTCGAGGTTAAGCGCGGCGTTGAGTTCTGCCACTCAACACGCAATGCCTCCAGAATTCGGCAGAAAGTGGGGAACGGTGTGTCTTAACACTAGGTTCCCTCTGCCTACCCTGCTGTGTGCGGGATACAGCGTGAAGCTAATTTAATTTTTTTTTTTAAACGTAATGTGGATCGTTGCGTTACGCTACTCATATTATTATAATTATTACGCTTCTATTATAATAAAACCCTGATCTTTTTCTTACCACATAACTTTTAAAATAAATATTAAATAATTAATTAATATTGTTATTTATTTATTAAGAATCAATTTGTATTATTATTTCATTTAGATTTTAATTTAATATATTATAATATATATACTATATTGTTATTTATAGTAATTATTTAATACACTTCCTCGCTTTGGTAACGAGGCGAGGTTGATTTCCGCCACTCAATGCCTCCAGAATTCGACGGAAAGTGGGGAACAGAAATGTCTTAATGGGAACGGAGTGTCTTACACTTACACTAGATTCAGATAACATGAAGCTAAAAAAAATATTTATAAAAATTGCCACGAATAATTAATAAAAGGCTCAAAGGCTAAATAATTTCTTAAATTAATCTTAGAATAGCTTCTTATTGTGGTGTACTTAGGTATTTCTGTAGTAATATATGTAATTAATATTAAGGTGTCTAAATTTGCAGATAATGTATACGAATTCACGTAATAATCTGTGCTAATGGTGAATAATGGTTTGCTGTCTTTAAAATATTAAGAAAGCTGAACTGAAATTCGCTGAAACATCAAAACACATTGTAAAAGTATAAGATTTTACTTCAAATTACTCAAATTTATTTTGCACTAGTTGCTCCCGTAACTTCGTCTGCGTGGTCATTGCGACACTTGCCATGCTAGAGAAATCATATTTTTGCCGTTAAACGTATTTTTTTTACTTTATATTAAAAGTACAGATTTGATCCCTTTAATAGTCTTTTAATAATTATATTTTTTTTGTCCTTTGTAATTAAATGCGTATAGTTATATTTAAAATAATATATTGCAATAATTTCAAGCGGCGCGTCGTGGATTTCTGCCACTCAACACACAATGCCTCCAGAATTCGACAGAAAATGGGGAACGGAGTGTCTTAACTCTAAGTTCCCACGTTTCCTCAGCTTACCCTGCTATTTGCGGGATATAGCTTGAAGTTGAAAAAAAATTGATCTATTATCCTCACTTAATCTAATATATCTAATAATCTTTTATTTTCTAATTAACAATAATGAATTTAATTTGTAACACATAGCTATCTTTCTTGGCCAGCTTCTTGTCAAGTAAAATTATTTTTGGTCACTGTGATGGTCTTAGAGAACTCTAATCTAAAGCTCCTAACCGCGATATACATCCTGAGAAATTAACTTAACTAAAATTTACAATTATTATAACCGTACTTATAATATTACTCTATTTAAATTAATTAAACCAGGGAGGATTAATAGTCTGTGAATAGTTACTTTGTGGACATTTAATTAAATGAACTAAGATAATTCAGAGGTCAGTCACAAGCGTTTGTAAGCCACAGGTTGTGGATTCTATTCCCACTCGAGGAAATGAAATATTTAATATTTTCATTTTCTCGTTCTGGTAACGAGGCCACGCACGGCGTTGACTTTCAACTTTTATAAGTTGTATGAAATAATGAGAAAGTCACAAATAATAAAAGTAATTGACACATTTTCGTTCAGTTTTGTAATAGTGTTTGTTTTTTTTTGTAATATATAAATACAAATAATATTTTCTATACATCAATCGAATCACAGAAGATGAAATTCTGAAAGTTATCTATAAAAATAAAGAAATCTTAATAAAATATCAACCTTTCAAAGCGATCGTAATCTCGGTCAGGTGACAAAATCGTAGAAGAAAATATTTCAAGCACTTACGAGTATGTCCAAGTATACAGAGTGTTCTTGTCATCACAACTTTAAATGAAACCACAGTTTTAACTACTTTTTAAAAGCCCAATACAATTAAAACAAAACAGATTTTGCAAAAAATCAAATAGTTATTTTTAAACATTTTTTTTTTATTATTTATGAAATTATCCTTGTAAAATTAAACGCCATTTGTTAAGAATAACGCATACAGACACAAACCTATCAAAGCGATAACTCTGCACACGCCTCATTCACGAAATCGAGTCGTAGGTAATGGCGGCGAAGTATACGTAGTTTAGGCTTATTATAGAAAATTGGTAATTGCGTAAAATAGAACGAAAGATATCTATTATTGGTATCTATTCGTAACTGCGTCACACGTAATACAGTATGTATTTAAATCCTGAAATGAAAATTGATTATTTTTTTAGGTCTGGGTTTGAAATATTTTATCCTATATGCTACTCCCGTAAAAGGAGCGCAAACGATACCGCCCTGTATAGTCCTCACGAGCCAGATAAAGAGTTTATTATACCTATTATCTCTGAACGTTTGACATTATAGCATGGATGCCACTTCGTTTCTCTCAAGATTAGGATATTAGTGGCAACCAAAGATATTTTTATTTAGTTAAAGCAACTGCTTAAGAAGGAACAATGAGAATATATAAAAAAACCTGTAGTCAAGTTTGAGACTGATTCACACACCGAGAGATCCGTACCAATTTCAGGATTGTAACGGGAAATACAAACTATAAAAGTTAACAAACTTAACTTAGCGTGCGTACGCACTCATTTTATATGAAATGAACTACTAATATAAGTTTTCACATTTTTTCCCTTTATTTATCAAGTTCTCAATTTATGCCAAATTTTATAACTGTAGGTCCACAGGAGATGCCGTTTTTTGTTTCGCGGCATACAATATGCAGCAAAAACAAAGCAGAAATGTTCATATTTCTGTGCTCTAAGGGATCTGAATATTTACGAGTAATATAAATATTAATTTCTTGTCATATCTTGATACCTCTACCCAATCTCAAGATAAAGGGTTAGAACTTTTCTTTTGAGGTAAGGAGCCGAAATACCTTTTTTTAGCTTACATATCTCTTATAGGATAGACAAAGAGAGATCTATTGTCTAGACATTTCGCTCTCCACTAACCTCTATCCTCCTCTAAGTTAACATATTAAAAAATACGGAAGTAAATGTAGTTAGAGTTCGCGAGGCTTAAGCTGAGCATTGCATTTGTCTCTAAAAGTCTAAGTGTCTCTAAAAGTTGAGCCAGTTTTTTTTTATAATTTTTTTTTTATAAAATATATAAAAGAAACAGTAAGTTAATAAAATAAGTGTAGCACACATTATCATACATTATACAATATACACATTAATATTTATAAAGTGGCATAAAAAACAGCTTCGCGCTGTATCCCGAACACAGCAGGAACAAGCACAGCAAGAGGGAACCTAGCGTTAAGACACTTCGTTCCCCACTTACGCCGAATTCTGAAGACATTGCGTGTTGAACGGCGGAACTCAACGCCAAATTTTTGCCTCGACGCCAGAGCAAAGAAATGAAAATGTAAATGTAAATATATATATATCATTTTCTTGAGTGGGGATCAAACCCACAACCAATCGGCTTATAGTTTGTGTCCCTGCGCCACGAGTCGCCTCTAATATTAATATAATATATTATTTTTAAGCGCGACAACGGGTCGTCTAGTATTAATAAATAGTTATTGTATCATTATGACGTGGTGATCATCCATGCGTATGTAGCAAAGCAAATGTTCCTGTTCTCCACACTCAAGCGAAATGTCTTTGATTCTAGCAGAAAGTGGAGAATGGATAATAGAGACGTGTGACTGTAAAGGTGGTTTGGGTTCTACTGATTTGGGTTCGATTCCCACTTAGGGGAATAAAATATTTTCATTTCCTCGCTCTGGTAACGAGGTAAAGCGGTGCATTGAGTTCCACCACTTAACGCGCAATGACTCCAGAATTCGGTGGAAATTAGGGAACGAAATTGTGTTAATGACAACGGAAGTATCTTAATGAGAACGAAGTGTTATACGTTTTCTAAATAAGTAGAAAGTGTCATAACACTATGTTCCTCGGTTCCTTCTGCCTACGTACTACTACTACTACTTCAACTTAAAGCTAAAGAATAAGTGACAGGCTAGACAGCGTGGAGTGTGGAGTGTCTTGACACTAGATTATCTTTGTTAACCCTACTATGCTAAGTAAAGAGCCAGCTAAAAAACAATTACTAGCCAATATGGAACACGGGATTTTCACATGTCGAATGGATATACATGCCCGTAAATAACAAAGTAGTATACAAAGGACATCCTCATATGTGTCCTCATAATTCGCGCAATTGAAAATTAGATTTGATTGTAGCCCGTGACGATGTTGTGATAGGCTATTAAAAACTTTAGTTAAAGGTTAAAAGCCATATTTTTATTATATTCAAAAATTGATAAAGTAAAAAGGATATTTTGTAAAAAGATATTGAAATAAGATAAAATATATTATAAATTCTATGAAACTTTCAGCATGTTTACGTCTGGTTTACTTTTTATGTGATCATTTCGAAGAAAATGAATAATTTACTGAGACAAATCAAGATAAGCTTTCACTTTTAGTTAAAGGATGAGAAAAAAAATATATTTATGTATAATAATTAAAAATAAAAAATTATAATATAATAGCTTGGTAGTAGGTATTTATCGTATTAGACTGAGATTTTGAAGATTAATAGTCTAACATGTAGTTAAGACGGTATGCGTACTTACTAACTTGCAAGTGGGACACTTTCAGATATAGCACCAACTTAAGGTACACACTCACCTACGCTAAAGTAGAAAAACACGTATTTAAATATGTTGTTAATAATAATGTAAAAAATGTATATTCATTATTACCAGACCCTTTACGTGGGTCTTTACTTCTGCCAGATGTTCTAAAGGTTGTTTAAAGAAGGGCAAAATACGTTATACTAGCAAGCTTCAATTTTATATGTATTATTTATGGACTATTTCAAGACCTTCTAAAAGCACCCATACCAATCCGATGGCTCACACATCCTCTCAGACAGAGATATACCTCTATTTGGCGCTACTTCAGAAAGATTCCCACTTTTAAGTTAGTGAGTACTCATACTTTCTCAACTACATATTAGCCTAATAGTCCTCAAAATTTCAGCTTTTTTTATGGAAAAGGACAGTGCAAACGAGCGTTCTGATAGTAAGTTATTACCGCCGCCCACGACCCCGTGCAACACCAGAGGAGCTACAGGTGCGTTGCCGGCCTTTAAGGTGGAGATAGAGTGGGTGAAGCGCGCTTTTTGAAAGTACCCATATAATATCGACCTCGAGTAGTGGATTGCCACGTATCCAGGTGGTGTGGATGATATTTTAACTTATGACTCAGGGAGGGATTCTCTAGCATTGGAGGTGCTGGTACCCTCCTGGGGTAGTTTCTCTTTGAGTGCCGCTATCATATTCCAGGGAGGGATGGGGGTTGGGCGCCGGAGCCCGGCATTACTTGATGCGAAACGCAGTAGCATAAAGCCACTACTTAAGGCCGGTTTTAAATGCCGGGGGTGGTAATGATCCGGGCGAGTCTGCCCGCGCGTGTTGCCATTGCTGGCGACGTGAATCTACCACACGTACTTTAGTCGCCTCTTACAACACCATCAGTGCCAGGATGATCCTATTCTAGGCCGGGATCACACGGAGCCCCGCCTCCTGGCAATCAATTTTGCCAGGAGGCGCGGGTTCGCGTCCCACTACGTTCAAAATTTTTATACGTTTTCTAAATAAGTATTTAACAATGAGCTAGCTCGAAAAAGAATAATCGATTTTTTTTTTCATAATAATTATTCTAGTAAATCCACTATATTTTATTAAAACTATAATCAACTATATATTACCAATGATATTAAAAGTATTATAGATCTCCATAAAGATAGCAATAAAATCGAAAACAGTTTATATCTATAATCATATCAGCGGCTAAACACGTGCATTGATACCTCATTGTTATTCGGTCTTCAGTTTACTAAACATATAAGACATCACGATCATGATATTCTACTTACTTCTATTATCGATATTCACTGGACATTGTGCAAATGGTATGTACTAAATATTTAATTTTTTAGTGGTAGCGCAGGAACACAAGCCTATGTGTGGGTTAGATGTGACAGGTTGTGGATTCGATACCCACTCGAGGAAATGAATGAAATATTTACTTAAATTTATATTTCTATTTCTTCGCTTTGGTGTAGAGGAAAAGCGCGGCGTTGAGTTCCACCACTCAACATGCAATGCATCCAGAATTCGGCAGCAAGTGTGTTAACGGGAACGGAGTCTTGAGACATATATTCACACTCTCCTTCTCTACTCGGATCCCAGGTTCCCTACATTTAGCTATTATACAAAATCAACAACAAAAAAATATATAATTACGAAAAATTGTAACATCTATTTGTCTGTACTTTTTTTCAGCTCAATTGGAAAACTATAAACAAAAATCCGAATATGTCACTGTCCGAGACGGAGCTCATATGTTCTACTGGCTATTTTATACAACGGCAAATGTGGCAAATTATACCGAGAGGCCTTTGATAATCTGGCTGCAAGGCGGTCCCGGGGGCTCGTCCACTGGCATAGGCAATTTTGAAATACTAGGCCCCCTCGATCTATCATTGCAAGAGAGAAATCATTCCTGGGTGAGTCGTTATATGTATGTCAACGCAGATGATATTTAGATAACTTAAATGTCTAAGTGAAATTTAGAATCTTTACCGAAAGAAATATCAAACGTCTTTTGTTTGGTTGAAGTATATATTTTTAGGGTTCTGTATCTCAAAGTATCTCAAAAAAAACACGAAACCTTTATAGGATCATTTTGTTATCCGTCTGTCAGAACTTTTATTTCAAGATCGCGTGGAAGTATCAAGCTGAAATATCAAATGTCCAGGTTCCTTGGAGCATAGAGAAAATCAAACTTCTTAGTCAACGCAATCAAAAGATACAAGTATTTATCCATCTTTTTATCAGCACTAAAAATAAAATGTGCCGCATAATTAAAGCCTACAGGGTACTTCCCGTGAACCTACTGCTATAAAATTAGGCACGAAGTTAGGTCTTACAAATATGAAATATGAAAATTTTGTTGGTAAATTTTGCATAAATTAATGCATAGGCTCATAAATTAAATTCGTCAACTTTATTCACCACGTGATTGATTCTGTAGGGTATTTCTCATAGATCCACAATCATGAAATTTGGGAAAAAGTAAATACAATCCTGAAATTGATACGGAGCCCTCGATGGGCGAATCCAACGCACACTTAACCTATTTTTTTCTTATTTGTATTTCCTTTTAACAATAAAATTCAGCATAATATATTTTTACTGAATAAGTTATTAAAGTGAACAAAAAAAATACAACATCAGCTTTACTTACAGGTGAAAAACTTTAATGTACTCTTTGTGGATAATCCTGTTGGAACAGGCTTTAGCTACGTAGACGATCCAAGTTACTTAACGACTACAAACGATCAAATAGGTAATAATATTTTAGTTTTTTATTATATAATTATTATTGATTAGTGTAATTACTTTATATAACGGTAAATCATATATTTTATTAAAAAATAAGACAAAATATACATATTATTAATTAAATATGGAATCGAACACACATTCTTTGAACCAGCGCCTTAATGCAACAAAAACAGAATATGATATGATATATTAACATATTTTTAGCTTCACGTTTTCCTGCACATCGCAAAGTAGGCAGAGGGAACCTGGGAACCTAATGTTAAGACACTCCATTCTAACCTTTCGTCGAATTCTATGGTCGTTGCATGATGAGCGGCGGAACACAACGCTCCACATTGCCTCGTTACCAGAGCGAGGAAACGAAAACAAAATATTTAATTTCCTCGAGTCGCAATCGAATCCACGACCTGTCGCAATCACAGCACGCTTGTGCCTGACCTCTAATAAACATATTACTTATTTAATAACTACTCACCAGATTCCAATGCAATTAGCGATGTTTATTTATTTACACAGCTTTAGATTTCGTTGAACTAATGCGAAAATTCTACCAGTCCAATCCTGAGTTTGAGGTAACACCACTTTACATTTACGGGCAGTCGTACGGCGGGAAGATGGCGATTGACATGGGTATTCGGATGCATGAGGTACTTACTTACTAAAAATCTTTTAAATAATTAAATAATTAACTAGTACGAGTATCGTATTGCTAGATGTTTTTCTATGTGTTCTTATTTTGGAGGTTTTCTTTTAGTGACTGTTTTAGTATATTTGTTTTAAATAGAATATAAGCAGTATGACATTAACATAGATACATAACTAACATTGGTAATATTATATTATTTTTTATATACAGTTAACATGAAGAGATACAATTAGACATAGGGAACATGGGAATCTAGTGATAACACACTCTGTTCGCATCAATACGCTTCCGTTCCCTAATTTCGGCCGAATTCTGGAAGCACTGAGTGTTGAGTGGCGGAATTCTACGAAGCACTTTACCGTTACCAGAACGAGGAAATGAAAATATTAAATATTTAATTTCCTGGAATGGGAATCGAACCCATAATCTTTTGTGATTACGGTAGCACGCTTGTGCCCCTAAGCCTCAACGGGCCTTCACAAAAGATAATTTTCTTCGTCTTCGTGAACTTTAAGTTAATTAAAATTACAACAATCGACGCTAGTCACAATTTTAGTTATTATTTTGTCAAATAAATTAATATTATTAACTAATTCAATCTTATATATACATAGGCAGAAGCTGTCGGCAATATTAGTTCAAAATTACAAGGAATTGCTATGGGTAACGCATGGATATCACCCGTCGACAGTACACTTACTTGGGGGCCGTTGCTTTTAGCAGCTGGTCTTGTAGATCAAGCTGGATATGAGGATATACAAAGAAATGCTCGAGAAGCTGAACGGTTGTTCAATGAAGAGTTGTACGTTAATTCAACAATGCAGTGGTCGGCAACTCAACAAGCTGTGTTTAGAGCTACAACGAGTGTTGATTTTTACAATATTTTGACCAAAATGCAGGTAAATATGCCCGACACGCTGCGAAGTGCTTATGGTGAGCGATATTTTTTTTTATAAATTATATATAAGTTTAGTAGAGGCACAAAGTGTGACTGTTAACGCAAGTTTTGGGTTCGATTCCCATTCGAGAAAATTAATCATTTCTTTTCTTCGCTCTGGTGTTGCGGCAAAGCGCAGCGTTTAGTTCCACCACTAAACGCGCAATGCCTCCAGAACTCGACCGATAATGGAGAACGGAGTCTCTTAACACTAGCTTCCCTCTGCATACATTGCTTTGTGTGGTATACAACGTGACGCTAAAAAAAATAAATATATATTTTATAACGTTTACATTTTCATATTTATGCATAAGTACGATTTTTTTTAATTTAAAATATCTTATATAACAATCTCCAAATACTGTATCTTTGTATATGCTTATTAATATACGAGTATATATACCATATATAATTCAATTATATATTAAAAGGCTATTATTATTACTAATAACTAGATTTCTCCGTATATACATATGATAATACTACCATAATATCTAATGGTGTCAATTTGAATATACATTATTTAGAATATATTATTTAGAATTTACGTAACAATTCTTTGTCATCTTGTTACATATGCGAAAAATGTAATCTCTGCATAGAAATATCTCGAGATATGATGATTCGTGACCGACCCTACTCCAAGCCCGAGGGACAACAGTGGGATCTCGACATCCTAATGAATACTAAAGTGAAAGAATGGCTGAACATCCCCGAAAACATCACGTGGAGTTCTCTTTCGGCAACTGTTTTCGATTATTTAAGAGAGGATTTTATGAAGCCTGTCACCAAAAGCAGTATGTATAATATGAGAATAAGCAGTTATTTTTAGTTAAAATAAACCGTACAACATCGAATCTAGATCAATATCACAAAGAGAAGCCAATCTCGTAGAATACCTATTATATTATAATACTAAACACACATACTTTCATAAAATGGCAATGTCTTTTTGCTAAAACCATTACTTAAAATGCAATCTGCATGAAATATTTATTTAATTATAAAGATTTTGTTTAAAAAATATTATTCGAACCCTCATGAGATCATGATCTGTCTGTATCGATACATATAGACAGATCATATCTGATTAATCTCTTATATTTAGTATTATACATATTTGGAAACCCAACGTTTCGAACACTTTGCTGCACTTAGCAATAGTCCGTGGTCACGGGCAGACTGAGGCGGCATACGTCTGTCAATTAACATAATTATTATATCAAATTACCTGCAACGATTTGATTGCCTCGCGTACTATCCTTGATTCTTGCAGAATGAGCTGACTGTATCTTGCCTTCTGGTATGGTGGGTTTGAGACTTCAAAGATTTTATCTCTCTATTGATATTAGGATGTTTTTGTATTTCTTCTTATTCAACCTAACACCGATCCTTCTCTTTGTTTGACCGATGTATGATAAGCTACATTCACAGTCTACTTTGTATACGCCTGCACACTGTAAAGAAATGCTACTTTTCACTGGTCTCAAAAATTGGCTCACTTTTCTTGTTAAGCTTGAATATAGTTTTTATTGAAGCCCTTCTTAAAATGTTGCTAATCTCTCGTCGCTCTACTGTAAAGTGTCTTGTTGGTCTTCTGATAACGGTGGCGGGGAACTGGCAGCTTGTTCAGGCGAAGGGCATTCTTCACCTGTCGAAGCTCGTCCCCTAGATATGTCTCATGTTTACTTTTTAAATTTTTTGTTTTATTTGGTTTAAAGTATAATTTCGAGAAATTTGTGTTGATTGAAAAAATCGCGGCTTAGCTCGCGTCTTAGTTCCGACACGCAACACGTAATGCTTCAAGAATTTGGCGTAAAGTGGAGAATAGATCGTCTTAATGGGGAACGGAGTGTCTTAACACTAAATTTCCAGATTCTCTCGGCCTACCCTGCTATGTGCGGGATACAGCGTGAAGCTAAAAAAATAATTATTAATGAATGTTGAGTGGCAGACCTCAACACTGCGCTTTTGTCTTTTTACTAGAACGAATGAGAATCGAACCTACAACGTGACATTTATTGGGCCACAGTGGCCTCAAACTATTATGTTTACTTACGAAAAAAAAACATATTTTCTTAAACTTAATACGACTTACAACAATACATGAATTAATATATTTCCAAAAAGAAAAAGCTATATGTATATATATATATATATATATATATAGCTGACTTTGAATTTGTCTGTAATTTTTTTTTCAGTCGAGAGACTTCTAAATGAAACGGACATTATCCTTACTAAGTATAATGGTAATCTCGATCTCATTTGCGATACGCCTGGTAAGTGCTTAGTACATACATAATATTATTTTTTATATAAGTTTGAAATCATATTGTAAATCTGAATAACAGGATGAAGTTAATGCATATAAATATAATAAATAACGAAATTTATATTGTTAAGGAAAAATTAATATATATAATAAATATAATGTATATAATAAATTTAAAAAAAATCAGCATGCATCCCGCACACAGCAGGGTAGGCAGAGGGAACCTAGTGTTAAGACATTGCGTTCCCCACTTTCTGCCGAATTCTGGAGAGATTGCGTGTTGAGTGGCAGAACTCAACGCCGCGCTTATCCTCGACACCAGAGCGAAGAAATAGAAATATAAATTTAAGTAAATATTTCATCTCTTCGAGTGGGGATCGAACCCACAACCAGTCGGTTTTACAGTCACACCTCGTGCCGCTGCGCCACGACTGGCCTCATTTATGTATATGTCATATATGTATATGTCATGTCATGTCTCATGATGTATATAATATATCCAGTATATTCACTTCCTGCATTCAATTTATATAGTCTATATTTAAAACGTTTTTTTTTATTTTAGTAATTAAAATGCCTCTAATTCAAATCATATTTTAGGCCAAATTCTTTGGGTCGACCGACTTCAGTGGCCGGGTGCTGAAGGATATAAATATGCTCCACGACAACCCATATGGGAGGAAGAGAGACTTGAAGGCTATTTTAAATCTTATAGAAATTTTAGATTTTTCTGGATTAACAAAGCCGGACATAGTGTAAGTACCTATTATTTACTTAAAATAGAGTTGCAACTTCCAAATTCACATAATAAAAATTCCTGAGGCCAGTCGTGGCGCAGGAGCACAAAGTGTGACTGTAAAACCGACTGGTTGTGGGTTCGATCCCCACTAGAGTAAATGAAATATTTACTTAAATTTATATTTCCATTTCTCCGCTCTGGTGTCGAGGGGAAAGTGCGGCGTTGAGTTCCGTCACTCAACACGCAATGCCTCCAGAAATTGGCGGAAAGTGGGGAACGGTGTCTTAACAATAGGTTCCCTCTGTCTAAATTGCAGTGTGCGGGATACAGCGTGAATCTGATTTATTTATTTTAAAAAATCCTTTGAGGACTCGAGGCCAGTCGTGGCGCAGCGGCACAAAGTGTGACTGCAAAACCGACTGGTTGTGGGTTCGATCCTCACTCGAAGAGATGAAATATTTACTTAAATTTATATTTCCATTTCTTCGCTCTGGTAACGAGGCAAAGCGCAGCGTTGAGTTCTGCCACTTAACACGCAATGCCTCCAGGATTCGGCAGAAAGTGGGGAACGGAGTGTGTTACACTAGGTTCCCTCTGCCTACCCTGCTGTGTGCGGAATACAGCGTGAAGCTTTGAAGACTCTGCTCTTTTAAAATATTTGCCGTTACTAGATTCAATTTGAATAATAGAAGTGCAGTAAAGTTCTGCTACTCAACTCGTCGGAGTTGTTGCTTACAATAAAAAGGGAAGTGGTATCATTAGTTTCTTCTACTCTTTTCAAATCAGTAGGTACTTTTGTTGGTACCTATATTTTAACTTATTACGTTGTATTTAAAAGTTTCTGTATTTTATAGGTACCGAGGGACAATCCAGCAGGGAGCATAGCTTTCCTTCGTGACATGACATCATTTGGATAAATTTCTTTCTTACTCTCTATTATTATATTTTATTTAATAAATACATTTACATATACAAGCATCATAATAAAGGATATTCGATATTTATATATTTTGTTTTCTCATTTAAGTCAATAATTTGCATGCTTCTAATGTAACCAGTTTGACTATGAGGCCAGTCGTGGCGCAGGGGCACAAAGTGTGCCTGTAAATCGACTGGTTATGGGTTCGATCTCCACTCGAGGATATGAAATATAGCCCTGGTGTCGAGGGGAAAGCGCGGCGTTGAGTTCCGCCACTCAACACGCAATGCCTCCAGAAATTGGCGGAAAGTGGGGAACGGTGTCTTAACACTAGATTCCCTCTGCCTACCCTGCTGTGCGCGGGATATAGCGTGAAGCTGAATGTATGAATTAATGAATTCTAATGTAACAGTTAACAGGAAGTCGCAAAAAGTTAGTGGTAGTTTGCCTTGTTAATTGTTGTACAAGAAAACAATCTTCATACACGGATATAAACTCACTCTTAGTTAACAGGAAAGATGGCGAATGTAATGTAAAAAACGACCTTAACTTAACTAAGTTATTGTGTAAATAATGAGGAAGTTTGTCTCAATTGTACAATAGGAATTAATTTACTAATTTAAGAACTAATAACTTAAAAACACCAGATTGATGAGACTAAAAAATGGCATAAGACTCTTTATAGCTTTTCAAAGAAATGTTTACATATGTTGAAACTCTAAAGAATCAAAAATTTAATCAGCTTCATGCTGTATCCCGCACACAGCAGGGTAAGCTGAGGGAATCTAGTGTTAAGACACTCCGTTCCCTACTTTCCTCCGAATTCTGGAGATTTACTAAGAATTATCGTCTGGCAAGAGAGAAAACTGTTTATTAATTATTTGTAACATTTTTAAAGTGTTATTCCACACTTAGGACAGAAAAATAATTATTTAGAAAACGCGTATAAAAATTTCGACGAGATTAGCTTGATGAACGTGTGGCTTAGTGGTCAGAGCGCCTGGTCGGTTTCCAGGTCAGTCGGTTCGAGTCCCGCTACGTTAAAATTTTTATACGTTTTCTAAATAATTATTTTTCTTTCCTAAGTGTGGTATACTTTAAAAATGTTAAAAATACTAAAAGTATATTTATCTGTTGTAAATAAATTACCTTGTAAGCTGAAATAAAGATAATAACGATAGGCTAATATTATGACACCCCAATGTTGATAATTAATATAATTTTATCTACTATAAAACGATCATTAATATAATATATCAATAGATAAATATAATCTCTCAGTTTTATCATTCTGCAATTTTTTTTTAAATTTTTGTGTCAAAATTTTCCTTAAATTGATTATAATTTAATTTAATACGAGTACTATTTTCTCTATTTAGAGATTATAAGAAAATCAAAATTTATATATTTTTTAATCAGCATTCTCTAAGTGAACCACTAATAAAAAAATGGAAACGTATTAGAAACGTTGGATACAGCGTGAACCTTCTCTCAAGCAGCCAGGTAGTGCTTGCATTTCTTCTGGGGCAGAGTACCGTCTTCCCTACCCACCCGGTGTCGCTGTAAAGGCCAATAGGGCTAACAGCATTAACCTCAAGTTCGAAAAAAAAAAAAATAAAGCGTGAACCTAAAAAATACATATATATATCCACACCTATATTATAAATTCGAAAGTAACTCTGTCTGTCTGTCTGTCTTTTAAGCAATCAGGGCCAAACTGCTAATTCAATTGTGATAAAATACTCATATAGAGATACTTGAGGGTCTTCGGATGAACATAGGTTACTTTTTTTTCTCATATTTGTAATATTTTAATATATTAGTATATATCGACAA
>JAAIXJ010000031.1:196004-476765 GCA_013403705.1 Heliconius hermathena | reverse complement strand
TTGTACTTGAGTATTATGTAAATAACCACATGCAAAAAACATAGCACAACAAATTTAATTTTAATTTTTTTAAATATTTATTTTACTTTGATAATATTAATAATGTAACTGGTTTGGTTTAGTTTTTTTTTATTAATATTTTATTTTGGTTAAGTTTACTTATATATTTTTTTCATTTTAATTAGTTACATATATTCAAAAACAATTTCATAAATATATCTAATACGCATTCGTATAGTTTAAGCGGGCGAAGCCGCGTCCGGGTCCGCTAGTATATATATATATATATATATATATATATACATATATACTATACATACGTAAAAATACTTGTGTATATAGATTAAATAAAATCAATCAGCTTCACGCTGTATCCCGCACACAGCAGGGTAGGCAGAGGGAACCTAGTGTTAAGACACTTCGCTCCCCACTTTCTGTCGAATTCTGGAGGCATTGCGTATTGAGTGGCAAAACTCAACGCCGCGTTTTGCCTCGACACGTATGTGTATATAGAAAATATGCGGTATTTCCCTTCATAATAGATACTATCAGTTACGAAAGCTTAATCTTATTCTTTATTGTTTACAACTGATAAGATATCCCTATTGAATGACACAGTTAAAATATTGATACTAGAAGTTCAGTGCGGAAAGAATTCTGAAGTTTTTACTAAATAGAAAAAAAAATGTCGAAATCTAAAATAATAATCATAGCAATTATAAGTATAATTTTAGGTGTTTCTTTGGGTGTACTCATATGGTGGTTTGTTCGTGTAGACGATCTTTATACTACGATAAGTAAGTACGATATATTACAAAAAAGTTATTGCCTTAATAATATGTTTTTACATTTTGCTAAATGCAACACCTATAGAAATATTACACAAACGTCGCATTGGCTCTATATTCTGACACTTTTAAAAGAACTACGAACGGTTTCAAAGCTAATTATTCTTTGAGCATAAAAATTGTATTGAAATTATACAGCTTCGCTGAAATCTACCTGCGTAGATAAAAATTAATACATTCATTTATTTTTACTTGTATTATTATAGTATTTCATTTATTTTTAATCATTTACTTTTACTTGTATATTACATTTACGAGTATGTGAGTAATTAATTATTATAATAATAGAATTTTGTGAGCACGAGAGCAAAATACTTTACAGAGAATGTCATTAAAAAACATAAACGCTTTTTAATGAAGCTCACTCCCGACGTTAATCTTAATAAGAAAATTAATACCAAGTATTCTAATGTACGCTTTGAAATCTAAAATGTTACATGACTGTAAACACGACAGGTTGTGGGTTCGATTCGCACTCGAAGTGAATTATGAATATTGTATATGTTGTTAATCTCTACAACGTATTTTAAAGGCGGCTTTAGTAGGAAAGTTCTCAATTTTGGTTACGTAAAGTACGGTATGCCTACTGCTAAGTATTGTCTTCTCATATTAAAAAGCAATAATTATATGTACCGCGGCGCTGAGTTCTGCCGCTCAACACGCAATGCCTTCAGAATCTGGCAGAAAGTGGCGAACGGAGT
Source organism: Heliconius hermathena (assembly GCA_013403705.1). NCBI lineage: Eukaryota > Metazoa > Arthropoda > Insecta > Lepidoptera > Nymphalidae > Heliconius > Heliconius hermathena. The sequence goes on along the minus strand of JAAIXJ010000031.1, from coordinate 475,216 downwards.
GTCTTAACATTGGGTTCCCTCTGCCTACCCTGCTGCTTACCCTGCTGTGTGCGGGATACAGCGTGAAGCTGATTTGATTTTTATATGTACCACTTGACAGGATTAAAAGGTAACGGCATTGGTGATCTCGAGTATACGTCAGCTTACACAAGGATGAACGGCAACGATATGTTCTGGTGGTTCTACCCAACCCTGTCCACGTCCAGGAGCTCGCGTCCAATAGTTCTTTGGGTAAACGGCGTTACTGGCTTATCATCCAGCTTCTATGCAAACTTTGAAATGTTTGGCCCTTATAACGTTAACTTAACTAGACGACAAGATTCTTGGGTGTGTATTTTCTTTTTAAATTTTTTTTTTTATAAACGCCATTTTTTTTGTGTAATTCAAATTTTGCTTAATTACATACTTTCAGATGATACACGTACAAGTATTATAACATCAGCTTCACACAGCAGGTTAGGCAGAGGGAACCTAGTGTTAAGAAACTCCGTTCCCCACTTTCTGCCGAATTCTGGAGGCATTGAGTGTTGAGCGACAGAATTCAACGCCGCGCTTTGCCTCGACACCAGAGCGAAGAAATGGAAATATAAATTTAAGTAAATATTTTATCTCCTCGAGTGGGAATCGAACCCACAACCAGTCGGTTTTACAGTCACAGTTTGTACCTCTGCGCCACGACTGGCCTCAGAAGTATTATAACAGAGACCTAAAAACGTTACTAATTAGTTTTTTTCAGATAAATGATTACAATCTGCTTTTTGTGGATGCTCCAATTGGAACAGGTTTCAGTAAAAGAAACCTCGAAGACAACCAATTTCCTAATTTAGATGAAAATGGTAATTTCACTATATAATATTCAATATATTACAGCAAAACGAAAGACTCACTTTTATCTCTAAGTTTCAAATTTATTAATGAAATATGTGTGAAAATGTAAAATATTTTTAATTGTTATATAAAATATACGTTTAATTTTATTTTATTCGTCTTGCTATAAAGATTGTAATATATATTTTTATCATATATACGTATTTAATTATATTTTTTTCAGCTTCATGCTCTATCCCGCATTTGCAGGGTAGGCAGGGGGAACCTAGTGTTAAGACACTCCATTCCCCATTTTCTGCCGAATTATCAAGGCATTGCGTGTTGAGTGGCGGCGCTTTTCTTTGTTACGTTAAAATATAAACGAATAACAATAATAATTCATTCCACCGAATGGGAATCGAATCCACAATCGTCGAGTTAACATTCACACGTTTGTGCTACTGCCTCAGTTATAATTTCACAGTACTAATTTTCTCAAACGATTTTCAGTCGAGCATTTATTACGGACAATACAATCATTTTACGATGTCAACGAAGAGTATAAACAGTCTCCTCTTTATATCTGCAGTCAAGCAGATGGTGCTCAAATCGCTATCCATTTAGCTCTTAAAATACATGAAGTGAGTATTATTAATTATGAATATAGTAAATTGTTAAAATAACTATTAATGTTTTTAAAGTCAAGCAAAAATTTTAGTTATTTAAAAAAAATCAGTTTCACGCTGTATCCCGCACACAGCAGGGTAGGCAGAGGAAACCTAGTGTAGGAAGGAAGACACTCCGTTCCCCACTTTCTGCCGAATTCTGGAGGTATTGTGTGTTGAGTGGCAGAACTCAACGCCGCGCTTTTGCCTCGATACCAGAGCGAAGAAATGGAAATATAAATTTAAATAAATATTTCATCTCCTCGAGTAGGGATTGAACCCACAACCAGTCGGTTTTACAGTCACAATTTGTACTCCTGCGCCATGACTGGTCTCTTACTTATTTTAACAAGTCTAAATAAAGGGTTCCAGAATAGTAGGAAATATACGTATTATGTATTATATATTATATATCACGTACACATTGAGGCAAAATAACTGTAATTTTCCCCCAGCCAAAATTATTTTATTTTTTCATAGTGCTTGTATAAATGAGAAAGTTATATTTACAGTATTTGAAATAAATATTATTTCAAAATTTTCCGCTAAAACCAATTTTTTTTGAAGCGTTATTATAAAAATAAGAAGGGAAAGAAGAGAGTTTTAGTAACCTGAAAGTAATTTTAAAAGTAACCTACCTGTTCCCATACTTCATACGTATAAATTTTGTAAAAAAATATTTTGTAGTTAAACTATGTAATTCTAATAGTTTTGGAATAAAGTGGCCAGTGTCAAGACAAGTATAACAAATCCATCCGTTTTTAGCAATTTGTCTGCGGAACCCAGAAAATACGTTTATTTGCATTGTTACATTACTTTTTTTAGCTTCACACTGTATCCCGCACACAGCGGGGTAAACAAAGTGAACCTAATGTTAAGACACTCTATTCTCCACTTTCCACAATACCAGAACGAAATGAACCCACAACCTGTCCCGTTTACAGTCACATTATGTGTCCCTTCGCAACGACTGGCCTTAATGTATAATAAATAAATCACTCTCTAAAGTTAATAAATATGAACTCAAGATCTGTGATTTTCGCTGCGTTAGATTATTATATATTATGATGTAAGTAAAATCATGTTCTATTCTATACAAAAAATTCTAAAACAAAAAAATATATATTTAAATTCCTTACAGAACGGCGAAATATCGGATAATCTTAAAGGCATTGTCCTAGGGAACCCTATTATTTCACCAGCTCTAACTTTGACTAAGCTGGGTTTTTATTTGGAAGAACTGGGTTACATAGACGGAAAAGGAAGGACTGTTATTGAAAACTTTTCAAGCTTGACAACCTCTCTAGTAGAAAGCGAAGATTTTATTGAAGCGTACAATCAGTTCAATTCTTTAAGACATTTTGTAAACAATGAAGCCGGCGCAGTGGCCGTTAACTTGGATAATATTGTTGAAAAATTAACTAAAGACGTTAATGAAGGTACTAGTACAATTAATAAAATATTTTCTTTTGTCATTTATATTTGTGAATAAAACGAATCGTGTTTTTTTTAAGTTTTATTTTCGGTTGCATTTGTTGTGGTAAAGATTTTATTACTTGAACATTCTTAATTGAATAGAATATTTTTTTAAATTACATCTTTTAATCTTTAAATAAAGAAACTAAAAAAATTACACCTTTTCCACACTCTGTTCTCCATTTTCCGCCGAATTCTGGAGGCATTGGGTGTTGATTGGGCGGAATTCAACGCCGTACTTTGCCTCGTTACCAGAGTGAAGAAATGAAAATATTAAATATTTAATTTCCTCGAGGGCAAAGTGAACCCACAACCTGTCGCGTTTGCAGTCACACGCTTGTGCCTATTTAATTTTTATTCATATTGGAAAAAAATAATTTTTACTTACTTAGTAAAATATATATATATATATATATATATATNATATATATATATATATTAAAACCGAAATTTTAAACATAAAAATTACTAGTTTTTTCTAGAGACGAAAAATACCTTCGAAATACAGTAAGATCTGATGCCAATAATTTTATGAACACTGTGGTGGCGCCTGCTCTCGGTATTGGAGATGATGTCAAATTTGATTATCAACGAGAAAATGCTATACGAACGTTTATATCCTCCTACATGGTGTCAAATGTAAACAAAGGTATATGAAAATATATTAATAGAAACGAAACTTCTATTCAGTTAAATAGCATCAGCAAACAGCAAAAAATCTCTGGTTTTAATAAACGGATGAAAACTTATATTTCTAGTATAATCCAATATTTTTTTCTAATAATTTCACAAGAACGTTATTTTATACATATGTTTCATATAAACAAAAATTAACAATAATATATTTAATGTTTTAAAGTTAGTGGACGGTATACAATGATTTTTTTATCATCTTTGTCCACAGTCGAGAATATACTTCGAAACACAAACCTTACTGTAAATATTTATAACGGCAACCTAGATGCAGTCTCTAATACTCCTGGTAAGTATAATTATACTCTATTCTTTAGCTTCACACTGTATCACGGGATACAGAGTAGGCAGAGGGAACCTGGGAACCTAGTGTGGAGACACTCCTCTCCCTCAAAGACACATCGGTGTCCCATTTTGCGCCGAATTCTGGAGTCATTGTGTGTTCTCGTTCCCAGGGCGAGGAAACGAAAATATTAAATATTTCATTTCCCAGAGTGTGAATCGAACCCACAACCTGTCGCGTTACTACTGGCCACGGCTGGCCTAAAAACATTCTTGCAAATGTAATTTGAATCTAACTTAGATAATTTTCGTTAGTCATTTTGAATTCTAGATGAAATTTTATCATAATATATTTTAATAATACATGACAGGTCAACTCGAGTGGATTAATAATTTGGAATGGTCCGGCCAGTCTCAGTTTTTAAACGCGCCGAGGGAAACCCTTGTTGTCAACAGTTTAGTCGAAGGTTACTTCAGGGAATCGGAAAAATTACGGTTTTATTACATAAACGCAGCAGGTCAATCGGTAAGATATATAAAATATATATACAGGTGTAACGCGGTCAGCAGATCAGCGGTTGTCTATCGGCAGAGACGATTTCAGTGGTTCGGCAGATAATTGAGAATTCGTGATTTTTTCCAAAAAACCCCAAACCTCTTATTACTCGGCTCTATCCATAGACAATCGTTGATCCGTCGATCGCGTTACACCCTGTATATTTATAGTAATTTTTTTAAGTTCATTTAAATATTTTGAGAGAATGAACGATGAAACAGATTGAGCACGTAAAGTTGCAAGCTTCGTTCTCTTTGACTACTACGCTAGGTATAATTTTTTTTTAAACTTAGCGTAGTGCAAATAACAAATATCTAAAGTTTTGCGCTTCGTAAAGCGTACTCCACTAACTATAAAATAGTTTTTTTTAGGGTTCAGTTCTTCAAAAGGTTAAAACAAAACTATTATTTATATTATTATTATAGGATCACATTGTTGTCCGTCTGTCTGTCTGTGTGTCTGTAGGCCATATATCTCAAGAGCGCGTGCAGATATGAGGCTGAAATTAATATCAAATAGTTATTCTACGGTCTCTTGAGGCACATAAAAAAGTTAAGCTTCTAAGTTAACGCAATCAAAGCATACGAGTATTTATGCATCGATTTTGCTGCATTTTGTATAAAATTCTATAGAGTACCTCCTGTGGACCTACAATCATGAAATTGGTACGGAAGTCTCGGTAGACGAGTCCAACTCGCACTTAACAGGGTTTTTTAAAATTAACCTATTGCAAATAATTAGTAGATATCATAGTAAAAATCATAATAAACATTAAGAATATTAGTTAAACAAATAAAATCAAATCAGCTTCACGCTGTATCCCGCACACAGCAGGGTAGGCAGAGGGAACCTAGTGTTAAAACACTCCGTTCCCCACTTTCTGCCGAATTCTGGAGGCATTGCGTGTTGAGGGGCAGAACTCAACGCCGCGCTTAACCTCGACACATTAGTTAAACAGTTATAAATATAAAAATATATTATGTTTTATAAGTAACTCTTAACTCAGTGATTTTTTATTTTTCAAGTATAATATTTAAAAAATGTTTATACTATAAAAGTTATGATTTACTGTAATATATCAATTCCTTGATTATAATTAGTTACTTTACTAAATACATTATAATATTATTATATTACAGGCGCCTGTGGATAATTCCGTTGCAGTACAACGAGTGCTTAAGCGTATAACTTCCTAGCATATACATAAATGTGGTCGTAATAATATATATTTTTGTGAATAAATTAAATTTTATTGACTTTTTTATTTTATTCTACGGTTCTTAAGTGTTTTTTGTTATTTATTAATATTTGGAAACAGTAAAAATTGTAACTGGAAATATTTCGATATTAAAAAAATAATATATGTACGAAATGAATATGTTTGGAAACATGTTAACATTTTAACCTTATATTTGGACGGTTTCCAAGAAGTTTAAATATTTTGTTTTGCTTAGTTTAGTGGTTCATCACTAGTTAGGCACGATACGGTTGAGGAGTCGTGGCCGCCCTGAAGCCGCCCTGTAAATAGATGACTTGATTTTTTGGATGTTTTCTTACTTTTCATTATTTTCTTCCCGAGTAAGCAATGCGAAAAAACTAAAACCCAGATCCAGAAAACCTAACTTAAGGGCAGGAACGACTCGTTAATCGTACTGTACTCTATTCCATTTTCCGCTCGTCTCAGTTTATCTGGCTAGATGACTGAAGAGTAAATATTTTTAATATATAATTATAATCGAAATGAAATAAATGAGGCCGTCGTGGCGCAATGGCACAAGCTTGTGTCTGTAACGCGACAGTTGTGGGTTTGATCCCCACTCGGGAGAATGATTATTATTTATTAATATTTTCATTTCTTCCCTCTAACACCAAGGCAAAAAACCCAACGTTTAATTCTACCACTCAACACACGCTATGTAAAAATATTTTTCTTTCCTAAGTGTGGAATAACACTTTAAAATTGTTAAAAATGTTTTATAATTTATATTATAGTATTACATATAGTTATCAAAAAAGAATATCAAAACAGTATTAAAAAAAATTGTTAATATAATAGTGTTTAACTTTATTGGAAATTGTAATTGCGTAATATAAAGAATAATTTTAGCATCATTACAAAGCTTTTCGGTTTTGAAACGGTTTTATTTAGCTTGGCTAGTTTATTTGTTTGTTTGGGTCAAATTTAGTAATTGAAATTTTACCACCTTCCTGACACCAGATCGATCTGATATTTGGTACCCACTCTTAATATTGATGACAATACAATAAAAAAAAAATGATGCCTGTAAATCCAAAATGGCCGCCGATACAAATTGGCGGATTACATATTACTTCACAACAACCTCTTTATGGGTATCAAATGAAAGGGCTTTATTGGTAGAATAGAGCTCACTATAAAAAAATAAAATTCAAGATGGCCGCCGCGACAAAATGGCGGATTACATATTTTACACAACTACCTCAATATAGGTGTCTATTGAAAGGGCTTGATTAGTAGAAAAGAGCTCATTCTGAAAAATAGAATAGTTTTGACAGTGTAGGTAGGTAAGTATATTTACTTTTACAACTTAGAGTAGGGATCCAAGCATGGGTCTCCCACCCAAGTCAAGATTTTGTATCGTGTCGAGGATTGTATGGCGTTAGATTGCAACAAATTGTCAGGAAATAAACCATGTAATAGTGAGGCATTACATGAACTCGGTAAAATGAGAAGTATCATCTAGCAACAAACCTAAAAACTTGAAAATAAATAAAATAAAAAAATATTTTTATGTTAAACGGTAACGGCTTTGCGTATCTAGAGTTAATATATGATAGTTTCACGCGCCCAATGATTTTAATATTTGTCTGATCAATACCCAGATTGATGAGAAGATTGGTGCGATGTGGTAGCTAGGACTTACCGAATTATTTCTTAGCTTTTAGTACATTACTTACATTATTTTTATTGTAATAAAACCGTTTAACATAAAAATATTTTTTTTTAATTTATTTTTAGATGTTATGTGTGTTGATGATTAGTACTAAATTGTTAAATGGTAATAAATAAGTAAAAAATAAACGCATTTTGACTCTGTTTAATATTGCTTTATTACTTTTTATTTTCTATGTATATAAATAAAGTATATATTTTTTAAATTAAAATATTAATTTAGTTTTAATGAATTACGTGAAGATAATTTTTGTACATCATTTATAAAAAATTTATTATTGTCACTGGCAGCACCGAATGTGGGATATAAAATAAAAAATAGTAATTCTCAATCTGTCAACAATGTTTTGTGAATTGTGATTGATCGAAAAAAGAAAATATAATTTTCTATTATATCTAAGTTTCACAAATCATAGTATAGAAAAATAAAAAATAAGACAAAGAAGTAAGTCCTTAAGTAAATGACTATACAAAACGTATAGTAAAAATGGCAGATATTTTGGACATATTAGATATTGAACAGCCTGGAGCTTCAGAGATAACGAGGGATAGTATAATACATGGTGATAAAATAAAAAAGAAATATGCTACTGCAAAAGCTGTCCGTCGTCCTGAAGGCATGCATCGCGAGGTGTTTGCTCTATTGTACAATGATAACAAGGACCTACCTCCATTGCTACCTACAGATACTGGTAAAATACTTTATTTACATCTGATCGAATGGATAATATGTAACAAAAGTCACATTAAATAAATCTTTTATTTGTTTATACTTCTTAGGTAAAGCCTATAAACAAACTAAGGCTAAACTTGGCATGAGAAAAGCTAGGAAATGGGTGTGGGCACCGTTTACAAACCCTGCCCGCAAAGATAATGCTGTATTTCATCATTGGAAAAGAGCATCTGATGATGCAAAAGAATACCCATTTGCACAGTTTAATAAGGTAAATTATCTGTAAATGTTATTTTTCTGCATAAAGTATGGAGAAACTAGTCAAATCAAGACTTTCAAATTGAAAAACACTTCTTCCATGCACATGCCATACAGAAGTTGTGTGGTTAATGTGAAATTAGCTCCTGAATTCAAATGGTAACCGTAACCATCAACTTTACAGTCGAACATTGCCCTCATTGTATGCCAATGACTCTAACCTAATTTTCATAAATATTAATAAAAATATTACCTATTTATTTTCACAGCAAGTATCAATCCCATCGTATTCAGATTCAGAGTACAACCAGTTTTTAAAGTCTGAAGACTGGAGTCAAGCAGAAACTGATCATTTAATCGATTTGTGCCAGAGATTTGATCTTCGATTTATAGTAATACATGATAGATGGGACCGTGCAGCATTCAGAGACAGGAGTGTTGAGGACTTGAAAGAAAGATATTATAGTATTTGTGCTACTTTGAGTAAAGTAAGTAGTTTATAGAAGATAATCAAATTATTTCTATAAGATACTTTAATAAGGTAATACTTGTAAATTAGAGTTGAATTTAAATTTAAAGGGTACCATTAAACCAGAATTGGGTAAATTTTTATTTCAATTGACAATAAAATAATAACAATTCATTTGTTTGTTTGAACAATTAATAATTAATTAATTGTTAATTGTGATTTCTGCACAAAGAAATTGTATTTTTTTTAATATTTAGTTGTTAGTTGCAATTAAACTTTGCCCAACTCTGCCTTAAACTACTAGTGCCAGTTGCTTATTCTAGTGTTTGTTCTTTATCAATTATTGAACTAATTTTGCTAAGAACAGTAGAATAACTTGTACACACTGGGTTGTAGGCTAATCAGACCATAGTTAGTGATTTCCAGCGGGTCACCTATCTTATATAATAACAGCGCTATGTCTGAATTTAGCCATTGCTCTAGTATCATAATTGTTCTTAGAATTAAATTAAATATGCATGTGAGTGTTCCGGTGAGTTGTTTTGCACCTTTTATCAACATATTGTTCTTTAAGCGAGAGAAGAAGCAACATGTCTTCTCACGCTTCAACTTTTTATATATTTTCCAAGAATTCTCATTTTGTAATAATAGTTGTTTCGCTGGCTATAGTCTATAAGCTATTTATTTCTTTGAATATGGTAGTGACTTGTGGTTCATTAGAATCGAGATCTCTGTAAAAGTTTTCTTATTAAGTCACATTTTAAGTCTTTTGTTGATATTATTTCTTTATGTCCATTCTTAAAGCTCTTCATCCAGTCTGTATGAGAAAATAGTTGCTTGTAGGCTCTTTCAGCGCTTCTATAGTATGCTATACTATTTTCTATTGTATTTTGATTGTGCTGCTTTCAATCGTACCTTATTGGGTTGTTGGCTTGTTTGTATAAAATTGATATTTCTTTTTTCATCTTGAATGATTTATTTTTAGTTTTTTTAAGATTTATTTATAATTACAAACATAATATCAAGGTGAGTCTGCACACGCGACGTTTGTGCGTTCGATTCCCACTCGGGGGCTCCCCCCCGAGTGGGAATCGGAATAAAGTATATATTTAATAATCGGAATAAAGTATATATTTAATATTTTTATTTCCTTGCTCTAGTAACGAATTCCATTACTAAACACGTAGTCTCGAAAATTCGACAGTGCGTGGGCAATGGAGTAGTTTAACAAAAGCTTTCATCTGCTTATCCTGCTAAATCCAATAGAGGCCAGCCGTGGCACAGGGGCACAAAATGTGACAGTAAAGGTGTCTAGGCAAAGCGCGACGCTGAATTCCACCACTCAACACGCAATGCCTCCAGAGTTCGGCGGACAGTGGAGTGTCTTTACACTCGGTTCGGTCTGCCTACCCTGCTGTGTGGCGGGATATAGTATGAAGCTGACTTTAATTTTGTTTGATAATTGTTCTAGGTTAAAACTAATCCTTGGTCAAACTCAGTGACAATGGTCAATGGTGAGAAGAGAGTGTATCACTATGACGCCGAACATGAGAGGAAAAGAAAGGAACAACTTAAACGTTTATTCGACAGAACACAAGAACAGGTAGATGTATATAATTATTCAACTTATGTTGTTGTGTGTCGATCGTACTGTACAATAATAAAATATTAATTATATAATATAAATAATTATTATGTGACTTGGAATGGGACGTCGTGGCGCAACAAAGCAAAGCCGCTGACTGTTAGTATTTTTCTCTCTACGATAACAAGACAAAGCGCGGTGTTAAGCTCCGCAACTTAACACAAAGAAAAAACCTAAATTACATATCTATGAATGAAAACGGCTTCTAAAGATCGATCTCAGACTTGAGAGCGGTTTATAAATACCGGCCTAATTTTCCTTCGTTTACCCTGATGTATGTGAGATATAATGCAAAGCAAAAAAAGTGTAAATTTTCTAATAAATTTTAACGAATATTTTACACAGATCGATGAGGAACAAATGCTATTAGCCGAATTAAAGAAAATAGAAGCTAGGAAAAGGGAACGAGAAAGAAAAACACAAGATCTACAAAAACTTATTTCTCGAGCGGACAGCGGCAATGGGGTTTCAAATTCCCAACAGAATGTCGTCAGTGAAATTGTCTCTACGCCGAGTGCAGCTTCAAATATAGCAAGACGACATGATAGGAAACTGCACAAGAAAAAGATTACATCTCAACAAAGGCCCATTCGCACTGTTGAGACTGTTGTAAGTGTAATTGTATATTGTTATTATTAATCTGTTTGGTTTCAAAAACGAATCATGCTTGAATATTGCTGATTTTGGTAAAAAAATATTCTATACATATAATAAAATAGTGAATTAAAAAAAATCTATCTATATATTATCAACAGACGGTAGAGTGGTCTGGCATAAAGTTCCCCGAAGCCCGAGGGACAGGAGTGTGGCTGAGGTCGCAACGCATGAAGCTACCACCCGGTGTGGGACAACGGAAAACTAAAGCTATCGAACAGGAATTGCGTATTATGAATATTGGTAAATATATTTGTATATAATTACACTTAATTACTATATTATACAATCGTTAAAAAATATTTAGTTTTTTTCTATATATATTTTTTACATTTTTAAAGTGTTAATCCACACTAAGAAAGAAAAATACTTTTAAAAAATACATTCAATTTTTTACAAGTTTTTTTAAAAAAAAGGTTTTTTTATTTAATTTGTTTTTTTTACTTAAGCTAATTATAATTTAAATTTTATTTAAGCCTAACATTGTATCTGGCACATAGAATGGTAGAGGAAACCTGGATACCTAGTGTTAAGACACTCAATTCCACACTTTCCGCCAAATTCTGGCAATTCTCATTGAGTAGCAGAAGTCAATACTGCGCTTGGCCTCCTTATTAGAGCAAAGAAATGAAAATATAAAATATATCACTCTTCTGAGTGGGTATTGAACCCACAACAGTCGCGTTTACAGTCGCACGCCTGTGCACCGGCACCACTACGTCTATATTATATTATTTATTCTATTTTACAGATATAACCCCAACACCAACTGAGGCCATTTGCAAGCACTTTAATGAATTACGGTCAGATCTGGCGTTGGCTTTAGATCTTAAGAATGCTTTAGCATCCTACGAATTTGAACTTCAAGCCTTAAGACATCAATATGAGGCGCTTAACCCTGGAAAGGTATATTAAATTGTTTGCTTTTAATATTTATATCAATTTTAACAGATTTGTTACTACTTTCTAACAGATCAGATTTGAAAACGGAATGTTAAATACATTATGGTCGACGAATCGTGGCCGAGCTGTTGTTAGATTTTTTAAAATTTTTGCGCATTTTTCACGCGGGAATCATCATTTCATTTAAAATATTTTTTTTGTTTCAGACCCTACATATTCCTCCATCTTTATGTAATACTACTTCTGATATTGAAGCAAAGCCTATTGGAGAGATCATTGATGTAGTTGGTTCTCCAAGTGCACTCAATACAACAATATAATATATATTATTTTTAAATAAACATTGTAGTACAAGTTTAATTAATAAATATGTATTGTGAATAAATCAATATAAATTGTTTTATTTTAATATTTTTTTCTTAAGGAGAATGTGGGAATGGTGAAGAATAATATATTAAGTTATCTCTGCTTACTTTGAATCATTAATTCCTCTTAACTACCACACCTGCCAATCTAAACAGCCTGACTAATACTCTAGGAACAGTATTCAACATATTTAAACCATATGAATATCAGCCCTTTTTTGAAACCCACCAGATGACTCACTAGTGAATGATTTACATTTGTGTAAAAAAATTACTTTTTCAGCTTTCTTCTTTAGTTCTATATGTGTTCTCCATACATGTGACATAGACCGAGTTGGTTCAAATGGCACAATGCTAATTAATTAGGGTTGGATAATTTTTCTTCTTTCTGAATGGGGATCAAACCCACAAATAACACAAAATATTTTGTATATATTTCATATAATGGTTTTGTAGTAATAAAAAAAGTAAATAGAATTAAAAAAAATATTTATTACTATAGTATTAAATAAAGATACAAATAAAATTATGAATGACTACTTTATATAGCCCCTTTTGGTGCTCCATAAGCATCTGGCATCCTCTCAATAGTATATTTGTGTTGGGCTACATACATAATTGGCACACCTGGAATTTTCCTTATCCTTCTTTTCAAATCTCTATCGTTAGTTGCAACTATGTAACATTTGTGTTGTGTCACTCTTTGTACAATACAATCATCAGCATATGTTCCTTTATGTAAACAAGCAAGCCTTTCAACCCTGGGATCCTTTATTATTCTCAAAGCGACTCTGTATTTTCTTCCAAGTTTCTCTAATTCACCTAAAACACAATCTGTTACGTACGGTATACATTTAGCATACAAACAGTCCATCATATTTTGCACTATATCTAATTTGTTCTTAATTGAGAAATTGATAAAGTTTGTATCTATTAATATGTGATATGGAGGTCCTAGTTGAGTGTTGTATTGAAAGAATAGAGCAGAACTAGCTTGTGGGACTTCTCTGATTTTAACCTCATGCGGATCAATTTTCTTCTTCTTTATTGGCTCTGATCGTAATTTAGCTTTTATTCTATTGTCATTTGGATTTATTACTTTTTTCATTTGCGCAAATCTCTTTTCTACTATTTTTCTCGTTTTACGTTGTTTACCCTGTAATATACAATGTAATTTGTTATAAATCTTAAACATACATGCCACTTTATGGTCAAAATGTAAGAATTAAAAAAATATAAGTTACCATGATGTCAGTTTATGTTTTCACTTTAACAATTGATACATATATGAATATACAAACGAAATTAATTACTTAAACTGCTTTAAAATAAAACTTTAATTAATATTTTTTATTAAATAAATTTGGACAATTATTCCACAAAATTTTGGAAATTAATTTCACTCCATAATTGAAAATATAGAATATTATTAAATAGCGTAGTTCACAAAAAACCGCTATAGATGTATCTAACTCACTCGATGATTACAGCACGAGCACGATATATGGCATCGAAGCTTTGTATAAGTTTTGATATATTCTACGTATCGGTATAACATCAAGTAAGTTTCGAAACATATCACTTTATCAATCACTATAATTTACATTTTTATTAGCTTCACGCTGTATCCTGCACCCAGCAGTGTAGGCAGAGGGAACGTAGTTTTAAGACACTCCGTTTCCCACTTTCTGCCGGATTTTGGAGTGGTTGAACTAACGCCACGCTTTGCCTCGACACCAGAGCGAAGAAATGGAAATAAAAATTTAAATAAATATTTCATCTCCTCGAGTGGGGATCGAACCCACAACCAGACGGTTATATAGTCACACTTTGTGCCCCTGCGCCACGACGGGCCTCTATCTATATTTTTATCGTTAAGCTTTTAATAATTTATTAGCTTATACATATAACTTTCTTAATAGTTTATCTGTAAATCTATTACGTTATCGTACGTGTGGCCGTCCTGAAGTAAGCCCACCATGTGCATTGATCACTCGAAAAGAAAATAATCAACAATAAAAAAAAATCCTAAAATCTGCACAGCCCTCTACCAATACCTTCAGGGCGGCCACGACTCGTCAACAATTCTTCACGTATAAGAAAGAGGAACTCCACAAGAGGAGGTGGAAGACATTTTTCATAAGACATAATTTTTTTTTGCCAATTTTACCAACCATCCTTGCAGAATACACATAAATAATATCAACACATATAAACAATTATAAACGAGATATATTTTTTTGATTTTTTCTTTAAATGAAAGAGTTCTTTAGTCGACACTATATTTTTCCATTAAGTTGATTTTGCTAGTTCTATTTTATTAGATAGGATAGGATATAATTGCAACTTAGAGTTCCACTACTCAACACGAATTTCTCAAGAAATTAGTGGAAAGTGGGGAACGCATCAACAGACACTTGGTTTTCATGTTCCCGTCGCCTACCTACCCCTCTATTTGTGGGATTCTACGTAAATATAAATAATAAAGGAATAATTTAATCTCTGGGTACCATACCTACTTTCCTCCTTACATTAATCTCGCCGTTTGTTGCGAGTGTCTGCCTTCCTGCTCAACCTACTCCAATCAGAATCCGTGCTGGTTCTTATTAATGTGTTATATTTTCCATTATTTATTAGAAAAGTATTGTATAAAAATAAACATTTCATCAAATTCAAAATTATTAGAGTTAATTACCGGACATAGAGCCAGCCTTTTGTCAACTGAAATAAAAATTAACTGCATAATATGTATAAAACAAAATATTTTTATTTTTAAACATTTTTAAAGTGTTATTCCACACTCTTGGTTTTCATGTTCCCGTCGCCTACCTACCCCTCTATGTGCGGGATTTTACGTAAATATAAATAATAAAGGAATAATTTAATCTCTGGGTACAATACCTATTTTCCTCCTTACATTAATCTCGCCGTTTGTTGCGAGTGTCTGCCTTCCTGCTCAACCTACTCCAATCAAAATCCGTGCTGGTTCTTATTAATGTGTTATATTTTTCATTATTTATTAGAAAAGTATTGTATGAAAATAAATATTTCATCAAATTCAAAATTATTAGAGTTAATTACCGGACATACAGCCAGCCTTTTGTCAACTGAAATAAAAATTAACTGCATAATATAAAACAAAATATTTTTATATTTTATTTTATACATAATAAATAAAAAATAGAATAATTTTAAAAATACTTTGGGATGTTTCGCTTCTAAGTTGTTGTTAGGCTTAATGGTAATAATTATACTTAGTTTTATTTCGAAATTTTTCGTAGGTCGTGCGGCATTATAATGAAAATAACAGGGACGGCGCTCTTGCGACCGCAAGCTGGCCGTTTATATACTTCGACAGTTGCAAGTTTACCCCATAACTCTTCGTTTACTGTAGCAGAACACTCCCGAAATGTGGAAAATATTTTGCGTGAGTCTTTTAACTAAAAACTTTTGTTTTACCTTTTGTTATTTATAATACATAATATCTAGAATTTTGTCTATTTTTATTTTTATTCCAGGTGGCAACTTTAGCTTGGATTTCATTGAAATCTTTTGCTGCAGCTCAAGAATATCTACCACCGAAACCAGCGAATGGAAATGTCAAAAAACCAATTGTTGAACCAACTGTATGTATACTTATAACAATTTTTAAATGATATGTACCTATAGGGTAAATTTTTATTTTATTTTTTTTTTCTTAGCTCCCAGCCAATTATGAATTTACGTATGACGTTCAAGATAATGCAGTTTCCTTAGATTTTGGGCACAATGAAAAGCGTAAGGACGACCGTGCTCAAGGCTCTTACCACGTACTTCTGCCTGATGGTAGAACACAACTCGTAGAATACGAAGCCGGTCCTGACGGTTATCGGCCACAAGTAAGTTGTATTTATTATTATTTAGATGCTAATAGTAGGTGTATTTCTATAATACATCACCATGTTCTCCACTTGTTCTTCAGGAAAATAATATATAATATAATATAATACCTATAAAATACTTATTTAGAAAACGTATAAAAATGTTGAGCGTAGCGGGATTTGAACCCGCGTCTCTTTGGAAACCATCCAAATATGTATTTTATATATATTTTATAACTTGCTCGCTTGACTATAAAAGCTCTGATAATATAAAGCACGGTGATGAGCTTCGGTACTCAGCACATGCAGACAGAAAGTGGAGAATTCTCTTTTCCTACGACGTACTGTCTCTAATGTGCAGAAATTGACGAGTTTCTTAATACCAAGTACCTCTGCCAGCCCGACAACCGAAAAAAAACCTATATTGACATAATAGTATTTAATTTTTTTAAGATAATGTACATGGGCACGGCGACGTACCCATCGCAGACCGGCGGCGGCGACAAATTTGAAGGCTACCATTATAATGCGGCGTCTAATCGACAAAGTGTGCGCCAAACCGCGCCTCGAGGCGGCCGGCAACCAGGCACTGCACCCCCGCCGGCGCCTGCGCCACCCCTATTATATGCAACTGGCAACACTACTCAATAATAAATTCAATTACTCAATAAACCCGTTATAATATATGTATATTTCGGCTCATATAATAGTAAATAGTACATCGCTAATTTATATTCATATGAAATAATAACAATGTATAAAATTTTATTACGCTATATTTATCTTTATTATATGCTATATTTATCTTTATTATATGTTACATACCTACTAACGAATCAAATAAAAAAAATATTTTTATAATTATTACATTTTATTATTATGAAAGTTTACCGACATTTTTTTAGATTTAAAAAAGAAATTCTAATAAGATTTTATATTCATAATCAATAGCAAAATAATATAAAAAGAAAATATAGAATACGTAACTTTTAAAAGAAATTGTGTTTTAAATTATGCTTGTTTATTTTTTAACATAGATAATTTTGAACTATAATATGACGTTGATTCAAAAGTAGATCTTGATATATTTTCTTATTTTAGGAAAGTACATTTTGGCAAATTAGTTCTGACATTATTGTTATAAAATTAAAACAGCAATGATAAATATAATTTATTTAAAACCAAAAATCGACGGAAAATGTGTCTTAACACTAGGTTCTATCTGCTTACCCTGCTGTGTGCGGATACTATGTGAAAATTTTTCGTACCTACCTTCAATAAAATAATAATAAAACGAAATTGTGTTTTATTTTATGATCGACATATAACCAAAAGCTCATATCAATCTTATCATTGGCTTGGTTCTCTTCATCTTAAAAAACATAATATGAAGCATAAAAAATAATGACAACAAGACACTTTACAATAGGAAAGAAAAACAAAATAAAAAAAATCGGTGAATTTATTTCGCATTCTTTATACAACAGATAATAAATAATTAAAATATATACACAATATCATCTACATTTGGTTACATTAATTAGTATAATTAATTGAAACCAGTCTTGGCGCAGGGCACAAACGTGCGGCTTTATACGCGTAAGATTGTGAGTTCAATTCCCACTCGAGGAAATGTAAAATTGAATATTTACATTTCCAGAATTCGGCGACTATGTGCAGGATACAGCATGAAGCTAAAAAAATATATTATGATAATGATTCTTTGGTTTTAATTAAATGTAGACGAAGTTGTGTTTACTAAGTGTGTATGATATCTATATTTTGGTCCGGCCAGTGCACGCGGCGATGTGTGGAACTGGTCTCGAAGCCTATATTGTCGAAAGAGTGATAATCCTTCTGCATACTCATTTCGGCCAAATTTCTATACCTGCAAGAAAAATTTAAAACTTTAATTTCTTTTTTAACTGCAGCCTTTTCTTTCACTACTGCAGGGTAGACAGAGGGAACCTCCAAACTACTTAAGATATTTCGTTATACACTTTTAACTCTATTTTCAAACCTTTTTGTATAATGAGTGAAGGAAGTTAATCCTGCGCTTTGCCTACCAGAATGGGAAATTAAATAAAATCATTCCTCCAAACGGGGATCGGATCTACATACCCCTTCTACTCTACTACCCCTAGTTTAAGAATCAAATACCGTCAACCTGCCACCATGACCTCAACATATGAATAATATGTTAATATATTTTATTCTTTACCTCTTTACCAATACACAGCACCCTAACAATAGGAGCACTTGCACTGCTAGCCACGCGAGTACCAGCGCCACCAACAGCAGCTCATGTACGCAAACCAAAGGTGTATCACTGACATGGATATCTTCAGCTATAAGCAGAATATACATAAGCAAAAAAAAAAATGTACCAGATAAAATATACAAAAAAAATCTCTTTGTATACCTATATGTGGTGGTGATATTGTAGAAATGATCATTTCATGAAATGTCCAATTATTTATGTTATTAGTCAGACAAAACATGATTTAATATATATCTACTGTATATCAGTATATGAGACTAATGCTTATCGATGATTTTGTGAAATCGTTGTTTTTTCTGTATGACTATAACTAAGACATATAGGCATATTTAGTGGCTTAAGATAAATAAAGAAATACAAAGATGAAAGTAATATCCATGTATGCTTGGAAAATATTTTAGATTTAATTTACAAAATACCTTATGATAACATTGAGATGGTCAGTGGCTTAGTTATGGCCTACGAGGCCTTCATTTTACATTTGTGTTACGAAATGTTTTCTTTAAAGATTTTTTTATTTATATTAGCTATAAATATATTTTTTTAAATGTTAACATCATATTTTCACAAATATTATACATTGAAAAGTAGCGTTTTTCACTTTAAAGAGTAGGAAAAAGTATTATAATATTCTTACGTAGCGCAGAGCGATGATCAGCCCTTACTAGGGTGTCAGAAGAAAGAATATCCCGCGAACCGACCACCATTTCGAGTTCCAACGGAACTTGACCGGTGCCTCCCGCACACTCTGCTCTTCCACCCTGAGCTACTACCTGTGGAGCCCAGGACACCTATAATATTAAATGTGTTTTTTTATAGATTCACGTCTTATTAGCCAGTCAGGTGTCAATGAATGTTGAGTGACAGAACACAACGGTTTCTCGTTGTGTTAGTTAGTTTAGTGCATAGTCCGAGTACAACGGAGCATTAAATGTTTTTTTTAATTTTTTTAATGTGTTATTCTACACTTGAGACTGAAAAATATTACTAAAAAGTAACATTAAAAGTGTTTTTATTGCTTCACGTCTTATCGCAAACTACAGGTCAGGTGTCAATACATGTTGAGTGACAGAACTCAACGCTACACGTAGTCTCAGTAAATTCTTTCAAGTTGGAATCGAACCCACAGTAATCACGATTACAGTCGGACGTCCCATTGCACCGGTATTATTTTTAACTGTAATGTAATTAAATTAAAACTTAATTTACCTTTGTTTTAGCTTCCAAGCTTGCATCGAACATATAGCATGGTAGGCATAGGGAACCTGGGAACCTAGTGTTAAGCGACTCCATTCCCCATTAATTCTGAGGCATTGCGTGTTGAGTGGTCGAACTTACCGCCGCGCATTGCCTCGTCACCAAAGGAAATGAAAATATTACACATTTCAATCCCCCGTGTGCAAGTGGAACCCACAACCATCGCGTTTACAGTCAAACGCCTGCACCACTACGGCGTCAAACGATTTTTATAAACTAACATGAAACGTTTCGCAAACCTCCTGTTTAACATTCGCTGCAAATTCCGAATCGGTCGCCTGGTATGTGTCATTAGCATCTCTTATGTTTCTCAATTGGTCCATTCTTCTACAATTCAACTGAAACAAATTAATATTACCACGTAGTACCGAATATCAAATATTGTTATTTTCTTTTTTTTTCCAAATCATAATAAAAAAAAATTAGTAGCTAATATTTCTTGTGTTGAACTAGTCTGATCTGAGACTGTCGAGGCGCAGGGGCACTGTAACGCGAAGGTTGTGGGCTCGATTCCGACTGTGAGGAATGAATTTTTATTTACTAATATTTTCAGTTCTTTCTTCTGGCACCACGGCAAAAGCGCGGTGTTGAGTACCGCCACTCAGTGCAACGCGTCTGAACTCAGCGATGCGTGGGAAACAGAATGTCTTAACACTAGGTTCCCTCTACCTACTCTGCTATATGCAGGAAAAAAAACTATTATTATTGAAAAATAAAAATAAGTACTCAATTGATATTAAATATGTAAGTCTAAATCTAAATTAAAAAAATATATATCAGTTATATTCACCGGCGGACATTTGTTTTCACAAAACCTAACCATTATCGCGAATCGCACAATTTGGGACATCGGGAAACGGAACGCCCTAAAGCGGGCCGACAGCCTTTGCGTTCCTCCAAAGTGCGATCTAGTAAATGATGGAAAATCGACCTGGAAATAAAATAAATTTAGTATTGCAAACTTATATTTCTAATAATTTGGATATGAAACACAAATGAAATAATTTATTTTTAACATTTTTAAAGTGTTATTCCACACTTAGAAAAGAAAAATACTTATTTAGAAAATATATATTATATATATAATTCTTAGTTATCTTTGGATAGCGGAAATTTGTAAAAATCTCCCTACAGAGATGCTAACTACATAAATAAGTTGTAACAAGCGTATAAAAATTTCGACGTAGCTTGATGAGAACGTATGGCTTAGTGGTCAGAGCGCCTGGTCGGTTTCCAGGAGGCGCGAGTTCGAGTCCCGCTACGTTCAAATTTTTATACGTTTTCTAAATAAGTATTTTTCCTTCCTAAGTGTGGAATAACACTTTAAAAAATTTTTTATACTTGTTATTTATTTAAGCTTTATGCTGTATACATCCCGCATACAGCAGGGTAGGCAGAGAGAAGATTATCTCTGTCTTAACACTAGATAGTGTTAAGACATTTCGTTCCCCATTTTGGCCCAATTTTTGAGACATTGTTTTGTTGAGGTCGAGGAAATGAAAATAATGAATTGTCCTAGTGGGTATTGAACCCAACATTATTTTAATTTTTAATATAGTACAAAATACTTTAGAATATTATGCATGTTTTAATACCTGGCCCGTGGGACAACCTCTGCTGTCTAACAGCAAAATGGAACTGTCTCCAAGCCTTGAAGATGCTACCAAATGATACGCTTCAATTTCAGATTCATCTGTAAATATAATCATATTGTTTTCATATATTATGCATTTAAATGAAACTCTTAAATCGAATTACGTATTTTTATTAACTTAACGCTGTGTGGGATACTTAGCAGGGTAAGCAGAGGAAACCTGGGAACCTAGTTTCAAGACACTCTCTTCCCAATAAGCTACTTCCGTTCCCCACTTGCCGCCGAATTCTAGAGGCATTCCATGTTGAGTGGCAGAACTCAACGCCGCGCTTTGCCTCGTTACTAGAGCGAGGAAATAAAAATATTTCAATTCCTTTACAGTGGAACGCGTTTGCGCATGCGCAACGACTGGCCTAATTGTGTATATTTAGTATTAATTTTTTTTAGAAACGACGTTCCGACCCGTGACCACGGACTACTGTAAAGTATCTATCCGGTTTTAAGTAAAAAGAAATTTAATATAATACCTACCTGTAGTTTCAATTCTAAGTTCAAGGAGCTCCCCCAAAGAGACGGCATCTGATCCCGACTCTTCATTTGCTCGGACCACGTACATAGTGAGCGGTATTGTACTACTGCCATATATAGCGCTGGGCCCGTGTTCCTCTCTCTGCGCTTGAGATTCACTTACTAAAGATGGTCGTCTTTGATAAAAATATAATATTATTATATAAGTTATTAACAAATAAAAGTTCTAAATATGATTTTATTCAAATAGACTTTTGCACGCACTTTTGAACCGTGGAATGAACATAAATTTTCCACCGTCTAGAAACTCACTGACTCATGTCAATTTTGATAGCCAATACAAAACTAAAGCAAACAATAGATTGTAAAAAATGTAATTATTTTAAAAAAAATCAGCTTCACGCTGTATCCCGCACACAGCAGGTTAGGCAGGGGGAACCTAGTGTTAAGACTCTCCGTTCCCCACTTTCTGCCGAATTCTGGAGGCATTACGTGTGGAGTGGCAGAACTCAACGCCGGCTTTGCCTCGACACCAGAGCGAAGAAATGGAAATATAAATTTAAGTAAATATTTCATCTCCTCGAGTGGGGATCGAACCCACAACCATTCAGTTTTACAGTCACACTTTGTGCCGCTGCGCCACGACTGGCCTCAAATTTTCAATTAAAAATAATGTAAAAAAGCGTGGGGTGCATTGTGGCAATAGATCACTTATAAAGCATCCCCCACTTTTAATACGGATGCCTTGACACTAGGTTCTCTTGTCTATCCTGCTGTATCCGGGATACGCCGTAAGACAAAAAAGATCATATCATACATAGTGTCCTGTACAGCAACAGTGGCGTCAACTTTAGTATAACCTCTCGCGCCGGCCCCGGGGGAGCAGCCCACGCGCACCCAGCGGTCACCCGCCGTCTGAATTATTGGATTGTTTTGAATCATCAGCATCACGTATGCCATTGTCCTGTTTAAGTAAGAAATATTTTTTGTTGTTATAAAACTTTTTTCTGTAGTTTCTATTTATTCAATTTGTTTAGATTGTTTTTTTTAATAACACAAGGTGTAAACTTTCTAACAGCACAACGGAGTAAACCTTCTAACAGTAAATTATAATATATATTAAGTAAATTCTCAGGAGATACATTTAATAACAAAAAAAAACAAAAAACGGATTTAGCAATTCTACAACTAAGGTTTACTCTATGTCGACGATAAGCAAAGTGTTGGGTTTCGTCTCTCAATAGGTATCTATGTACATAGTTTCAAATCTACGCACAACGGTCACTCTGTTCTGGACAATATGCACTAACTGCACTACAGCGTGATACAAAATAAATAAAAATCACCTATTCACGACTCCATTAGGTCCCTTGGAGATAGCGTAAGCGAAGTTAACATCACAATCGCCCAGCAGAGGCAGAGCGAGACGAACGGGCGCAGTCGGGGTCAGAGCTCGGGCGCTACAACGATCACCACGTCCAGGGACATACACCCGTCCCCGGAATATACCACGTGGTTTGTATGTTACTACTAAATGGGAACCTTCACATTCTACACTGACTGAAAAAAAATATTATTATTAGACCTATCTAATATCAATCTAAGGGAACCTGGTGTAGCGATTTCTTCGTTCTGCTCTTTGACAAAGAAGACAAAGACTCTTGCCTGAGCTAGGAAATGCGCATAATTAGATATTCCTCGAGTGAGAATCGAACTCTCGACCTGTCGCGTTTACAGACGGAATATGCTTGTGCCTCTGCGCCACGACTGGCCTAAAAAAAACATGCTTAATAAATTCAAACTTTTTAAAATCTAAATATATCGTTTTCCTTATGTGACGAAATTGCTAATACCTAATAGATATTTTTTTAAGTGTTACTATACATAATCAGGTTTTATAAATGACAACAAAAACATTGTAACGATTTAAAATTTTTGGCAAGCGGGATTTCCAAGTATTTTGGTTTGTTGAAAATGCTAAAAAGCAACTTCGTTCTTTTTCCCGTGTAACAGGCTAGGCAGAAGAAACCTAGTGTTACAACTTTCTGTCCAATTTGGATGAACAATTAGCGGAACTCAACGCCGCGGTTTGCTTACCATGGCCTGATACAAAGAAAATATTATGTATGAGGCTAGTGCCAGAGGCGCAGAGCTACAAGCGTGGAACTGTAAACACGGCGGGTTGTGGGTTCAATTTCAATTTCCATTGTCTTTTTGTATGAAATTAAAAAAAACTTACTATTAAGACAGACAACTCGGCGATAGTAAGTAGCTCTGGATACGCGCCGTAGCAGCCAAGACCCAGTGGTGACGAGGTCCTCGCTGTGGAGATCACAGATACCGCGCGCCCGGCCAAGTGACCAAGTGAACCCGCGACATACGAACCTTGTCTCGGTTTCGCATGCCGATTTGCACTATTTAAAATTATATAACATTATTTATATGCAGCAGGGTAGGTAGAGGGAACCTAGCGTTAATACACTCCTGAAAATGGGGAACTTTCCGCTGAATTTATAAAACAATAGCTTCGGCATTCTTTAAACCTATTTGGATGTACAATAAATCGAAATAGATTGAGGCCAGTCGTGGCGCAGGGGCACAAAGTGTGACTGTAAATCGAATAGTTGTGGATTCGATCCCCACTCGAGGAGATGAAATATTTATTTGCATTTATATTTCCATTTCTTCGCTCTGGTGTCGAGGCAAAGCGCGGCGTTGAGTTCTGCCACTCAACATGCAATGCCTCCAGAATTCGGCAGAAAGTGTGGAACGGAGTATTTTAACACTAGGTTCCCTCTGCCTACCCTGCCGTGTGCGGGATACAGCGTGAAGCTGATTTGATTTATAGATCGAAATACTTTTTGTTACATTATTTAAAGCACATAGTGCACACACAGTCATAGTGAGTAATTCAATAAAACGTTAATATAATGTATAAAATAAAAACCTTAAGAAGATCTTTAAATATTATAATCTATGCACTTTTAATATTCAAATGAAATGTTCTAAGAATATGGAACGTTTAGAATACGAGATTAGGATACCTATTATATATTAAAGGAAATATCAAAAATATTAAATAACAGATGTGTTGCAATTTACTATATAAGCTATTATAAGAATAGTACGGTCAGCGAGTCGTGGCCAAGTTAGATTTTATGAACCTTTGTTCACTTGGTAAGAAAAATCGTGCAATTAAATCTGCCCAACTATTTACAGCTAAATTCGTTAAGCTCGGTAAGTTTCGATCGAATCGAATCGAATTCGATTCTCATTTAAGGAAATAGAGTACAAGTACAAGACAAACAGCAGTGTAGAGTTCCGCAATTCAAGCAAGCAATGTCTCAAAAATAAAGCGGCAAAAAGATTCCGACGAATTGTTATCAATTCGTCGGAATCTTTTTTTTGAAAGTCGGTTAAAAATTTAATTATTATATGCAAATATTTATATTCCAATGATATTTGCATATAATGTCGTAATTTCTAATGAAATGTACGATAGATCATTTAAATGTTTGGAAGAATACTAATGTTAAGTTAAACACCCAGTTCCGCACTTCCTGCTTAGCTTTCTGGACATCGCGTGTTGGGTAACGGAACTCAACGCCGCGCTTCGTCCACCGAGCTAGAAAATAAATATAATCTTTCCCCCGAATGGGGATCGGATGCACAACCATTTCTATTACAGTCAGAGGCTGCCAGCCTGTCTATTATATATCTGCATGTGATTTAAAAAATTGTAAATAATGTTAAATATATATTATTTGGTCACCTCGTCCTTAGTATAATTATTAACTGTCAAATCCACGTGCTTTATCGTCTGATTGTAATATTCTTCATATGAACAGCGATCAATTTTTTTAGGATCTGAAAACACGGTATTAAATTTTTTACAAAATAATTACTGAAATCCCATATTACAATTAGTATACCTAAAAACTACTGGTTCAAAATATTAAAATAAAATATTTTTTTATGCTAAAAAGTTAATTTATCGATACGCTTTATGCTATATAAGGTACCTACATCACGTCAGTCATTCCGATGTAACAAAAGTCAAAGTTACCAAGGGCACTTAGAATGTGTCAGGGCATAAACAGCCGCATAAATATTTGAACATTAATATTAATAATAACCAAATTATTTTTTTCATCAGCTTTATGCTGTATCCCTCGTAGCAGAGTAGGCAAAGGGCTAGTGTTAAGACACTCCGCTCTCCATTTTAGAGGCATTGTGTGTTGAGAAATAGATAGAAGAAATTATATTATTATAAATTTTTGTTTTGTTCGAGTGAGAATCGAACCCACAACCTATCGCGTTGTGTGCAAATTGACACACGCTTGTGCCCTTACGCCACAACTGGCCTCAATCTTAATTAAACATTTGTATTCAATTATATATAAAAGTAATAAGGTAAACGAATGGACATGGCGTCATGTGGAAAAAACATTGTAAAAATAACAAAATAACTACCTCATTGAGACCGGCGCAGAGGCACAAAGTGTGACTGTAAAATCGACTGGTTGTGGGTTCGATCCCCACTCGAGGAAGTGAAATATTTATTTACATTTATATTTTCATTTCTTCGCTCTGGTGTCGAGGCAAAGCGCGGCGTTGAGTTCTGCCCCTCATCACGCAATGCCGCCAGAACTCGGCGGAAAGTGGGGAACGGAGTATCTTAACACTAGGTTCCCTCTGCCTACCCTGCTGTGTGCGGTTACAGCGTGAAGCTGATTTGATTTGATTTAACTACTTCATAACTACCTCATACTTACAGTCATGCCCGCATTGGTTCTCTATATATATTGTATAATAGTTCGACACTCGGTACGATTCGGGTTCTGTGAACTTATTTTCTCCATTTAGTAAGCAGTTACCTCTCGCTTTTTTGGTCAAAGCAAATGTTTCTGATGCACTCTTTGGGTCAGTCCATTGTGCTGATCTATAAAAATATATATTTAAACGTAAGGTTGTATATTACAAAATTAATTTAAATATTCATAAGCGAAAGTGAAAAACAAAAATATTAGGATAAACACAGGAATTTTAGTGTTAAGACATGCTGTCGCTCGACGCCGCACTTTGTCGTATTAACAGAGACAAGAAATGTAAATAATTTATTCTCTCAAGCAATCGAACCCACAACCATCGCGTGTTGAGTCAAGAGTTTATGTTTAATCAGCTTCACGCTGTATCCCGCATATAGCAGGGTAAGCAGAGGGAACCTAGTGTTAAAACACTCCGTTCGCCACTGTCCGCCGAATTTCGGAGACATTGCCTGTTGAGAGGCAGAACTCAACGCCGGGATTGTGGCTTGGAACCAAAGCTAAAAAATGAAAATATAAAAAATTTGAACGTAAGGGGATTTGAACCCGCGCCACTTGGAAACCGTCCACACACTCTGACCACTATATATATTTTTATACGCTTAAAAAAAAGTAAATTTCATTCTTAAGTGTAAATATAATATTATAGTTTACACAAAAAAAAATAGCTTCGCGCACTCCTCAAAAGGTACATTCACTTATATTAAATAGAGTTCATTCGACGAAGTCGTAATTTCGAAGGATTATTGGAATCAAGTAACTTTTTTCATATAATATGGTCGATTTGCTTTCGATAAACAATTTAATCGTTATCTTTATACATAAATATTTAAATTTTAAAGCTTTTAGCATTTATCGTGCGATCGTTAACCGAATTCAAAGAGGAGGAGGTTCTCAATTCGGTAGGTATATAATATATTTTTTTGAAATTATAGATAGCAATTTAGATATAATCTGTGATTCTCTAATGAAAAATTCTGGACTAATAAAATATTTATATCTAAAATAAAGCTGAACAATGGATTGTAAAATTATATAATAAGAAAATATATAACATAATATTTACCGATATAGTTTCTCATTGGTAGAGAAAATAGCGTTGTAGCACTCTTCAATGGTTGTATTTATTATGACTTTTATATTAGTACCCTCAGAATTGAGGTAATATCCGGGTGTGCTTTCTAAGGACCACCAGCGTTTACTGCAAGTATCTGGCACTGAAATAAATAAAAAAAATATAAATAACATAACATATTGAAATTTGAATAAAGTACAAACTACGTGTGGTTGAGGTCAGTCGTGGCGCAGGGACACAGGTATGAATGTAAACGCGACTGGTTGTGGGTTCGGTCCCCACTCGAGGAAATGAAATATCCACTCAACACGTAATGCCTCGAAAATTTTGGCGGAAAGTGGAGAATGGAGTATCTTAACACTAGATTTCCTCTGCTTACCTGCTGTATATGGGATACAATGTGAAGCTGATTTAATAAACTACGTGACGACATCGTGGTGATAATTTAATGTTTTTTTTTATGTATCTGACAGAGTGTGATGTGTGTATGTGTGTGTGATATTCGAAATTTGTTCGATAGTACGATTCTATTAATCATAATAATAATGAAGAAAATAAACCAAATAAATCAAATTTCAAATTATACATACGTTTCATACAAATTCTGTTGAAAAAAACGGCATCGTTGTCAAAGTAGAACTTAGTTGTTTCGCCACCGGCGATACCTTGACAGGTTCCTTTGCCGTACGACACTATGACAGCAGCACAGTCTTCAAGTTCGCGACATCTGGCCAAGCAGGCACCAGTTAAGGACTCCTCGCCCCCACTAGCAGAGTACATGAAAACTGGTGTGGCATGCTGTGGGACCATGCCCGACCACCGAGTGAAGGTCTCTGGTTGAGTTGCCGGGCATTTCGACTGTATACCTAAATTACAATAAATAAAATTTTAAGAATAAATAAAATTTAGGCTGTCGTAACGCTGTACAAGTGTGCGACGGTTGTGAGTTCGATTCTCACTCAACTCTGTCTCCGTCGCCATGACTAGAAATTGTTAGTAACTAATTTTAAAAAATATTTCTCACAGTACGCGGAATAAAAGCAGGTCTCAACACAGTAGAAGGTATGTATGAGTATGTCTAAAACATAGTAAAACACATTTTTTGATTTTTTTTTTATTTAATATTATACCACCTTTGATAGAGACACAACAATTGCAGCGATCGATATTTTTTTCGATGCCATTTTAATACTAAGATTTCTCTTTATCTTCAAAATAGGTGTCAGATGGCGATTGCCTGTTCATTAGTCTTGATTTGTTTTCTTTTTAAGTTTGAAAACAAAAACAAGTCGCTGAGGGCCAGATGTGATAATTGAGTAATTCGAAGCCTAATTAGTGCAATTTTGCCATTGTTTAAATTGATTTGTGGCAAAATGCGTTGCCTTGATGAATCAGAACCTGTTTTTTGATATGAGGCCGTTTCTTCGTGATTTAGTCTTTCAATTGATCCAATAACTAAATGTACAGTACTTATTTAGAAAACGTATAAAAATTTGAACGTAGCGGGGACTCGAACCCGCGCCTCCTGGAAACCGACCAGGCGCTCTCACCACTAAGCCATACGTTCTCGCCAAGGTACGTCGAAATTTTTATACGCTTGTTACAACTTATTTATGTTGTTAATATCTCTGTAGGGAGATTTTTACAAATTTCCGCTACCCAAAGATAATTACTAAGAATTATCGTTTGGCAAGAGAGAATACTATTTTTTAAATATTTTTATAACATTTTTAAAGTGTTATTCCACTCTTAGGAAAGAAAAATACTTATTTAGAAAACGTGTAAAAATTTCAACGTAGCGGGACTCGAACCCGCGCCTCCTGGAAACCGACCAGGCGCTCTGACCACTAAGCCATGCGTTCTCGCCAAGCTACGTCGAAATTTTTATACGCTTGTTACAACTTATTTATGTTGTTAGTAGTATTATTTTTTTTATAATTTTTTATACGTTTTCTAAATAAGTATTTTTCTTTCCTAAGTGTGGAATAACACTTTGAAAATGTTTAAAAAAATGTATAGTGTCGCTGTTTATCGTCTACATCTGGCGTTTTTTAAGGTAATCAATGAATATATTATAATACCCTGCGCATCCTAGAAAACAAAGGCCATAACCTTGTCAGCCGACTGCTGCGTTTTACACGCTTTAGGTACGGTTCATCTTAGTCCACTCGGTTGACTGTCGACTGTCTTCTAGAGTGTAGTAATGAATCCATGTTTCCTTCATTGTTATGTACCGACGAAAAAACTTGGCGTCATTGCGGTTAATTATCGTCAAACAGTGACCAGAATCATCGACTCAACTTTCAACTTTTTTCACGATAAAACAATTATCATTATGGAGGATTTAGTATATGTTCAGGATATAAGCTCGGTGGATGTAATATTTCGTTTATTCAAAAATAATTTTGTGCACTTTTTTGATGTTTTCATCGATGACATTCCAAAGAGGCTTCTTTGGAATGTCCACTGCGTTCATCGACCTCGTTGCTTTGCAAATTACTTTTCTGGCACAAAGTCTGAATAATGTAACTAAAAATCAAGTCTCAATTATTTTTTCCAAAAAACAATGTTTAATCAACACATGGAATTATTTATTATTCATTTTGTTTAACAATAACAAAAGTTAATTTACTTTCAATGCTATATCTCGCGAACCAAAGGTCGAACAGCTGAAAAATTTTTACTCGTTTCCAGTTAAGATTAGTACTAACTGAAAATCGTGTGGACTTGATCTAGTTACACCATCTGTATATCAGCCTACAAACTTTTCAGCCTACTGTCTGTCCCGTTCGGGACATTTAATATTGGGCTAAAAATCGGGAAGTCCCACCAAACTCGGGACATCTGGCAACACTGATTAGGGAATGATTTTCTTTGTTAGCCATTAGTGCGACACGCTGAACCTTTCAGTTGAATGACAACTTTAAACGTGATCTTTGTTAAACTTACTAAATTATAAAATGAATTACTGTATGCTCTTTCCATTACCAATTCCGTCACAAACGTAAATAAATATCAGATTAAAATATATTATTTACCTTCAAAGAATTATGATAATAAAAAACTTGATGAATTTAAAGTCCACTCACACACATTAACAATGATATTTATTAATTGTTTCGCATTTCATTTACAGTACGGTCAATAAGAAGTGGTCGCCCTGAAGTTAGGTTTTATGAACTTTTGCGTATTGTTCACTCGATAAGAAAATAATAAGAGATATAATACAAAATCAAATCTGCGCAGCCATTTACAGCTAACTTCAGGGCGGCCACGACTCATTGACCGTACTGTACACCGAGCTGTATAGATTAAAAGCGAAACCAGTTTCTCGACTAGATCCTCAAACGTGCAGTGTTTTGACGACGCCACTTGTGGCCAGTTGTTGTTTTGCAAATTTATTTACATTTATTTATTCTTCATACATTTATAGTGTAATTGTAAGTAATTAATAACATATAATAATTTGGTTATTCTTAATTTCTATGACTTTTCCATTTTTTTATTTTAATGATTACTGTATTTTTTTTATTACTGTTTAAAAATATTTTAAGAATTACACGCATATAGACATAGCGTCTCAATATTTTTTTATTATTTACATGCATTAAGTACTTGATAATAATAATGAAGCAAAAATACTTTTTTTAATTTAATAATATACTTTTTTTTAATTTAATATATACGAGTATATGAGGTAGTTGTAGTCGTAGTCGGTGCAGGGGCCCAAAGTGTGACTGTAAACCGACTGGTTGTGAGTTCGATCCCCACTCGAGGAAATGAAATATTTATTTAAGTCATATTTCCATTTCTTTGCTCTGGTATAGAGATATATAGGTATATATAGGTGAAGTTCCGCCAGTCAACTCGCAATTACTCTAGAATTCGGCGGAAAGTGGGAAACGGAGTGTCTTAACACTAGGTTCCCTCTGCCTACCCTGCTGTGTGCGAGATACAACGTGAAGCATTTTTTTTATTTCATAAATATGTATATGCATAAATATTCATATTATTCAGAAATTTATAATGTGACTAAGCAAGAGAGTTGTGAGTTTGAGTCCCACTTGGAGAATGAAATGATTATTTAAATCATTTCTTAGCTCAATCAACAAGATATAGCGTGAAGTAGAGATCCGCCATTGAATATATCTCGAAAATGGGATAGCAAGCAGGGAATGTTTCAAGTTTTAACACTAAGCTACTTCTAAGTAGCCTGCTAAGAGGAGAAAAGCGTGAAGGGTAAATAATATTTTTTTATTTATTTTTCTAGCTACACATTGTATCATGCGCATATCATGGTAGGTAAAGGGAAGTTGAGAACCTAGTTAACACTAGACACTTCTCCATTAAGACACCGTTCCCAACTATCCATCGAATGCTTGAATCCTTGTGTGTTGATTGGTGGAACGCAACACTGCTCTTTGCCTTTTTACCAGAACGAGTAAAATGAAAATATTAGATATTTGATTTCTTCGAGTGGAAATTGAACCCACAACCTGTCGCGTTCACAGTCTGGCACAAACATAGTGAACAGGTTCCCCAACGGGAACAAGGCCGCGGTAAAAAGCTAGTATAGTATAAAATTAAACGGAATGTTTATTTTTCCAGATGTTTTCCCCACGTTACTTGCTGATTGGTCTCCTCGTACTGGCGTGTCTCGTTTTGTTGGCGGAGTCGGCAGTCGGTGACAGCAAGTGTCCCGTTGGCCACAAATTAATTAAAATAGGTGCAGTCGAAAAATGTATCAAGACATGACGTTAGGATTACTTTTGTATGGCAATTAAATAAATTTAAAGCCAGTTAGTTACTCTTCTACCAATATTTCAATTTATATTATATTTTTTTGGATCGATTTGGAATTTTGATTTAAAATAAATTAATTTGTATAATTTATTTGTTTAAATTATCAACCATGAGCGTATCTAGAGATATTTTCCAGAGAAAGCCTGGACTTTGTTTTGATCGAAAAATTTGCTGTATATAAAGGTTGTTTTTAATTTTTCGGGGTAAATTTTTTGTTAGTAAAATTTTTGGGAAATTTTTAGGGAGCACAAAACTACTCTAGGGTGCTGACGCGGCTACTCCTATCCTATCAAGTTGCGTATTATTATAGTATCAACTACAATCAAACCCAGGACGCCCCGACCGTGTCGCGGCACTTACTTAAATATTTTCAAGGCATTGCTCGTCTTGAGTAGCAGATCTCATCCACGCTTTGCCTTGTTATTAGAGCGAGGAAATGGAAAAAATATTAAAGAATTTATTCAACCGAGTGGAAATCAAACATACAACCGTTGTGTTTACAGTTTCACAAATGTGCCACTGCATAACTACATTATTTTTGTTTTTTTTAGCAGTTTTTTTCTTAATTGTTCAATATAAGTATAGATAGAAAGAACGTAATGTCGCTTTGCTTCGACTTAACAAAGCAAAGAAATTAAAATAATAATAAATAATTTCTCCAAGCGGGAATTCAACCCATAATTACCGCGTTTATTATTGGTTAGTCACAGTGCCTTGATGTTAGCCAATTATAAAGTAAATAATATGGAAATTTAAATAATTCAGAAAAAAAACCGGACAAGTGCAAGGCGGGTTCGTATCGAGGGTTCCGTATAAAAATTGGAGAGCTCGAGCTTTTTCTGAAATTCAAACTTAGCTTAGCTAGCGCCCTTTCATCTGATACCTCACTTGAACTAGCGGCTATAATGCAAAATTTTGCCTCTCTATAAGACTATTATTTTTTAAGATTTAACCACAAATGTACAGTTTTCTGATTTTTTCCTGAATTAGTACTACCTGTAACAAATCTCATAATTGTAGATCTACCGGAAGCGCTCTATTAATTTTGATTCCCTTTTATAATATCGAACTATGCGTTTCTTTATATAAATGGGCATATTTTATAGTAAATATGATACAATTTTTTTTAGAAAATAAAGGGACCGTAGATTTGAGTATATGGTATAAATTTCAACTCGATATCTTCAAGCGTTTCTGAGATAAAGGCTTTTGACAGACAGACAGATGGACAACAAAGTGATCTTATAAAGGTTTCTTTCTTCCTTAAAAGGGACGGAACCCTACCCCAAAAACTAAAACAAAAAATACGTGTGCGTCTCGGGAAATCCGACAAAAGTGATAACTTAAACTAATCTAAGTCTGATTTATTATTGATTTATAGAAATCTTTTTTTATAATGTAAATTTGATTTTTTTTTATTTGATTTTTTTTTATTTAATTTTTTTTTAACTTGATTTAATTTAATTTTTTTGAATCTAAATTTTTAATAGTATATTTTATCATGTGTTTTATCTGATAAATTTTAATTTGATCATATGTTATTGTCAGTTAACTGATTTATATGAAAACTTGATTGGACTGTGTATTATTTTAAAATGTGTAATGTTTGTGAATTTTATGTTCTGTTTGTTTCCCTAATAAAAATAAATAAAAAAAAAGAATTTGATAACTTGAGAAAAGCTTAGGTTATTACATAAATTTTATGTATTTAGAAACGATTATTTATTAATATTTTTTTTTGATTATAAAATATATTTTATTGTTAGTTACAATTCTTGAATATGTACTTTAAAATTTTCTGTATGTACGTTATTAATATCATAATTTAATCCTACAAAGGATATAGGTATATATAGGTTCTATAGGTTATATACTCACTGGTAACAGTATATGTCTAGAGCACACTAAACACTGAGTCATGCGAAGAGAGGAGAAGCGCCTGTCCGAAACACATTAGAGTGAGGCCGCTGCCGTGCGTGAGAGAAAGGGTAACCAGATAACAAAAGGGTAACCGTAACGCAGCGTTACGTAACGAAGCAGTTTACCCCCTCATAAGAAGTTATCACTTCAAAAATATCTGTAGCTAATCTGAGATTAATTATCAAATATAATATAGGTTACCCGCATCGGCGCTCGCTGACACCCGCGAGCCGAAGCTACGACCACTCTGTTCACGTATTTTAATTCTGTTTTAATATCTTCTAGAGAAGCTGTTTTTACAGCTAGCTAGTTTATTTTTTTTTGATCGATATAAAACGCAGAACGTATTTAATTGAATAAGAAATAATACTGTATTGTTTAAAATAGTTTTGAATATATCCCTATCTTAATCGACTTTTATAAGAAAAGGAGGTTATCAATTCGACTGTTTTTTTTAAATATTTGTTACATTAGAAGTCTTGACTGGGTGAACCGATTTTGACTAGTGATTCCCGTATGGTCCCATTTTTTTGGTCCATTTCTAACAATGGTATCTATGAAAAAAGTCCTAAATTTAAATATTTTTTATGTATGTTTTTGTCAATATGCCAAAATGTAAGTTTGCAAAAAAATAATACCTAATTAAGATTGAAGTTTTACATAGTACAACCACTACCTATTCGGTTTAGAAACATCCTTTTCAGGTCTACCCATCACTTAAAAACGTAAAATAAATTATTTTTTAGCAAAAAAACCGACTTTAATCAACAAACTAAAAAAAAAGTAAAAAATAATTTTACATAAAGTAAACCGTACTTTGAATTTCATCACAAACCTTACTACAATATCAAATTACTAAGCTTGTTCAAGTTCAGCCGACTTCAAAACTATAAAATCTTTTTTTAGTTATTTTTGTTTTGAGAGAAGCCTCCGAGTTCTCCCATTTTTTAATATATTTTACTTTTTTTCCACTTACTTCACTTTTTTATAGGTATTAGCGTAATGTAATGTAGCCTATAACCTTTCTCAATAAATAGGCTATCTAACACACAAAGATTTTTAAAATCAAACCAGTGGTACCTGAGACTAGCACGTTCAACGTTCAAAAATATAGACTGTAGATATAAAATCTAATAAAATAAATCAGCTTCACGCTGTATCGCGCACATAGCAGGGTAGGCAGAGGGAACTTAGTGTTAAGACACTCCGTTCCCCACTTTCTGCCGAATTCTGGAGGCATTACGTGTTGAGTGGCAGAACTCAACGCCGCGCTTAGCCTCGACACCAGAGCGAAGAAATGGAAATATAAATTTAAGTAAATATTTCATCTCCTCGAGTGGGGATCGAACCCACAACCAGTCGGTTTTACAGTCACACTTCGTGCCGTAGATATAGATTTTCGTCACTGTCGATATAGATTTAATAAAAGTGGATTTGCTTTTAAAAATTTTTTTTGAAAGCGCCAACACAACCCGCAAGGCAAGTGCCAACATAAAGAGAGCTTATGTTGTTAGATTTTCCTTTTTAGGAACATTTTTGTAGGTATGTTCTTAACTTACAATAAGTGATTTTTACAATAATGCACGTCACTAGAGGCTGCGAGAGCATCTGCTCTTTTTTTAAATTTTTAACCACTTTTTTCGAATGTTATTATCGCGATATAGAAAATATTTCCTTACCATTTTAGTGTTCCTAATATTTAAATTCAAAGCGAGACCGGGAGTGCAATGCCAAAGCAGCTGGTAGTTGGTACGCAAGTGCCGCCTCGTGACGTCACACGGTAAAGTACTCGCTTTTACTGCGGAGACTGTACTTTAACGTTATGTCATTATATATAATTTTTTAAACATACGGAAAAAATAAAAACAGATTCTTTTTTTTTAAATTATCTATTTTTTGAATATAATCATAGTAAAAAACGTTGGTGTGAATTATTGTATCAATTTTGTGACATTTTTAAACTTGGTGATTAATGATTTGATGTTTTTTAGATGTATTTTAGTATTTTAATACCCATTTTATAGTTATACATTGGAAAATCCAATTCTATCAACCTAAACCTAGAACACGATAATTGTTACAGTAAAT
The DNA here is from genome assembly GCA_013403705.1 of Heliconius hermathena. Classification (NCBI taxonomy): domain Eukaryota; kingdom Metazoa; phylum Arthropoda; class Insecta; order Lepidoptera; family Nymphalidae; genus Heliconius; species Heliconius hermathena. The sequence continues at coordinate 438,606 of JAAIXJ010000031.1, read as the reverse complement.
AGCATCATCTATTGTTTCTAGTACTTGCTTAGATTTTACTTGCTAATTGATAGTTTTTTGCCTACTCTCATTCAATAATAAATGGAGGAGAATCATATTTTTAAAAGGAAAACTTGAAACTACAAACAACTATTAGTTTATTTAGCTTTAGGCTTTATCCTAAGCCCAGTGTTTATATACTTCGTTCCCCATTTTCCACCTAATTATCGAGACGTTGCTTGTTGAGTGGCGGAATTCAACACAATGGTTTGTCTTGCTAACAGATCGAATAAACGAAAAAATTAAATAATCCATTCCTTCGAGTGGGTATCAAACCCACAAACGTCACGTTTACAGACACGCTGTGCTAGTGCACCACAACGGCAAAATAAACATTTTAATATTGTTAAAGAGTTGCATTCTGTTTTGTTTTTAGTATTAAACAAAATCTTGGTTAGTTTGTACATTTTTTTATTATATTTTTTTTCAATAAAATCTTGGCAATTTAAATCTATTAAAAATATCAAATAGGAAAATGTCTGTTTCTCAAAAATAAATAAATCTATTTCTAGCAGATGTGTTATATAAGAGTAATAAATACGTCATACAATATTCTCCTTAACTCAAACTTACCTCTCACAAATATCCATATTGTTAGAAAAACTAATATGTTTTGCATCATGAATGTGTGAAAACGACACAGACTACTATTATTAACACTTCGAAAAAAAATGTTATTCACAACACCAGGTTTGCCATTTCGCGAAAAAGAAACATCTCTGTCTTATTAAAATTGAGTTTTTATAATTTATTGACTTCTGAACTTGGACTTGCGACTGTCCTCTCTTCATATGAACTGAACAGACCAGACCACATCCAGTTGAGAACGTACAGCTGAATAAACATAACATACGGATCACTAACAACGTAACTAACTATATTTCAAAATGAAAATAATTCACTATATATTGATATTTTCCGTGTTTCTCATATTATCTAGATAATATTAGAGCCTCGGGCAAGCCCTGCGTACAGTCATAGTAAACTGAAAACGAAGTGCAGTCGTCAAGCCCCCGGCCCCCACCATGCGAGTCGACCTTGCAGTTTATTATGGTTTTACAGACAATTTACAATAGAATGACGACTCCACGACAAATGATAGTGAAACCGAATGATAATGACGATAGGTACGCCCAGCGCTTCGTTTCGTAACATACGGGCTGAGTTATGGGGCTAATGTGGGGTTGGGGGATACCAGCAACGGGCTTCCTTTGTAGATTACGAAGGCATCCGTCAAATGTTGCTCTGAGTTGGTAATTTATGTGAATTGGGCAATATGGGTGTACCATCCGTCTCCAGGATGTCACTGTATGTCCTTCCTTTTGTGATTTGTGAAAATATATTGTGGATTGTGAAACAATTTGTTGTATGCTATAAATTGTTGCAAAAGGCAAAGCAATAAAAAAAAATTCTAGAATTAAAACACTTTTATAAGTTCTAAACAATATCTAAGTATTTTGAAGGAACAGTTAATACACGTTGTGTCTCGCACATGCAGGGTAGACAGAGTGAACCTGGGAACCTTGTATTAAGACACTGTACCTACCGAATTCTGAAGGCATTGCGTGTTGAGTGGCGGAACTCAATGCCGCATTTGGCCTCGGTACCAGAGCGAGAAAACGAAAATATTAAATATTTGATTTCCTCGAGTGGAAATCGAATCCACATCCAGTCGCGTTTATAGCCGTACGCTTGTGCCCCACGAACCAACACTGGCTTCACTATATAACTATGTATTTACAATTTAAAGTATTTCCTTGTTATATTGGCAAATTAGTTGTGAAGTTTCTTCGAAATTCAAAGGGGTTATCAATAGGAAAGAAGAAAAAAGAAAAATTTTTTTTTGGCCGACTAATAAAAATTATAATCTTCTCACATCACCGGCCACAGTCTACAATAATATGGGTAAACTCACGATAATTACTCACAATCATACTGATGGAACTTAGAATCAATTACTTACAAAGCTACAATCGATATTGGAGGTATATCGATACGTAAAATAAATAACGATATATCTATATACATATGTGTATGTATAGTTTTTTTTCTTTTCAGCTTCACGCTGTTTCACACAAATAGCCGAGTAGGTGGAGGAAGCCTTGTAGAGTGGCGGAACTGAACACCGCGCTTTTATCTTGGTACCAAAAAAGAAAATAAAAATATTAATAAATAATAATTCATTTTCCCTAGTGGGAATCGAACCCATAATCATTGTGTTACAGTCACGCTTGTGCCCACGCGCCACGACAGCCTTAATGTATAGTGATTAAGAAATAATATTTTTTTTGTTTTCTTATTTAAATTTATGAAGGAACACATTGTGTACTTTTTGGTAACAGTCAGTTATTTAGGCTTTGAACGTACGGCTCACTGATATAATTAAGTGATATATCAACCTATTACTAAATTGCCCCTTTTTTGTGGAATTAAAAAACGTGATTTAAACCGAATAATAGATTTGACCGTCTTAAAATAGATATTTTTTTCGAGTGTGTAGTATGGTATAGGCCATTTTGGTTTGTTCAGCGTTACCGGATTTTGTGGCAGAATCCCATCTAGAAGAAGTCGGAGGCAAAATCAGATCTTGGCTTGTCATAAAATATTGTTATTATAGAGACAATCAGCTTCACGCTGTATCCCGCACACAGCAGGGTAGGCAGAGGGAACCTAGTGTTAAAACACTCCGTTCCCCATTTTCTGCCGAATTCTGGAGGCATTGCGTATTAAGTGGCAGAACTCAACACTGCGCTTAACCTTGACACCAGAGCGAAGAAATGGAAATATAAATTTAAGTAAATATTTCATCTCCTCGAGTGGGGATCGAACCCACAACCAGTCGGTTTTACAGTCACACCTCGTGCCGCTGCGCCACGACCTCAATTATCGAGACATTTTATAAAAATAAAAAAAAATTGTGTTGAATACAGTAACATGTATCTCGTCCTGTCTATTATGCAAACCACAAAAACAGCAATCTATGTTAATTCCATTATAGTCCCCATACATTGTTATGCTAATGTTGTTAAAGGAAATAATGGGCACGGATTCGCGTGAGCGAGCAGGACAAAAAATTAGACTAGATCAAGTTTATGTCACTCTCACTCACATTCGATTTATTTCAGGTTCACGCTGTATCCCGCACATAGAGAGGTAGGTAGAGGGAACCTGGGGACCTAATGTTAAGATACTCCAATCTCATTAATACACTTCCGTTTCTCATTTTCCGACGAATTCTGGAGGTAATGAGTGTTGAGAGGCGGAACTCCATGCCGCGCTTTGCCTCGTTACCAGAGCTTTATTAGTTAAATAAAAATATTATGTATTCCTACGTCACGATTGGCAGCAACCTCTCTGTCTACTATTACTAATATTAAATTAACATATATGTACCGAGATGATGTATGTACCGAGTCTCGTTAAGTATAATATAAGTAATATTTATATTATACTTAATGAGGCTTATAATAATATATATTTAATAAATATATATTATTATAAGTCTTTACCGGTTACTGGCATTATCTTACTTATCAGCTTCACGCTGTATCCCGCATACAGCAGGATAGGCAGAGGGAACGTAGTGTTAAGACACTTTGTTGTCCACTTTCCCTCACTTTGAGTTCTGGAGGCATTGTGTGTTAACTGGTGGAACTTAACGCCGTCACCAAAACGAAGAAATGAAAATATAAATTTAAATAAATATTCCATTTCCTCTAGTGGGGATCGAACCCACAACCAGTCGATTTTACAGTCACACTCTGTGCCACGACTGGCTAATAAGCTATAATTAAATATAATTATCTTACTTATTTTATCATAATTTACTCATATTTGTTATATTATATATAGCAATATTTCTAAATATCCGCTTTACACTTATAGATGTCACTGTACTTAAGAGGAACGTCAATTGATTTTTTCGATTAATAATTATATGAAGAAGTTGTTTTTTCCGGTTGATTTCAAATAAAAGCCACTGCGGGGATTCTTCCTCCATATGGCATCTGGATGCACATGGTACGTACGCAATGATTTTGAATTAGGATCCCTAAAGGCTCCAGTGTCTCGTAGATCCTGACGATCCAATCACAGTCGCAAACGGCCAGTACTTAGGGAGGATTCACTCTTCAGTCTCACGACACACTCTCCGCCGCTGTAAAATCCCTTCTGATTAGCGTACGCAGAGCATCTCTCTCTCTTCACGAGCGACCATCAAAGTCGTAATTTAATATTGTAGTAAGGTTATTGTAGCATTAGCTTGACACCGACTTCAAAATTATAAAATCTTGTTCTACTTATTTTTGCTTAGCAAAATAAAAGTACGGTTTACTTTATTTAATATTATTTTTTACTTTTTAGTTTGTTGTTTGAAGTCGGTTTTTTTTTGTTAAAAATTTGTTTTCATGGAATCTTAAGTGACTGTCGGAGGATATTGGGTTCAGACTGTGGAAAGTATAACCGAAGTGGTCATAATGTCTACTATAAAGGATTTTGCCTTGTCTTGCCTTTCATCGTTGCTAATCTACGCCTTGCTCAGATATCAATCTGATGTTACTGACAACACAATATTTTTAATGTCTCTGAAGCATATACGCTTAAGTAAACTATTATAGCAATGTTGCTTTACTACATTGTATTCGTGGTCGTGACCAATGTTATCTTACTAAGCGTTAGCGACGCTTGTACTAAATCTCCTCTATACTAATATAATAAAGCAAAGGCCGTCGTGGCGCAGAAGCACAAGCGTGTGACTGTAACGCATCTGTTGTGTTCGATACCCACTCGGGGGAATGAATCATTACATTAAAAATTAAATTAGCTGATTAGCCCTGCAGTGTGCGGGATACAGCGTGAAACTGATTTGATTTTTTTTTGAAATCAGCTTCACGCGGTATCCCCCATGCAGCAGGGTAGGCAGAGGCAACCTAGTGTTAAGACACTCGTTCACCGTTCGTTCCTCACTTTCCGCCGAATTCTGCAGGCATTAGGTATGTGTTGAGTGGCGGAACTCAATGCCGCGCTTTGCCTCGACACCAGAACGAAGAATTGGAAATATGAATTTAAATAAATATCTATTAATGAATTGTTATGTATATTTTCATTCCTTCGTTCTGGTACCAAGGTAAATTTCCGCCACTCAACGGAAACTGGTGAACGGAGTATCTTAAAATTGGGTTAGTTTACAGTGGGAAACAGCGTGAAGCTGTAAAATAATAAAACTAAAATGTGTGTTTGGTTGATACGCTAATCTCAGAAAGTACTAATTATTTATTAATAAAAAATAGTACACTTATCAAGGTTCCACTCGGGGGAATAACTTATTTAATATTTTCATTTCTTCGCTCTTACCAGAGCTTGTTGCCACAAGGCAAAGCCCAGTGTAGAGTTCCGCCATTCAACACGCAATTCCCCGAAAATCTGCATTCAGTTGGAAACGGAAGTGTCTTAATGGGAACGATGTTTAAAAAAACATATTATTATGTGAACTTCTACACCAGGATATCAAAAAAAGAATACGCAATACGTGCTCTGAGGAGTATGTAATTTATGACAAACTTATGGAAAAATCGACTATTTTTCAAAAAAATACCTACAAAAATATTCACAGCGCCACAAATATATTTAGCTCGTAAATATATTATTACTTCAGTTTATGACATACACTTTGCACTTAGGTTGCAACGTTTTCTTGTGAGTCATTTTATTGTATTGAAATTGTTCTTTTGATCTGCTTTATTAGAATATAATTTAATTGTGTTACTCAATTTGGATATCCGCTGCCGTTTGTTACAAACTTGAATTGATTTCTCATCAAATACCGATCTAGAGTATATTACAATAACAAAAATATTTGAGAAAAATAAAGTGTTTATTACGGCATATAGTTTGGGGTTAACAGAAAGATATATTTTTATTTGGTCATATTCGCCTTAAGCCCATGACTCTGCGACTCTCCCACCGAGGCGTCCTTACCAATTTCAGGATTGTAGGCCAACGGGAAGTATAACTTATAAAAGTTGACATACTTAACTTTCCGAGTATATACACTCATTTTGTCTGAAATTAACTACAAATATAAGTTTGTACTTTTTTTTATGAAATACTTATAAATTATCACTTTTGGTTTTTTCTTTTATTTGTATTATAACTTCTTACTTCGTGCAAAAATACATAGCTGTAGTCAGGCATAGGCTTTGATTACGCGACGTATCGCGTACAAATTCGATACATAAACGTTAGTAATTCTTTATTGCGATAACTAGAAGCGGCTTTTTTCAGTTCTTCAAGGGACCATGGACTTGAATATTTGATATTCATTTCAATTTGATACCTCCACGCGATCTCGAGATAAATCGTCTTAACAGACGGACAAACGGACTACATTATGATCCTATAGGGGTTCCGTTATCACCTTTTGAGGTGCAAAACACTAAAAAAAATACATAACTTGTAAATAAATTGTTTTTTATTTTTTTCATGTAGATTTTGAGCCTACAGCCACGTAATACATAAATATATTATTGTATAAAGTGAGGTTTAATAAAAAATAAAAAATAAACAATATTTTTAATTTCATTTATTGTGCGTTTATCACAATTCAAAACGTATCACACAAAAATGTCACAGAAAAATTAACAATGGCAAAAATGCTGCTTCAGTGATAGCGAAATGGCTAAGCAGTGCATCAGATATAATAAACTAATATTACAAAATATTTTAACTATTTTTAAAGCAAATGTTAAATAAACATGTTTGTATCACCAAATAATACATACATTTAAAATTCTGTATTAAAAAAATTAAATATCATTCCATTCATATCATCCCTTCCATGGAATAATTTTTACAGATTTTTTTTATTTTTAAAATTAAAATCTATATATTTATAAGCTTCTATATAGGCATTTAGGTTCAAGTTGTATCCCGAATATAGCAGGGTAGGCAGAAGGAACCAATTGTTACGACACTACGGTTCACACTTTTCGCCGAATTTTCTACGCATTGCGTGTTGGGTGGCGTAACCCAACACCGTGCTTTGCTTATAAATGTCTATTTATATTTTATCTGAACTTCTATTATAATTGTAATTAACATACAACGTTACTTTATTTCACATAATTATTGTGTCTTTATAACGAATACAATTAATAGACATGGCTTTAATTTTTTTATTATGAAATAAAGATTTAATTTTTATATTATTGCAATTGTTTTTGATATAGTATAGGCACTGAAGGCACAATATCTTATGTTTTTAATATATTATGATTTTTTTTTATATTTATGTCGGCGTCAATGCAGGACATTCTAAAAGCAAAAATACGTTCTTTTACAGCAAAAATTAAAAAGGCTTAAAAGTGATGTGAAAATTTTGAAAAAAATACTATTTCAGTACTACATTGTACTGTTGTATCGAGCCAGCGCGCTCACAAGTTAATTTATCATTACACCACTGGAGAGACGAATACTTCATTTCAAGTAAACATTTTGAGGAACATTTTTTTTTAAATTACAGTTTGTACGTCCTGCACTGACACCCACGATAGGTGCATCTACTGAAAAGGAATGTACGATAGATTTAATCAAAAATAAGATAAAATACTCAAATACTAAGCATTGAAAAGTTCTTTATGGAATATGGAACTACTACATAAAATTCCTCTTTCGCGGTGAAAACCGAACTTTAAGGTGACAATGAAAAACCAATAGCAATAGAGTATAACCAATGTGCTCAAACATGTCGTTCTTCAGGTTCCCTTAACTAAAACGACTATATAAAAAACGACAATTTTCAATAAATATTCTGATATCTACAAATTATGAAATGAATTTTAAAATAAATTTAAATTGACATTTTATAATTCATTAGGTAAGTAAAGGGTTTATCTTTATCTTGAATATTAAATGTAATATAAAAAAAATTGTCATTAAAGACATTGCTAACGTGAAATATATTAAAAGCTATATTAAAAACGCATTGCACTCATATTAAGCTATTTTATTTATAATATTATCATAAAGGTATGTAACAAACAAATTACTGAGTCACATATAACCCAATTATAGTGTGTAGAAGATGGAGATACCGGTGTTTTTTTTATATATATTTTTAAAGCAACTTATCTATGCAATTATAAAAATTATATATTAAAATTTTATTATATGATTTTCTTATGGATGGCATTGTTGGAACTGGGCCAAATTAAAACGGGACCACACGGGAAACACCAGCTTCCAAATAAAACAAATCATCAAAATCGCAAAAAGTTCAAAAATCAAGTCAAATTGAGAATCTCCTCCTTTTACAATAGTCGGGTAAAAAAATGTCAACTTAAGTTATAGTCAAGATACTAATTACATAGATAATATTATTTTATCAGGTAAAGTAAGGAGGTAGAGGCCGGTCGTGGCGCAGCGGCACGAGGTCTGACTGCAAAACCGACTGGTTGTGGGTTCGATCCCCACTCGAAGAGATGAAATATTTACTTAAATTTATATTTCCATTTCTTCGCTCCGGTGTCGAGGTTAAGCGCGGCGTTGAGTTCTGCCACTCAACACGCAATGCCTCCAGAATTCGGCAGAAAGTGGGGAATGGAGTGTCTTAACACTAGGTTCCCTCTGCCTACCCTGCTGTGTGCGGGATACAGCGTGAAGCTAATTTAATTTTTTTTATCAGGTAAAGTTTACAAGCAATGAAGATTATCTGCAAACTAATATTATTTATTTTAAAACGCACTTGACTCCTTTTAACTTCTACGCAGCAGAAGTATTAAGATTTATATTGTTAATATAATAGTATCATCTTGTTTACAATAAAAAAAAGTATATATTTTTTTATATTAGATATTATGTGATTCAACCATTTTTCTATAGTAAATAATTTTCTTTCGTGGTGATCATACTATTATTTTTAGTGCACTACATCATGTAGGACGCTAGATATAGAGCAGTTTAAATTCTTATATAAGGATGTAAGACCCTATTTGTGGAAACCTAACCTAGTGCACTACAAGTAGTATGGTGTAAACCGGAGGTGGACGAATTTTAATTGCAATCGACAATTAAATATTACGCGTCTTTGATATACTCGTCACTCGTATAACTAGTACTTGGATGGATATTTAGATTTATTTGTTTAAAGAAACAACTGACTAAGGAACTGTGAACGCTAGCTGAAAACTATATTAGTGCACAAAAATAACCACTTCTATCTACCAACGTATACATATTTCTTAGAATATATATATTTAAATAAGAAATCAATTTTTATATATTTTTAAATAGTATTTTATAAAAAGCTTATAATTCAAAGAACCAATAAGTAATTGAAATACTGTTAAAAATATGAAGAACCAAAAAGCAGTATAACTAGATCAGAGGAATCATAATATATGGCAAATATAAGTTTTATAAGTATAGTTTATTATAAAAAAAAATTATATAGTAAAAATCAAAAGATAAATTTTACTCTATACAGCTTTAATTTAATTATAGATATGAAGTAATATCCAAAATATATTCTAAAATACACTTATGAAATATTTAATAATAATATGCCTAAAATCATCACACATACTCGTAATATATAAATCATAAACTTGTTTGTCAAAATAATACTTTCTTTTTACATGATTAGTTGAACATAACATATTCGTCGCAAAACTTGAAAAAAAATTGAAAGGAGCCTTTATTACTATTTTTTATCAAAAATAAATTATAATAGATAAGTATATTGATTACCTAATATGTTCAACTGATTGATTGATGATTGGTTTTTTTAATATGTTAATGTCATTAATTATATAATACACAATTATAGAACATCACTTTGATAAAACAGTTTGAATTGGGATTTAGCTTCCTACTATTATAAATATGAAAAAAGAAACCGAATATAACGTTTTTAGATTTTCTTTCTTTATTCATCTAAAAATAAGAAAAAAAGATTTATTTCACCTGCATTATAAATAAATTAACTTCTCACTTCCATATTTTACGTTCTAATCATTATGATTGCAATCCTAATACTGTCGCTTGAGCATTTAATATAAATTTTCATAGCATATTTGTAACTTTAAAATTTTAAACTGGTAACTTTATTAATCGAAAAAACTACATATAGCCTACCAAACGTGTTGTGACATTCCATCGTATTTTAGATGAGGATGAGGTCGAAAGGGACGGGATGAGAAGTCATATCTACCAAACATAAAAGTACAGTCGATCGCGACGCTAACTGTGACTTACTATTTCATTTCATATTTCACACAAAATGACACTGAACTTCCGCATATTGAATGTTATGCACGCGACTGTACATACATGAGTTAGACTCGCGTCTGTTCCCACAAATGTCACAACTGGTTGGGCCGATTATACATAAAGCATCAACAGCGTATATTTAAACTTCAACAAGTTACTTGATATGAGAAATATTTTGTATAATTATTTACTATTATTTCAAGATAATTTTATCAAAAATAGCAAATTATGCAATTCGCATATTTAGAATATAGTATATATTAGCGACAAGCTGGCGGCTTCGCCCGCTGGTGCTACACAATTATTAGTTTACTAATCTAAATTACTTTCATGTTCTAATAGTATTATAATAAAATAATCATATAGAAAAAATTGCTGCATTTAACCCTTGAAAAGATTCTTTAAAAGCATATTATTGGGGGCATTTATCAATGTACAACACAACATTTTTTTATCTGTGTCTGTATGTGTTTGTGCACGCTAATCGCAAAAACGGCAAAACTACTAAATAATATTATTTTGTTCGACAAAATTGACTGAAAATTTACTTTTTAAATGTGTAAATGCTAGCTCTCAAGTGGTAATCTTATTAGAATATGAAATTAATTCATATAAGTAAATAAATAAGTTGTGTAGTTCAAGCGGTTGAAGCAGTGAGTGAGCCGTTAATATATTACATATTCCAAATCACAAAAGCTTTCTACAATACATTTTGCTAGCACGCAATATTTGGCAATAATATATGTAGATAGATCAATGAATAAAAATAATAATTTAGTAATTTAGAAAAAATCTTATAGCTATTTTACATTTCAATACAAAATACAAAATTGTATGTGTAAATTTTTATGTTACATAGTAAATAACAAATAATTAAAAAAATAACAACAAAATATCAACAAAATATAAATAAATAAACAACAAACTCATTTTTTGTAAAATAAAAGTAATTTTTCGTTTAATATGCGGTGGTATCAGGTACTTACATGAAATAAAATTTGGTGAATTTTCCTTTGGTTTTAGAAGTATAGAATTTTTTTTTTGGCCAAAATAAATAAGAATAATAATATTTTAAGCAAAGAAAAGAACTTCCTTGCACAGTTCAAAAAATTGAGCTTTTTCAATAATTATGATTTGCCCATTTACTTAATGAAAAACAAAAATATTATTTTTTTCAAAACATACGATTTGATTATTCCATGCAAAAAAAACAGATATGTTTACTTTGTTGTGATACACACTGCTTAAAAAAAGGAGTAAACACTTTTCATATATTTTTTTCAGTATATTTTAGAATAATCAAATTTATTATAATGACATTGACTTTAATATAAAAAAAATTGTTGCCAATGCTTAAAGCTTTAAATTCAAAATCTTGAAATGTTACAAAAAGGATATTTATTTATAGATATGTAAGTGATAAGGCCGACGATACTCTGAGTGATTAATTAACATTTTATTGAATGTCGGAACACAACGCCACGCTTTGTCTCGTTAATTTAATCTGAAATATCAAACAAAGGGGGGAGGTGAAAATATTAAATAATTTCTTCCCCTGGTTGAGAATCGAACCCTACTACTACTGCATCATGGCGGCAAAACCGGCAAAAAAAACGTAAAATGAAATTTCAAAGTTCAGAATTTTAATTACAAATATTTGTAATGTTATGCAATATATAAAATATAGTCAGCCTTAATCACAGTGGATAAGGGTGCATTCACACTATAGTGCCGGTCACATTTCGTTCTCGATCCGACCGTATATTCTTGTATGAGAATTTTTCTTAAATGCGTGATTAAACCGGAACTTGAACGGAAACGATAGTATAAATGCAGTCGACTTTTCTCATATTTTATCAGACTAAGAATCGGATGGAGGACGAACCGTGACTGGCACTATAGTGTGGATACGGCCTAAATGTTATAAAGTTTTCGTTAAGTAGGTATCCTGTCCCTGAGGTAAGACAGGATGGACGCTGTGCCCTTTTCGAGGATTGCGTGTCGAGGTTGACGGAAACAGTTTCCCATTAACTCTAGTGATCTGAAATATTAATAAATAATTATATAATAAAAAAAGGTTAAGGTCAGTCGTGCCGCAAGGGCACAAGCACGACTGTAAACGTGAGTGTGCTGTGGGTTCGATTCCCACTCGGGGGAACGAATTTTATTTTCATTTCTTCGGTTTGGTAAGTAAGACAAAGCGCTGCATAGAGTCCCGCCCACGCACCAAAATTGAAAAGCAAGGATGGTATTTGACACTAGGTTTCCTTTGTATACACTGCTAAAAATATTAGATAATAAATAACGTATGTACATTTGTAAGCAATTATTATTGAAAATAATATATATTAAAAATAAAGTTTACTAATTAAGGAAACCTTGTATTAACACATTATATCAATAATGTTTTCTTTCACTCATTTTCCACTCTAAGCCCGGGGTCATCCATAGTTTACACAGCTGGCCACGTTGGAGCACAGCTGGTCATATTTGTAAGACTCCGCTTAGTGTGACGTCACAGATTTTCAATGACGCACCTATACTACTACCATACTCTATACATTATGGTATGACACATAATGTAAACAAAGAAATTGTTTCTCAAACTTTTGTTTTTTTTTATTTATTTCTATTTAATTTATTTAACGTGGGGTTTTCTATATATGAAACTATAATAAATTTATATATATAACTGTTCTGTACTTATATAATATTTTAGTAGTTTTAGTATTTATATAGTACTTACTATATATGTATTTACCTCAAATGTGTAAAATTGCCAAGTTCCGGTGGCACAGTTATTATGCTGTTGTTGGCCAAGTCGAGAACAGCGAGTCTCTTCAGCTTGGCGAGAGCGTCTGATGACACATTTATTTCCGATATCTGATTCTCCGCAGCCAACAATATCTCCAGGTTCTCCAGTTCGTATACACATCGGGGGATTTTTGTAAATCTAAAAATAATTTGTTGTTAACTTTATGTATAAAAATACATATGTGTATAAGTACATTAATTTTTATAAATATTTTTTATTATATTTTATCTTCACGCAGTATACTGCAAATACAAGGGTAGGCAGAGGGAATTTAGTGATAAGACACTCCAGTTTCCGCTGAATTCTCGAGGCATTGTGTGTTGAGTGGCGAGACTCAATACCGCGCTTTGCCTTGTTACCAGTGCGAGGAAATGAAAATATTAAATATTTCTTTCCCTCAAGTAGAATTCGAACCCACAACCTGTCGCGTTTACAGTCACACGCTTGTGTCTCTGCTCCAGGACAGCCCGCACCTAAATCGTTTCTCATAACATCTCCCACATTGAAGGGTTTCTGATAGAGATCTATATTAGAGACTAGCGGCCCGCCCACGGCTTCGCCCGCTTAAAATACATGATTATTGATTTAATAAGCAGAATTGATTGACAACTATAATGACTTCTAATATGATTTTTTTATTACTTTAATCTGTAATATTCTAATATGATTTTTTTACGACATTATCGTAATTTCTATAAGAATTTTTGATTGTTTCGAACTAAAAAATACGACCAATGTTGATATTTGATATTCATAAAATATACATAAAGCTAATTATTTATTATATGTATATATTTTTGTAACATTACGTTCTTTTTACCTATGTTATGTTTTTTAAAGCTCTGTTAAATGTGCTGATGTCACTTAATAATTTAATGTACTGCTTCAGAAACAGCCTTAAATGTTAAATTATTGATTTGGGTAAGGATTCATAATATTCTTTGTAAAATAACTGTAATGTTTGCATATTAACTCCTGTACAGTTTTTAAATTAGTTACACATATTATTAGCTAAATGTACAATTGGTAAATATGTAGTTATTACAGAGTACACGTAGAAAGGATGTTTTTAGGCATTTTTATATAGATTTATTTCAAACGAACGAACGAACCAAAAAATCTATGTATTTGCTTGATATCTCTTTGAAGATCAAATCGTTCTTTATCTCTGTGTTGAATTAATTACGATTTAAACTTAACTGTTATGATTTATGAAGGTAATCTCCACTAACAATTCAATTTTGTTTACTTTATTGTATAAAATATTGTATAATAGTGCTTCAAAAATATATATTTTTATCAACAGTCATATAACCAAGACGTTTCGAATGTCATTCTTTAGCCAGGAATCTTACCAGCGCGATTGCTATATAACATTCGCAGGCAAACTAATGCCTTGAGTTCATTCAAATGACGATAACTTTTTTTTAATGAACCGATTTTGATGAACCAAACTTTAGTAGTTAAGTTGAATTAAAACAAAGCAATTGGTAAAACTTTTAAGTAAATCGGTTCAGTACTTTCAGGGAAAAATGTGGACATACATATCGACAGACAAACAGACAGACAGACAAGAAATTAAAAAAAATCTTTTTGCTTTCTATTATTCTTTTTAAGTGTCCCTCTATCCGTTTCAGTCAAAATTACTAAATGTACAGACAAAATATTTTTACTGTCTTATTATATATAGAGATAAGTTATCTGTTGTACACATGGTTTTGTTATTATATTATTTTATTATTATTATCTGTATTTTTTTTCTTGTGTGGTACATAAATAAATGAAAAAAAGAACAAAATGTATCTCACACATACACATATCATCAAACATGAAGTTACAAAAAGACTGTACATACTTATTATTGGATATGACTAGTTCTCTCAAATTCTTCAAATCTCCCAATTCAAAAGGCAGATCCAAAAGACAGTTCTTTCCTAGATCTATAAATTGCAAATGCTTGCACAACCTTATTTCTGATGGAACATTCTCGATACAATTCGACGATAGTATTAATTGTGTCAACGTTTCTTTCACGCAATGGATTCTGGAAAATAAATCATCACATTAAAATAGCTTAACATTGTCTGTATATAGAAAAAAAATCAGCTTCACGTTTTATTCCGCATACAGCAGGAAAGGCAGACGGAACTAGCGTTAAGACACTCCATTCCCTACTTTCCGCCAATTTCTGGAGGCATGGAGGCTGGTTAGTAAACGTATGAAAAATTCAACAGAGCAAAATTGTAACCTGTGCCTCTTGGAAACCTTCCAAGCACACTGAAAACTAAACCATACGATACGTTCTCATACAAAAGTTAGATTACTTATACATAATCGATAAAGTCGTCTAACTTATAAATATACATATAGCAGACAAACTTAAATTTGCACTCATTTTGTATGAAATAAACAATATGAAATAAAACAATAAACAAATTTCTATAAATTTCCATTTTTTTCCTGTTTTCATTAAAAATTCTGACTTCTTGTCAAATTTCATAATTCTGGGTACAGTCTGGGTACCACGGGATGTATAACGCGGAAAACAGTACAAAATGCAGAAAAAAAAAATATGCATAAACATATATATTTTGATTATATTGACTTAATTTTTTGTGTGTCCCGAGGGGCCCTAGACCTGGATGTTTAATATTAATTTCAGCTACGGACAGATATACAGACAGAAGGACATCAAAATGATCCTATAAAGATTCCGTTCTATGCCTTTGAAGTACGAAACCCTAAAAAGAGATAACATTACACAATACGAGAATGTGTGTTAAAAAGACTATCTTGTCAACCCACCCACTGGGAACGGTATTCAGCTTATTTTTAGATAGATCCACAATATGCACTTCAGCCTCGGCGGCCGCGGAGAACACGTCTTCTGGTACCATCGTCAGATTTTTAGATGGCACCATTAAAGATTGACTTTTCTTCATTGTGTACCTAAAAATTATTTTTAAAATAATTTAAATAAACAAACAAACTCTTCAACTTTATAATATTAGTATAGAAGTAGATCCAGGATGTACTGTAAATGCCTTCACCTACAGTACATCCTGGATATATACAGAAAATTAAAAAAAAAACCCATACTTATCAGGCCAATTGTCTTCATTGAGGCGCGCATCGCAAACGACTTTCTCGGTGATGCGGTCACGAAGGTACTTCATCATGCGATCAGTTCCCCCTTTTATTATATCCTGACGTACGAACGATAGCTTGTTGCCTTCCATATTTATACTTTGTAATTGAGACAGTAGTCCAAGGTTCTTTGGTAATCTGAGATGTTTTAGTGGCATATTTGTTATTAAAATATTCACTGGTTAGTGATCGATAAATAGTTTTATATAATAAAGATATTATATATTTTTATTTATCTATAAAGAAGAAATTAAAAAAAAACTTGCAAGCATTATTATAAGTCAGTCAGTTGCAAGTAACAAATATGTGACTATAAATGCGACGGTTCTGGGTTCGATTTCCACTCGGGGAAATTAAATATTTATTATTGTATGTATTAAATATTTATTATTGTATACGATGTGGTAAACCGCGGCGTTGAGTTCCACTACTCAACACGCAATGCTTTAGAATTCATAAAAAAATGGGGAACGGAAGTTTCTTAATGGGAAAGGAGTGTCTTAGCTCTAGGTTCCCAGGTTGGATCTACCTACCTTGCTATGTGCGGGATATGAAGACAAAAAAATATTTTTAATATATATTTTTCAATTGTGTAAATGTTATAAAGAAATAATTTTATACTAAATGTTAGTACATATAATTTTATATAAAAAAATATATGTCCAATCGTGCTCCATCCGCCCCTGGAACTGTTTGTGGGTTCGATCTCAACTCGAGGAAATGAAATGTTTATTTAAATTTATTTTTCCATTTTTTTGCTGTAGTGTCGAGGCAAAACGCGGCTTTGAGTTCGGCCACTCAATATGGAAAATGGGATGTCTTAAGACCATGTTCCCTCTGTCATACAGCAGGGTACGCTGTGTGCGGGATACAGCGTGAAGCTGATTTAATTTAAATTTAATATTTAATACAAAAGTAGTAGAAAAGAAAATCTCTTTCCAACAAAGTTGCTTAGAAGTTTGTAATTGTGCAATAGATTTCAAAGTGATTGATTGATTAAATTATTATGCATGGTTATGTCATCTACATGAGTAAAACACTAATAAAAAAAATATAAACTAAATACTTTTTAAGAAAACATATAAAAAAATTAAATCAGCTAAAATTAGAACCCACGCCTGTCGGTAAACATCCAAGCGCAATAACCTCTAAGCCATACATCCTCATCAAGTCTCATTAAGCTATGTTGAAACTGGTATGTGTTTGTTACAACCGATCCCTGTAGCTCCCTACAGGGACATTTTTACAAATTCCTATTATACAAAGATAGTTACTTAGAAGTATCATTTGACAAGAGAGAATACCATTAATATGTATATGTTTTCTAAAAAATATTTTTTTCTTTCCTAAGTGTAAAATAACACTTTTAAAAAGTTACTTTAATAAAAAAATCAAACAGAAATAGCATTATAATTCAAATACTTACTTATTCAAATTGTTATTAGATAAATCAAATCTCTTAAGTTTCTGCAATAGTGATATGTTTTCAGGTAATATTTCCAATTTATTGTCCCTTATGTTAAGCACATTCAAGTGTTGCATTTGGTCACAAAACTCTTCTGTTATTTCCTACAAAAAAAATAATGTATTAGAATAATTATAAAAATTGGAAGAATATATTATCAAGTAAGATAAGCAGATTTATGGTTATTTACAAAGATTAAAATAATATGTGGAAAGAGTACTATTATTTCCTATATATTGGCCAGCAATGCAATATGCTTGAGATTTAAAAACAAAATTTATTTGAAATATTTATCTTTGTTTAAGAAATTGTGGTGCAGCAAGGTAGGGCTAACTGTAAACAAAATGATTACTTATACTTTGTATTTTTAACATGTTATTCCGCACTTAGGAAAAAAAATAACTTTTTATAAAAAACATAAAAATTCTTATGCTACCAATACTTTAAAAAAATTATACTAAAAAAAAAGTATATTAATACAATTACCATTAAAGAATAGCTTACCTTTATAAAGTTATTTGCCAAATATATTTCTTTTAAAGCTGTACAACCATAGAAGTCGGGAAGCTCCTCAATATCATTGTGATTGGCATCCATTATTTCCATTTTTCTTAACTCACCCAAGGGAGGTAATTTCTTTAAATT
Source organism: Heliconius hermathena (assembly GCA_013403705.1). Taxonomy (NCBI): domain Eukaryota; kingdom Metazoa; phylum Arthropoda; class Insecta; order Lepidoptera; family Nymphalidae; genus Heliconius; species Heliconius hermathena. Next base: position 420,229 of record JAAIXJ010000031.1, on the reverse strand, counting down.
GTTGTTGTTGATATTTAGCTTTCTTAAGTCTAATAAAAAAAATGATTATTACTACATTATGGTTAATACCAAAAATATAATAAGCCAGTGCCTGAGAATTTGAAGGTTGTGGGTTCCATTCTTACTTAGGAAGTCTTTTTCTCACTCTGGTACAAAGACAAAGCATGGTATTATGTCATTAAACACAATGTCTTAAAAAATTGCCAGTTTGTGGGAACCAATGGAGTCAATGCCTTAACATTAAGTGCCCTCTGCCTATCCTGGTATTTATCAAAAACAGTGTGAAGCTATAGAAAAAAATGTATTTAAAACATTTTACATTTGATAAACCTACCTCTTAAATTAACAATGTCTGGAGGCAACTCAGCCAATTCATTATGAGATAAATTGAGCTCTACTAAACGTACCAAATAGCCCATTCCAGGTGGTAGTACTGATAATTTATTATGCGACAAATCCTGTATTTCAAATATACTTTAAATTATACTTGTATTATAATAATCATTAATTTAAGCATAAAATATAATGTATTAATAATGCAAAATTATATATAAATAAACCAATTAACTTACCAAAAATGTCAACATCACTAAATCACCAAACTCAGGTTCAATGTTCTTGAGGATATTATGTGAAATACTAAGCCACCTCAATTCTGTTAATTTATAAAATTCTTTTGGAAGCTTTTCCAGTTTGTTATGATCCAAGCTTAGGTTAGATAAATTATTTACCTCACCAATTTCAGGGGGGAGGTCTTTTAAAGCATTGTCATGTAACTGCAAATAAATAAAACTATATTAACACAGTCATTTACAAACAATTTTCATAATTTCTACATGAAAAATTAAAATTTATACCTTTAATGTCACTAGTTCCTGAAGGAACTTAATATTTGGTGAAATAGTTTTAATTACATTAGAACTAAGATCTAACATTTTCAATGGTTCAGCATTCCACCAGTTATTGCGATTACTTCGTGAAAAGTCCACATCTTTCGATTCGTCCAAAACTAGTTCGTTTATTTTCCATACGTTTTCAGGCACTGTTAATGAAATAAAGTTAATATCTTAACTACATTTAAGAATAAGACAATTTCACAAAATACGAAATAAAGTGCGAATAATAAAAACTGCTTGTATATTTATTGCTCACCTGTTCCTAGGCCCCTGTTACATAAGCTTAATTGTCCTGTTCTTTTAGCTGATTTGATCAAACCAAGGGATAGTTCATTTTCGTCTGCTTTTTTATCTTGAAGATGAAAAACTGATTTATTAGATATTTTTAATCTTGATTTAGTAGGTGTAGTACTTTTACGAGACATTATTTGATGAAAGTATTAATAAATAGTTAATACAAAAATAATTAAATTAACATTGTACTTTGTAGATAAGGACTACGTCTAATACTAAAGTTAATTTAAAAATTTACAAATATAAACATCACAGAGTAGGATATTTACTAAATATCGATATTCGATAAGGAAAACCAATTCGATGTTTTTTATACAAGACATGATGAACGATACGACGATAGTTGAATAGAAATATCGATTTTGATTTATCTATTTATTATATCTATGGTTTTTGTTACAAAAAATATTTATTTGCTTATTACTTATATTTTAAGATTGCATGGGAATATTTATTAGAAATCATTAAATATATCAAAAACATTACGACATTAAAGCAAAATATTGAGAAAACTCAAATTATGTACTGAAGTTTAAAAATGTACAACGCTATCGCATAATTTTAACATTTTATATTACATTATGAATAATTATATATTAATACAAATAATATTTTTTGTGCTTTCTTTGTAGCTGTGAGCATTAATATTATTTAACTAATTTAGCACAATATAGAAGTGTTTCCGTTCTTGTTTGTAAAAAATATATAATTCTAAAGCTTATTTTACCTAAAATAAATTTTTTACCTAAAATAAGATTAAATACACTAATAAATCACACTAATAATCATATTTTGAATATAAAATATTTGGCTGAGTAGAGATCGATTCACAATCTATTATGAAAACAGGTTAAGTACCTCTTGAAATATTTCTGTTCTCTGCCTTTTCATTTCGTGAAAAATCTGTTTGTTGAATCATAACTCTAGATCTAGAGATCCCATAAATTAAATCATGACGATTGCAAATTTTCTAATAATTTAAAATTACTTATTAACAAAACTAAACGAATGGGAAAAATCTTGATTATCACTGGTTCTTAACATGTCAAAGCATTGTCATTTGTAAATTTTAGTTAACATTTATAAATATTTGATCTGACCAGCATTCTAATTAATTCTTAACATACTCGTATATTAGAAGAGTTCATGAGTTACGCTAAAATTGTTACATTAAAGCCAAATTATTTAAAATTTTTACTTAATTTATAGCCTTTATGTAATTCTGACGTATAATATATATTCCTGTAAAGTTTCATCTTATTCCACTTAGTTGTTTTTACGATGGCAGATACGAGATGGATGTGAAAAGGCGTATTCCTGCTGGTAACAGGGTTAACGGAGTTAACGGAATAAACGCGGACAGGTTGTGGGTTCGATTCTCACTCGAGGTAATGAGATCCAGAATTCGGTGAAAAGTAGGGAGCGTAGTGTCTTAATACTAGGCTTCCTCTGCATATTGGATACAGCGAAAAAAAAATCGAAACTATGAAAGTTACAAGTGTCCACGACGACGAACAAGACGAGACGAAGACGAAGAAGACAGACGAGCAAGATACCGACATAGATAAGAGGTTCGATAACGCGTTGGAATATGGCATTGCTATGTCGATTGTTTATTATTACAATTATTAAAACGCTAATAACTTTTCAAAGATAAATCGTTAAACAGCCATATTAAAATTATGCAAATCAATTCAAATATATTCGGTAATTTTTTATTCTTGTCCGGCGCAAAACCTAATGGTTTGAACGCCGTTGTGATGTGAAATGTCATGGAAATAATGTCCTGACGTCTGCTCCGTTCCCTTATAAAAGAGCCTTTCTTAGAAATGTACTCAAACACAAGAAGGAAAGCATTAGAAAAAGAGTGTAGTTTTATTTCAAAATAAAAATAATAAAATACAAAATGTGGTTAAGTAGGCACATTCGTAGTGTGTTCCTGTTAACGTGGGTATTACTCAGTTTGATCATATATTGTACGCAAGCCCAATCTAGTTCTCGTTGTAAGCTTAAGCGGTATACTCATAAAGCTGTACAAACTGATCTTAACGGTCAACGCTGTTGGGACGACGTGAAAATAAAATCGTGCTGGGGGTACTGCTTATCTTATGAGGTACGTACTAGTGAGAGGATTTAAAAATATATTTTTTCTTTAAATTAAACTTATTTAGTTACAAGGTTAGGTCAAATTTAATTTTTATTGTATCGGATATTTTTAAAACTTTTTTAAGTATAACCCGCACCTTTGGATGGTTTCCGAGAGGCTTGAGTACCACGATCAATTTTTTATACCTTTCTTAAAAAACGTATATATTTTTTTATTTGTTTATAATATCTGAAATAGTTTAACAATTAATCTATATTTCTAGACTGCCCACTGGCAATTTCCATATAAAGAATCTTTTCATCCGGTGTGCGTGCACGGCGAGAGGAAGCATGCATCAGTTAAGCTAAGATTTTGTGATCCTGATGTGGAGCCTGGAACCGAATTATATCACTTCGTTGAAGCTGTTAATTGCAAATGTCAGGTACACCGTACCTTTAAATTATTAATATAAAAAAAACTGATAAATCTTTTCTATTTAATTTTATAATTATCTCTTTATATTCTAGGTTTGTTCTTCTGAAGATACTAGCTGCGAGTGGCTACCACCTGATTATTCTTTACTCGGTGACCATTTGGTCAGGGATCAGTTAGACGATGTAGAATAGGTTCATAAAGGCTATCAAGGACAACATGTGCTTTATAGAGTTATCTCTCTATAATGATATGGAATATTAATCCGCATAAGGTTATTTTGTCTAGATTACAAATAGTTGCAAGTTACATTTTTATATAGTACAATAAATTTTTGTGTTAAAAAATTGTTTTATTTTTTTGGTAAATTGTAATCAGAAAATCAGTTAAAACGATTTAATTATTCTCAATCTTATACAAATTATAAATTCATTATAATAAAAAATATTTTCTCAAGAAAAAACTATAACCTACATGTATAATAATAATTAAATTTATATTATAGGAAATTCTTTTTTATTTTATATTTTTATTTATGAATATTTTATTACACTATAATATATTATACTTTCTCAATTTTTATATAATTGAGAAAACGTGAATGTTGCTTAATGCTTAACATTGTGTTCCAAAAAGAACCGTCAAACTTACTTCTTTGTAATTGTCAAATGTCAAGGAATTTATAGGTTATGTACATACAAGCAAAACAACAACATTGTTTAATATAAATTTAATTTTATTATTTTGGATAATATATAGAAATATGTTGGAACCATGGAATGATAGGAGACTATTACCTCCTCCAATTAATACGACTCCATGTATTCAAAACATATCAACCGGTAAGTAGTAAATTTAAACAGGTGATTTAAATTTTAATATTTAATAAAACAACTCATAAATTAATTTCAGATATACAAAATCTCAAACAATCTTGCAGTTCTATTGTCCGAACCTTGTCGAAACAATCTCCACTGCATAAAGAAAGCGCTATACTTTCACGATTTTTATATAAATATGACAAAAAATTTCGTAGCGACATAGGATATCGATATTTTAAGAAGGTAAACTCTGCGTTACGTAAATATTTGACTTTATCTCTTATGAAAGATACTCAGAATTTTATTGACATGTTACCAGATACAGGTGAGATGGAATATATTCCTACAAGACAAATGCTAGAATATATTTTAGTCAGATTAATGTCGTTTTCTAAAATTATGTTCAGAATTGCATTATGTTCTAAACAAGCTGCAATATTTTACCTGGATAGAATTAAAAGAGGTGAAAGTCATTGGATGTGTCTAATGCCATATGCTTTGTTGAGTAGAATATGGTCAATGGCTCTAGTATTGTTGCAGTACTCATGTAATTGGTATAGACAATTATATCCATTTTTAGATAAATTGATTCTTAAAGGCTTAAACTTTTTACCTGATAAATATAATCTGCCATTGGACTTGGAAGAATGGGTAGATATGAAACATTTAAATGATATGCAAAGGTTTGAATGGTCCCAGAAGTTAAAGGTAAATTTTGATTCATTAATGGAAGAAGATAATGAAGGAGACTTGTGTGAAAATATATTAAAATATGTAGATAACATTAACAAAAATAAGAGTAATATAGAAGAGGAGCCCATAGTGGAGATGGTATTGTCAACATTTGACATAAGTAATGTAAAATCTAAAAAAACATGTATAAGTATACAAACAGATTTTGGTGAAGCTGTATCTAGAGAGAGCTTTAAACTTTTAAGTAAGGATTTACCTCCAATATTAACAAATCCATCAGTTGGCAAAGTAAGAGAAAATCATTCAATTAAAAATGTATCAGACAGAGATTCATTAAAAGAATTTATAAGTAATGAAGAATCATTAAGAAATAATTCAGATAATAAATCTCTTACAAGTCATTTAAGTTTTATGCAGTGGCAGGCTTTAAAAAATAATTTACTCAAATTAGACTCTGTTTTAATAAACAGACGAAAATTTGAAAGGAAATTTCAAAAAATATGGGAAGAAAAATGTTTAGCATATAATTAAATAAAACAGATTTGTAAAAAAAAATGTATTATTCCACTATTTTCAATACAAAACTTAATTACACATAAGCACCATTTATGTAGATATAATCATAAACAATAAGATGTTGCAGATATTTTCAGTTAAATAGACAAGTGGCATCTTTCAAAAACACAAAAATCAAGGTTAGTAGCCAAAAAGAGGTTCCATTAATATTCTTTCATATTAGCAATATTTGATTCCATCTGATACATGTCTGGATCAATATACGCCCAATATTAATAACCTATCTCCAACGTCAATCTTTGATTGTTTCATATATCTATATATGAAACACTATGATATATGCTATGATATATGAAACAATCTAAGATTGACGTTGGAGATAGGTTATTAATATTGGGCGATAAAGGTATACAAGTCATCCTATTTTTGTATAGATATAACATTTTAATCTGTAAAGTAAAAATCTTAGAAGTACCCTCTTACTGTATTTTTTTTCTATTTAACTGGCAATATATTTAACCTTTAAATCATATATCAGGTACTTTGTTTAAAGAATATACACATAGTGTATACAATTTTAAAGAAAAAATTAAATATTTTAAATTATAAAATATTTTATCATGATATACAATTTTTTTAACAATATAGATCAAGTTACAAATATGATTTACATGTATAAATGTGTTTTAGCTTCATGAATATATAATAAGCATAATTCTTGTATACAAATGATAAAAAATCAAATTTAAATTTGGCTTTTAAGGATATAATTTATCAAGTTTTAGTTTTAAACCATACCATAATATATATGCCAGGGTAGGTGGAAAGTGTAATGTCAAGACACTTCATTCTCGGTCTGGTCCTGAAACATTGAATGTTAAGCAGTGGAACTCAACACCACACTCTTTTGTCTTATCAGAAGGACAGGGAAATAATAATTGTTCATTTCACCAAATAGAGCCTAAACCCACAACTACATCATCACAAGGGCAGCAAATTGAATGAATATAACACCATTTCCTTTGAATAATTAATATTTAACAAATTTTGAAGGATTGAGGTTGAGGTTTTCATCATAATATTAATTATTGAGAAAACATTTAAAAAGTAGAAATGTTTGTATAAAAATGAGCACATCTCAGTATTTTTCCTAAATTATACTTATTTGTATATCCATGGAACTATATAATATAATCTAAATCATAGAACTATCTAATATAATTATGTATTTGACATAGATGCTTTATTTTTATAACCAGAATATAATATTTATTATTTCACCAATCACAGATAGTAACAAATATTTTTACAACAGAGTATCAAATCTTTCCCTATTTTTGTAAATGCAATATATTTTTTCTAACAAATAACAGACTGATCATATTATAAAAGTTTGATTTTCCACAGCCTTTTTATAATGAATATAATGAAATATAAGAAGAAACCCAAATCGATTCATTCACCAGCAGACAATTTTAGTTGAGAATATATTTTATTATTATATTTATATATTGATTGATATACCACAAGTAACATAGAGTAAAATATAATCCATGATGATCAATTGACTGTAAAAGTTATGGTTGTGGGTTCAACACCCACTCGAGGGTCTGGTCCTCTATTTTCTCTATTATAAGCAGAATACAATGTAAAGCTATGCAATAATTTCAAAAGTAACAAACAATATTTTTTAAAACTTATTTTTGTTCCTTATATATTTCCAACAGTTAACGATTTTCCAAAAAAAACGTATATTTTGACATTTCCTTTTTTATATGCTGAATAAATAGTGTATATTAAATATTTATATCATTTAATTAAGTAGTATATATATATTATATATGTTTTACTTTTACAATTAACTGTTGGTATGTATTTTTCGATTCTTAATATCTATTAAAAAATTGTATAATAGTACCATAAAAGCTTATTAAATTAAAGCATTATTTTAAAATTTTGGCAATTTGTTTAAATATTTCTTTTGCTGGTAATAATATTATCACTGGCCCGATTACTAAATGTTATTTCATATTGAATTATAAACAAAATTACATTTTTAGTGTTATTCCACACTTAGAAAAGAAAAATATTTTTTTTTTAGAAAACAAAAAATACCGTACGCTACGCTCAGTAGCGAGATTTGAATCCGCAATCTCTTAGAAACAGTCCAAGCGCACTGAACGTATGGCATAGTAGTCAGATCACATGGACATTTTCCAAGTGGCATTAGTTCAAATCGTGCAACGTTAAAATTTGTATGTTTTCTAAACAAAAATACATTTATTTTCTAATACTTGACAACTTTTGGAGTCGCGCCTTGAGACCACCCTCTTTCTTAGGCTGTGTATTCGCTTTCCTTTCACATTGCATTTTCTTAGTTTCTTTTAACCTAAAACAGAAATGGAATAAAAATTAAATAAATAGTAAATTTTTCTTTGAATTCTAATTAAAAACGCTTTCTAAACGCTTGCACAAATATTTGTAAAATGCATTCTCTTAATATTATAAATGTGCAAGTTTGTGAGGATGGGTGTTTGTTCCACTTTCACGTAAAAACTACTGAACAGTTTTAGATGAAACTTTATAATAATATGGCTTACACATCAGAATAAAACATAGGCTAGAGTTTATGTAAGAAATTGTAGAATTGGGCTATAACAATAAGCGGGCGGAGCTGTGGGTAGGTCGCTAGTGATTGATACCTATTATTTCCATATAGTTTTATTTTTTTACGGTACTTTGAATTGGAACAAAAACGATTTTTTAATCTAGTAATCTGGTTGCGACTTCGCTGATGCTCGTTAGTGTCTAGATCGTGCTCGCGGTGAGCTTCGCCATTATATATGCACTGTGAAAATGACGCGGTAAGCGGAAAACGCAGTGTCTTAACCTAGTGAGGTTCTCCATGCAGGATACAGCGCGAAGCTAAAAAAAATAAAACAAAAAGTAAAACATACTTCTCTTTAATAGCAATTTGTTCTTCCTTTTTGTAAATATCCTTAAAATCACTACAAAATGAAGTCCACAGGGAGAAAAACTCCTTCGGCTCACAATCATCAAGTTTACCACATTTTGGAGAGTATTGATAAAATTTCACAGTAGCTATAAACTTATTGCGACATTCACACATATTCTCGTTTTCGGTTTTAAGCTTTTCTTCGGCAGCGTTCAAGAAAGTCGTCATTTTTTCTTTGAATACTTCAAGTCTTTTTGAGGTTTCTCCGATTTTTTCTGTTTCATTTTCATCATCATCACCTTTAGGTGATTTATCTGATTCGATTACTTTCTCCATTTTATCTCTGCAATCTGTAAAAGAAATTATATTGTTATTGTTATAAACAAAGTATAATAAATGAAAATTAGGACTAAATCATATTAATAGATAACGTTAGATTAGGTTTTTGGTATAATGTTAAAATTTCCTTAGCATTTCAAATTATACAAAACATTTTAACTTCACACTATCCCGTACATAGTAGGGTGGGCAAAAGGAATCTGGGCACCTAGTGTTAAGATATTTTGAATCCCCATTCGGCTGAACTTAATGCTACGTTTTTTACCTCGTTACCAGAGCGAGGAAATGACAATATTAAATATTTCATTCCCCCAAATGGAATTCTAACCCACAACCGGTGCGTTCACAATCGCACGCTTATGTCACTGGGCCATGACGGACTCAAATGATGTGTATACAAAACGTATAAAGACATTTAGCGACAAGATTGCTTAGAAAAATTTTGTTTAACTACAGCTTTGGTTATAAGTTTTGCTAATCAGTGAAGGATTGAATGAAGACACATTAATAAAAATCCCGTCGCCATTTAAAAAATGTAATTATATGGCTTAATTATTACAGGCTTCAATTAAACATAGAGGCCTTTATGGGGCAACCAAAGTGTCTTATTGAAAATGCGCGAAATTCGAGGCGATTATCGGTTTAGCTTCACAAGCCGAATGCTTATGAGCATATATTTAGAGAGAGAGACGCGCTCCCGCTCTGCTTGCACGCTCGACTCCGAAGGAACTTGACAATGAGTTATGTTTTTTCGTGCGTGCAACCTGCGCTCATAGATTTATAAGAGGTAAAAATAATAATAAGAATTGTTGATTCCTCCATCCAGTTAGAGAAACGGTATGATCACAGTCAGCACTCACCGTCCAGGCGGCTGCGCAGCGCGGCGAGGTGCGCGGCCGCGTCGGCGAAGTCGAGCGCGGCGGCGCGCTGCACGTCGCCGGGCTCGGGCACGGGCAGCGCGCACGCGGCCGCCAGCGCGCCGCCGCGCGCGCGCGTGTACGTGCGCACGATGAAGTGCAGCAGCGTCACCGTCGACTGCTTCGACTGCGCCAACCGGACCCGTTACACAACAACAACCTAGTGTTAAGACCGGTCCCCACTTTCCACCGAGTTCTGGAGGCATTGCGTGTTGAGTGGCTAAACGGCTAAGCTCAACGTCGCGCTTTGCCTCGACACCAGAGCGAAGAAATAAAAATATAAATGTAAGTAAATATTTCATTTCCTCGATTGGGAATCAAACCTGCCGATTTAACAGTTACACGTTATGTCCCTGCGCTCCAACTGGTCTTAATCTAAAATATTTTTTTTTTAACAAAAGCGTGAAAATTTTAAAAACGTTTTTTTCTCATTGAATTGAAACACTCCGTTCCCCACATTCAAGGCATTGCGTGTTGAATGGCAGAACTTAACGCCACGCTTCCCCTTTTTACCAGAGCATAGAAACGAATTTATTATATTTTAAATTCGTTAAAGGGAAAGCTTCGTAAAATATTTGATAAATTCAATTTATCAAATATTTCATTCTCTTCAGTGGGAATCGAACGTCCAATAACCATTGTGTTTACAATCACACACTAATGTACCTCCGCCACGACGACCTCAAAAACACATATTTAAAAAATAGTATGAGAACATGCCAACAATATTTTTCTTACCTTTACGTCTTTTAATTTTGACAGTATTTCTAACCCGAACCCATCTGCTTGTCCTCTTTGACAGTTCCCGCCGTTCATATAATTGCCTAATGTCAAAATTATTGCAAACAACTGCTTCAGAGGTTCACTCGTCATAAGAAACTAAAAATTAAAAAAAATGTTATAGTTAATTATATTATATATAATATATATGTAAATAGCAGGATAAGCAAAGAGAAGCCAGCCACTTTTAAACCACTCCGTTTCTTATTTTTATTTGAAACAGCCGTATTTCTTCGTGTTACCAGAGTAAGGAAACAAAGATAATAAGGAACAGAGTAAGGAAACAAGAAAAATATAATAAAAAAATATTATAAAAAATATCCTGCATATACATAATAGTTATAGATTTATTTCTCTCTTCAAAGGCCCTGCTACCAAAAATGATCCTTGATCAAGAAAAGGTTAGGAACCCCTGTTTTATACAAATCAAATTAACCCTTTGCACTTGAACCTTTTTCGACTTCATTTCGGCCGGGCGCGGGATTTTAATATGAATTATTTAAAAAAAATAGCATTCCGTACAACTTCCCTATTTAAATTATACCTATGCCAAGTTCCAAACTTTTCCGTCCACACAATTTTCGTAAAAAGGAGTAAAAAGTTTGTGCTTCACATTTCAACATATACGAGTATATAATAAATTATAGAAACACAATACAAACCTCACAAGTATGTTTCAAATTGTCCAATTTGTGCATAATAGTATTGACGGCGTCATCAAACTCCGCTTGGAATGTGAAACAGGAGATCCTCTCAGCAAAACTGTGGATTCCAGATAAGTCGTGTAAAAATGCCTCAGGCTTGTCCAGCGGTACGTCCGGCTTTTTGGCTAGGTGCTCCTTGATGAGCATCAGCTCTTCCTCTGATGCCCTCTGTAACGAGGAAACAGAAAATCTGTTACGTTACTTATTTGTCGAGGCATAGGGGCGCAAGTGTGTGACTGTAAAGCGGACAGGTTATGGATTCGAATCCTACTCGAGGAAAGAAAATATTTAATATTTTCATTTCTTTCCTCTAGTAACGAGGCAGAGTGCGCTGTTGAATTCCTCCACTCAACACACAACGCCTCTGGAGGTTCGGCGGAAAGTGGGCAACGGAAGTGTCTTAATGAGATTCGAGTGTCTTAACAATAGAAACCCAGGTTCCCTCTGCCTACCCTGCTACGTGCGGGAAACAGTGTGAAGCTAAAAAAATAACATACCAGTTCATATATTTGTTGCAGCGCTTCCAAGCTCACAACAGACGTATCAAAATTGTATATTGCGTTTTCTATTTCAGAAAACTCAACATGGAGACTTTGTGCCAATATGCCGACATTCTGAGATCTTTTGCTGTCCAAAATTTTTACTGGTTGAATTTTGGTTTTCACTTCAATTTTCTTTTTAACAGGGGCTTTGACAACTTGACGTGAGAATAAATCTGTGAATTCGTCTATATTGTCTAATTTTGCTTCTTCTATTTCTAGCCACAGAGGTTTAAGTCCCGATGAATCCAGTTCACTTTGTGGAGGTGTAGGTGTTGCCAATATACGAGTCCAATATAAAGGTTTCATTGGTGCAGCTGGCTTTATAGGAATTTTTCTCATTGCTGCAATGACGAAAAATATTTTATTATTATTTATTTGCATTATTGGTGCCGTCGTGGCGCAGGCGAGCAACATTGTGGGTGCGATTCCCACTCGGGGAATGAAATATTTACTATTTATACATCCTCGATGTGGTAACGAGGCAAAGCGAAAAACGGGAAACGGAAGTGACACTAAGTTCCCAGATCCCTTCTGCCTACCCTGCTATATGCGGGATTCAGGGTAAAGCGAAATAATAATTTAAAAAACGGAAGGATCTCGGAAAATACAGCAGGGTAGACAGAGGGAACCTAGTGTTAAGACACTCGTTCCCCACTTTCCGCCGAATTTTTCGAGGCATTACGTGTTCAATTTGCCTAGGTGCCAGAGCGTAGAGATGAAGAACTCACAAACGTCGCGTTACAGTCACAATGGCACAATGTTATATAATAAGTTGAGATGGGGTATTTAATATAATATATATTCTATGAGCTTACATATGTTAAAAGAAAGATACCTCATTAAGAGCAAGTTATATTTCATTATATTTTATTGATACTTATTGTGTACTTATTTGTATTATAATTTATAAAAAAATATAATAATATAACTCACTGGCTCTTTGAGTATTCCAGCCTCCTACTGGCGGCGCAGGGAATGGCACAGGTCCTGTACTTGCAGGGGGTGGGGGCGGGGGAATTCCCGAACTTACCCCGAAATCGGTCATAGGCGGTGGAGGGGGCGCCCCTCCCGGCATAGGGGGCGGGGGAGGTCCCATACCTGGCAGGGGAGGTGGTGGGGGGCCTATACCTGGCATAGGGGGCGGAGGAGGCCCCATACCTAGCATTGGAGGAGGTGGAGGACACATCCCAGGCATGGGAGGTGGTGGAGGACCCATTTCCGGCATGGGAGGAGGAGGTGGAGGTCCCATACCTGGCATAGGAGGAGGTGGAGGTCCCATACCTGGTATAGGAGGAGGTGGAGGTCCCATAAATGGCATAGGAGGAGGTGGGGGTCCCATTCCAGGCATAGGAGGAGGTGGAGGCCCCCTTCCAGGCATAGGAGGAGGAGGAGCTGAAGCGATTTCAGGTGTGGAAATTCCCATGTTAGACATAGAAGGCGGGGAGGGAATAGATAAAGATGAAGATTCCATACTAGATTGAGAAGGCACTACACTATCTTGAGAAGGTAACAGTGTTTCTTGTACGTCTGATGTTGGCTGTAATGTAGATTCACTTTCAGTTATGGTAGGTTGTACAGACTCTTGGCTAGAGTCATATAATGGATGTGATGTTTCGACTTGCAAAAGAGTTGGAGATTCAGGTACAGTTTGAGATAAAGAAATTTCCTTGTCTAAAGTATCATTATCAATTATATGGTTCACTAAATTTGATTCTATGGAATGACTGTCTGTTCCTGGCATTGGAGGCGGCGAAGGTGACATCCCAGGGAGTGGTGGAGGTGGTGGAGTTATTGGTTGACTTAAAGTAGTACTAGCTAGATCAGACGTTTCAATGTTTGTCTTCGCTATATCTTTTTTATTTACTAAATCTAATGATTTTATTGGTAAATTTTCTGAGGAGTTTTCATTAATCAAATTTATTTCTTTATCTCCTGTTATTGATGTTTCTGAATTTTTACTTTTATCGCTTAATATTTCATTTGTTGTGCTTAAGAATGATACTTCTGAAGAACTTTCACTTGTGACATTTAACTTGGTTTCATCCAATAATTTGTGACTATTACATACAATATCATGATTAACAATTAATGTTTCTATTTCTTTATTACCATTGAATTTATTGTTATTACCATTGCTATCAATTAACTCATCTTTCCAATATGTACTATTAAAATCTCGACTTTTGTTCAATTTACAATAATTTTCAATTTTTTCAGATCTTATTTCCATTGGTCCTGTTTGTGTATCTTTACACATTAAATCACTGTTGTAACCTAATCTACTTAATTCTATACTGGAATCATTCATCATATTTACATTTGTTCTTAAATTGTTATCATCTTTAAAAGTGTTTATCACAGGTTTGGTTTCCAGCCTATTGTTTTCAATATTGTGGGTTTGTATTTCTTTATGAGCTAATTCAATCTGATGTTTATTTGATAAATTATTTTGATCATTTTTTGTACTAATACTTAAATGAGTATTAATTTTATAATCTTCTAACTGATATTCTAATTCTTGTAGTTTCTTTTTTAGTTTTGAAATGACAAGATTGGCTTCTGCTATATCTCTAACTACTTCAATACTATGTTTGTTATAATCATTTTCTACCAATGAATTGCTTATAATTTGATTTTGTTTTTTTTGTTGAATTTCAGGTGGCCAAGAGGTTGTGTCCAGCCTTCCTGGTGTTACTGCTTGTGACACTGGCATCTCCATGTGGGACCAATAATACATTAGGTTAGGCTGAAAAGAAATAATATTCTTCATTATCTATGGAGTTATAAAAGAAAATAAAAAAAATGATCATAACATATTACCTATATAATGAAAAAAACATCATTAAATATTTCGACACTCCCTATGTTTTAACAGACGTGTCATTAGAAAAGGCTTAAAGGAGAATAAAATAAATTTTCATCTTACTCTTATAAAAATGAAATAAAACTTATGCATAAGTGTAGAGTATATACCTAATAAAAAAATCATTATAACATATTACCTATATAGTAAAAACAAATCATCATTAAATAATTCAAGTCATTCATTTTAACAGACATATCAAAAGAAAAGGCCTAAGGGAGAATGAAGAAAAGGTTCATCTTGCTCTTAATAAAATAAAACTGTATGCACAAGTGTAGAGTACATATCTTCTCTTTCGACATGACATTCATACGTAGGGACACCTTCAGTACCAGGATGATCCTATTCTGTTTTTTAAACATTTTTAAAGTGTTATTCCACACTTAGGAAAGAAAAATATCTAAATATCTAACATATTTAAAAAATAGTTTCTCTCTTGCCAAACGATAATTCTTAGTAATTATCTTTGGGTAGCAGAAATTTGTAAAAATCTCCCTACAGAGATGCTAACAACATAAATAAGTTGTAACAAGCGTATAAAAATTTCGACGTAGCTTGGCGAGAACGCATGGCTTAGTGGTCAGAGCGCCTGGTCGGTTTCCAGGAGGCGCGGGTTCGAGTCCCGCTGCGTTCAAATTTTTATACGTTTTCTAAATAAGTATGATCCTATTCTGTCCGCCAGGATCACATGGCTCAAATTGATATAATATTGAGTCTATATTCTAATGAAAATAGATGGTAAATTATTTTAAAAAAATATAATTTATAATTAAAATATGACTATTTATTTAAAAATAAATATTAAATTGTACCTTAAATATATTTTCCGTGGGTGCATTCTTATCAGGTATTTGACGAAGTACACCTGCAGCAAGTAGGTGAGTACAGTACTGGATACCAAGTGTTTTCAGATCTTGAGTATTTAAGACGCTTTTTAAGTGACTATCTTCTGATACAGATGATAGAAACCAATTTAAAAGCATCTGCCCTGCAAAATAATAAAAAATGGAAATAACAACCTTCATTACACAATAAAGAAATGTTTGGTCTCTAAAAGTAGAATTAACTTTATAAAATTTAAGTTTTACATTAAAATATACATATTATTTTAAAGACAATAATAAAAGTTAAAAGAAGGTCTTAAAGTTATTTTCTTAACATTAAAATATATTCATATTATGCCATATGTAATGATACCTGTACACCTAAAATTTAAACAATTTATACGAGTTTCAAAAAGCACAAACTAATTTAGCAACCAAAATAAATTGTCAATATGTCACTTTGAAAGTTGACGTATTGTTTCAAAACTTTATAATTAAAAGTTGCCATATCCAAAGTGGTCCTATTACTAAAACATAAATAAAGGATTAAGTAAATAAATATATATTAGATTCTCTATATAGATTTTATAAAAAGGAAACAAAATATCGATTCTTATATATCCTTTTTTTTAAATGTTAATCTATTTTTTTTATACTTAAAGTAAATTATGTTTTAGTTTTCAATAATTTTAGGACAAAATAAACAATTTTTAATGATTAATTTTTACGATTAACAAGTAAGATAATGTAATATTATTATAAAAATATATTGTTATAATATAATAAATTTATAAGTTTTTGAGCAAGTGACATAATGTATTATATATGTACATAAGATAGACCTTTGAAAACAGAATTGGAAAACTCTGTAATGGATAAACAAATTATTGTAGGTTTTATGTAAACTTACTATTACTAAATTTGCTAAAAGTTAAAAGGACATTTGTTAAGTTAATTAACCAAAACTTTTCTCCTTCACAATAAAACAAATAGGTCATCGTTCTTGTTCGTAGGTCACACTCGATCTCCAAAATTAAATAGTCACTATATACATTCATTTTAAATTTTAAGCACGACAAAATTGTATCTTTACACTTTAAGGTCTTAGTCATATATAACACTAATGCTCTATTTTTTTTATTCCACTTCTCATAGATAGAATGGAAATTAACATCATTCTTAGGTGTAAATGGCGCCGGATCGTCCGAATGTAAACCTAGTATAGTCACTATATCTTGCACTCTCTTCCTTGCCGTCCGATTTTTACTTAAAAATTTCACATAGTTACAATGCGCTACCGATGTTGTAAAATTTAGACGATTCGTCGAAAATTGCATTTTGAATAGGACTTACAAAGTCCTATGATATACGATCACGTAGGTACGCTAAGTGCGCCACCTTATCTGTACTGATGCGAAAATTGCGAAATGATTTTATTAAGATAGCAATATCTATTTACTCTACATGTTAATGGGTAATTCAAGATAAGAAACCATATTATCTACGTGTTAATACACTTATTTTTAAGTGGTAAGACCGCGAGCGCTAAACGATTAAAAGGATGCTCGAATTAATTAAAACCATACAGACGACGACGCAGTATAGAAAATAGTAGAACAACGGCAGATCAAAATTCGTTTTTACTAAAGTTGTCCCTGACGCACTTTTTTATTTTTTTAGTAGTATTAAAGTAGAGCTTTAATATAATGAATAATTTTTTCGTGAATTACGTCGTGAATATTTTTTTTTATTATGAGAAATTGTAATACGTAAGAGTGTCTATTTCAGGTTGTTCGCATCGATACTTTAAACATAAGTACTATAATACTTTAAACATAATTTCCTTTAAAAAATGTGCAAATAGGTATAAAGTGTTATATATTTTTAAAAAGCCTATAGTATGTAGATTTTAAAAGAATTATAAAAATCAGCTGCGGATTCGTGCGGTTTTAGAAGTTATCACGAAAACTACGATACAAGTCAGGGAACAAGAAAACTCTATCTATTGAAATTTCTAATGTTGTATTATTTAATTGATTAGATTGCGGTAAATTTCAATTAAATTATTGTTATTTATTGATAAAAGAGCGTTTATCTTCATTTTGCACACATTTTGCAGCATGATGAGTAACATCAATAAAATGCACACTACCCTCGTTTATGAAATTATATAAAAAGAGTGAATTAATTCAATATAACTACTACAAATTAGTAATAAAATTACTAACAGACGTTTGATTGTTAAGTGTCTTCACTAAATTTCAAAATGGCTAATACTTTTAAAAAACTTACAGCAATCAATATTAACTATGAATATTTCTAAAAGAAAAGATGTTTCTGTAGACAATATGTGTTTTATTATCAGCGACATTCAAAGGAATCTCATTCGTTCCTTTAATAAACGATGGGCAGAAGCGCCCCTGTAAAAGGATTCGTTTTTTTAAAAAACAACGAAAATTGGTTAGATTCTGAATATTTGTTAACCTTACCAATCATTGAAGAAGTAGCACCTGAGAACTCACCATCGACGTCTTCTGGAAAACGCGGAAGACCCTGTGTCCCTATGGGGACTCATCAGATTCAACGAAGAGGCTAAAAAATACCGCGCTATTTAGTGAATATGGCTTTGAACACATTTGCAATGCCTACGTCCAGGGCTTACGTTCCATAGGAGAATTACAAGCAAAACTCGTAAAAAACTAAGGCTTACTTTTTTTTTTTTTTTTTATGGAAAAGACAAGGCAAACGAGCGTTCGGGTCACTTGATGGTAAGTGATCACCGCCGCCCACGACCCCGTGCAACACCAGAGGAGCTGCAGGTGCGTTGTCTGCCTGCAAGGTGGTTTGGGCTCCGGAGCCCGGCATTACCTGATGCGAAACGCAGTGGTATAAAGCCACTACTTCACGCCGGTTTTAAATGCCGGGGGTGGTAATAATCTGGTCGAGTCTGCCCATGCGTATTGCCATTGCTGGCGACGTGACTCTACCACACGTACTTTAGTCGCCTCTTACGACACCACCAGTACCAGGATGATCCTATTCTAGGCCGGGATCACACGGCCTTACTGACCGAGATACAATGTCTCTATATTTGAATCTCATGGAAAACGCAAGCCAGAGCAAAATGCTATCGGATCAAGAGGCATTGAGTGTTTTCATTGATTTCGATTTAACAAAAGCGCAATACATGTATTTAAAGAATTTAACAAGCGAATGAGATCCCAAAAATGCACAAGGTGCACAAGAATCCCGTAATAAGAAGTATCAAAAATGTATTTCATACTTTTCTCTACACATCAGATACATACATTTCCAGTTATAGAAAAACATACGAGTATAGCAAAAATGTGAAGGCACTTGATGAAGATACCTTAGATCTTTTAAAAGTGAATGAACTTATTGGTTATTATGGATCCCGAAGTTCACCAAGTTTAATTAAATATAATATACTCATTATGTAACATACATTCAATTCTAATATTATTCTACTTGTAAATCAGTTTTTGTAAATATTGTATTTTATTAAATAAGTATGTGTAATCATAACTATTAATTTCTTACTCAAATAGATAACAGCTTAAGAAACATTGTTTTTTAATAAACTAATTTAATAATACATTTTTATTACTACTATAACTGGTGTGGACTAAGGAAATTATTATTTTTTTTTTCATTATTTTTTAATACATATATACTCCAATAAAAGTATAATATCTGAACTTTACCTAAAGCGCTATTTTATACTTTATGCTTGTGCAAAAATTCAATTGTTTATCTTAACAAATAAAAAAGTTTTCAATTTTTGATCTGATACAGACCTCGATTTTCCATAGTGCGACGGTGCGATGTTAGGTGGGGAGATAATCTATAATTTATTACTATTGAAATGTGTTCGAAGTTTGAGAATGAGGTCCCTTGTTCGAGTGTTTTTACATGTCAACTATTTAACATATTATTATCAAAAGTTAAGAATATTAATTTAAGTTATTTATGATAATTGATTTCTAATAAGTTCTAGAGAAATTATTATATAGTATTATTTGCAGTTCTATCAACGTATTACTCCCATAGTTACTTTTATAAAATATATATAAATATATTACTTAATTGTTAAATCATTGTTTGTTTACCGTTTATCTCACGGCTCCCTGAATAGGGTATATGTATAAAATATTATAAAAAAAGACCTCACCCGCACCAGCTGAAATTTTTAAAAAATGGGTCCCGCAGTGAACATGTTAATCGAATTCACTATGAGCTATACTTTTTGTGACAAGAATGAAGTTGCTTAATAGTAAGAGTCACGCTCGTCCGTAATTTGCGTTTACTTTCCATTACTTTATACGTAAAGAGTTTTTATGTGAACCACACGTAAAACGATGTTTGAGAATTTAACACAACTGTAGTGAAAACATTAAGGAAATCATCATAAGTATGAAATATTATGTTCTCGTAGTATATAAGTATTATAGGTATAGTATAGTCTGACTATTATAAATATTTCTCTATTATGTATTTTTGTTTCAATATCTATATTTCCACCTTCATCCCGAAACCGGAAAATAAAAAATATTTTTGAATATTAATATTTCGAAAATGAAACGAACTATAATAATAAGTGTCACGTACAGGCTTCTTCTTTGCCTTACAATTATGTCTATTTAAAGAATAAATTTCTGAAAAATTCAAAATGCTTACCTTCAAATTTTTCATAGATTTGGAAATCCAACTTCTCAGGCACAAATTTTGGTCGTACAACTTTAGATTCACTATGTTTATCGAGTGTTAGTGAAGCAACTTTCCTTAACACATTGGAATCGGACATCGGCACGTCGCTCACGCTGGAGTGACGAGTGCTCGGCGTATCTGAAATATAAGAATAACAATTACATATCTTTATTGTACACGCAAAAATAAAATTAATAATTGAATATATCTATAAATAAAAATAAACAAATAAATTTAGAAGTATAAGTAAGAAATATGCAGTAAGAATTTCTAGTTATAATTTAATTAATGAAAACTAAAAATAGAATACTAAAATGAATCATCTATAATGTCTCCTTTTTTAGCTTCACGCTGTATCCCGTACATAGCAGGGTAGGTAGAGAGAACCGAGTGTTACGACACTGTGTTCCCCATTATTACGTCCGTCCACTTTCCATCGAATTCTAGAGGAATTGCGTGTTCAATGCCGCAACTTAACACCGCGCTTAGCCTCGTTACCAAAGCTAGGATAAGAAAATATAAAAATTAAATTTTATTTCCTTGAGTGGAAATTGAATCCACAACCAGTCGCGTGTACAATTGCACGCTTATACCCCTGCGCCACGACTGGGTTCATATTTCTTATAATTCTTATATATGTGATTTATTATTTAGTTGGGAATATATTGGAAGTAAAAGTTAGGTTTATTTTACCCATCGTCGTAACTCAGAAAGTGGAAAGAAAGAAGGATTACAGCATTTCGTAAGTGAATAATATGGTAAGGATACTTAACGTAATACCTATTTAACATCGCTCTGTGTATGTGCTTGAATAAATGCGATGGTCGTAGGTTTAAATATAATTTGGGGATATATTTATGTGTAATATGTACGTATATTTATATTTTTAAAAATTTTCAAATTTTTATGGTTCCGTACTTTTTAAGGGAAAAAGGAACCTTTATAAAATCAATCTGTAGTCCGTCTGTCTGTCTGTCTGTACCCTTTATCTTAAGAACGCTTGGCGATATCAAGTTGAAATTTAAACCATATACTTAGATCTATGGCCCCATGATTTCTTGATAAAAAACATATTTCTATATTTACTTTAAAAAACGTGTATTTCGACACTATCCGGTTATATACTTCCGGTTGACCTAGAATTATGAAATTTTAAAACTATATATTTATGGTTAAATCCTAAAAAATAATAGCCTTAAAAGCCTGAATTTCAGAAAAAGGTCCTCCTCCAATTTTTGTATGAAACCCACGGTGAGCGAGCCTGACTCGCGCTTGTCCGGTTTTTTTGCTACAAGAAGTTGTGGTAAACGCACAAAGATGCAAAACATAACTCATGTACTCCTATTTTAAAAAATAGCAAATAATAAAGCTAATAATTGAAATTCTTAGAGAACAGACTATGTCACTCACTCTGACAAGGACAATTTACTAAACACATATTGAAGTTTAGTTATTCGAATTCGAAGAAACATTACAAATATATTGTCTTACTTTGAAAATTGAGCAACGTCTAACATTATCGTGTATCCAGAGGTGTGTGACTTGTCGCTGTACAACGATGGTAATCATTTTATAAATCTACTTTAATCTTACTTTAATTCTAAGAAAAGAAAATTATTAAATAATATATGTTTATCCTACTATGCAAAGTATAGTATAGAGAAATTTCACATGTGAAACGCAAAATGAGGATATTCCAATAAAATGTAGGTAATACTAATATTAAATTTGTTTTTCATATCTTTCATAAACTATTTATTAATAAGTAGGTATTATTATTATGAAGCCTGCCGTGGCGAAAAATTATTTTTATTTTCCCCGTTCTGGTAAGGAAGGCGAAGCAAGGAGCACGGCGTGGAGTTCCGCCACTCAACATGCAATGCTTACGGAAGAGATATAAATAGAATGGATTGTCTAAACACTAGGTTCCCAGGTTCCTTCTGCCTATCCTGCTATGTGTAGTAAAAAGCGTGAAGCTTAAAAAGGTATTATTATCATTAAAAAGCCGTCATGGCGCAGCAGGACAGCGTCTGATTGTTAATTCAACGGTTGTGTATTCGATGAATGAGTATAATTTTTTCGCTCTAGTATCAAGATAAAGAGTGAATAAAAAAACTAAGATAAATAAAAGTAGATATTATGTATGTCTATGTCAATGTCAATTAAGGTTCAACAAACATTTTTTATAATGAAATCAAATCAAATCAGCTTCACGCTGTATCCTGCACACTGCAGGGCAGGCAGAGGGAACCTAGTGTTCGGACACTCCGTTCCCCTTTTTCCGTCGAATTCTGAAGGCATTGCGTGTTGAGTGGCGGAACTCAACGCCGGGTATTTGCTTTGGAGCCAGAGCGAAGAAATAAAAATATAAATAAATATTTTATTTCCTCGAGTTGGAATCGAACCCATAACCAGTCGATCTTATAGTCACATTTTATGCCCCTGCGCCATGACTAGCCTCAACTTAATTAAATATGTAATATAAAAAAAACGTAAAGAAAAAAAATCTACATAATATGTTACATATGATATGTATCAGCTGTTTCTATCAGCGCACATCTTTTATCTCGCAAAATACTTACTTGTACATATATTATAATATAAATATATGTATATATCAGATTATTTAAGATAAACTCAACCTACTATACTAAATAATACAAAGATTTACGGTTATATTGTGTTATTACCGTTGTCTATAATATTAAGAGACGACTCCGCGGCCACTGGTGGAAGTTCCACTTTCCTATGCCTCGATATAGTAAACGATGTTTGACCCGGGCAGGCTTTCAATCTATTTTCGAGCAAGTCATGGCTGTACTCGAGCTCCTTGACTAAGGACTCGTCTTTTGACTTCGTTAATATCGCGCCCATAACCTTTTCACTGTTGTCTCTGTCACTTATGTCAACAAAAACGTCACTTTTAACTTCTTTTTCCATTGTGTCGCGAGTGGACAGCGAGGTAGAGGTGCCATCGTGCGGCATGTCTGTTATTGTCTGAGCGGTGCGGGAGGTGAGCTGCGCGGGCGCATCCTCGCGGGGGGGAGTGACTGTGCGGGGCAGTTCCTCGTGAGCGCTGCTGGACGCGCTCTCCGCGGAGTAGTAGCACTGGTTGAGCTCGACGGCGAGCGGCGTCAAGGGGTCCGTAAACACTGAGTCGGAGGAGGATGGGTCGGCGGGCGACGCGGCGGACGCGGGCAACTGGTCGCGGGTCGGTGACCGCCGCTCGCACCTGGCCACCGTTACCTCCGAGTGTACGCTCGTCCTCGCTCGCCCCACCTCGAGAGCCGATGTTTTGAAGTACTCGACCGTATCGTTATCGGATGCCTCGATGGCATCATTGTTATCAGATTCTGAAGTTTTATCGACTTCTTTATCACACGTCCCCCGTTTACCGACAGTTTTGTTGCGGCCGTGCTTCTTACTCTCCTTGCCTGAACTCTTGCGGTTCAAGTTTCGTATGAAATGTTTGCCTTTTGCTGGTGATTTACCGGTTTTGTGGTGTTTATCACCTGTTTGTGTGTTGCCCATTTTTGTATGTACTACTTGGGATATTAATTAAATATTGCACTAATTTGAATGTGTTTTTGTGTATGGTCAAGAGATTATTTTTGATTTACATATTAATAAACTATCGGGGTGCAAGGATGCAGTCTTTCGTTACGCTTCGGTTCTTTGAATATTCGGCGCAGTTGCGCAGTTGGGCGTTGGACGTTGGGCGTTGATCAATATTTTAGGACAGTTGCGCATCGTAGAAAATGTTAGGAAAATTAAGGCTCCCGTGGTAGTTTTAGGATATTTTTTATATGTTAAAAAGAAATAAAAAACAAAAGTATTATTTTTTGTATGTTAAAAAGAAATTATTTATTTCCTCACGAAAATTCAAAAAAAATATTTTTAAACTATTAAAACAACATTAAGCGTCCGGATTTACAGACTTTGTCTGTAGATGGCGCTATATTTTTTTAAGTCGACAAATTAACTTTCTATTTTAAATGAAATATAAAAAAATATATTATTAAGTATACCAACTATTGTCATAAATATACATTATTGACATAAGAGCACTTTATTCTATTAATATATAAAATACATATTATAATTATGGTTAGCTTACTTTATAAATAGTACACTTTAGTATGCCTTCAAAAATAAATTTTACGACAATTCATCGCCATCTTTGATTAAATGTGAAATCAATATTATAAATATTTACTTTTTTAAAAAGATGTCGTTAGTAATAAGAGGATTTCGATAAATATAAATTAAAATACATTCCTAACTCAAAGCTAAAATATATTTATTGGAATTAGACAGTATTGCAATGATACTCTAAAAAGACTTCTTTTAAATGCAATATTTTTAATGAGTCACAACATAAGTGACATTGCAGCTCTATATTCGAGAAGGAAGAATGAATTAAGCAATTCGCCAAATGTTTTTTTATTAATATATATTATACGATACGATTTTTTATTAATATATATTTGAGGAAGCGCCCTCTAGTATTATATTTCTATAGTAAATAGTGAAGGTTATTCGACTGTAGCACTAGATGGAGCTTTTTTTAGCTTTACGCTGTATACCGCACACATTAAGACATTTCCGTTCTCCACTTTCCGCCAAATTATGGATGCATGCAATGCCGGAACAGGGTGGGCCAGGTGGCCCGTGCCCAACCCTGAAATTTTACTAACAACAAAATTGCCCCGAAAATTTTGAAAAAGAACGTTTACGCAAACGTGTTTCAAATTTAAAGTCCAGCTACCAACCCCTCCCCCCAGACAATATCTCATGATATGTTAATAAATGCATAGCTGGTTGATTGGCGGCACTCAACACCGCTATACCATACAATTTCGTTACTAGAGCGGGGAAAATTAATATATTAAATCTCGAGTGGAAATCAAACTCACGACCAGTCACGTTAACTATCGCACACTTGTGCCCTTGCGCCACGTCTGGTCTCCAAATTTGTGATTAATAATGTATTTTGGTGTTTCTTCGGTGGGTTGATCTTTCCTGTATAAATGTAATGAGTTATAAATTACTTAGCATACAAATACTTTTTTTTAATACTACGTAGGTATATGTAATGCTAACTCATTTAATTTTAGCATAAATGCATCACGGTATATGATGCGTTACGACAACTTTTAAATAACGACGAAGAGCGTTGTTCCTTTTCTTCAGCTTCACGTATCTCGCATGGAGCAGAGCAGGCTGATGGCGCCTAGTCTTAAGATACTTCACTCCCCACTTTCCGCCGAATTTTTGGAGGCAATTCAATTCAACGCTGCGCTTTACCTCGACAACAGGGCGAAGAAATTAAATTATTAAATATTTTATTTCCTCGAGTGGGATTCGAACCCCCAACTCGCCTTTAAAGTGACACGCCTGTACCCCTACGCCACGACTGGATTCATGAAATGAAAAATGTCTGCTTATAATAAGTTAATAAATAGCTCCACCTGCATTTAACTTTCTGATAGAGGAAAAAAGATTTTCTTAAGATTTTCTTAAGATAAGGTAAAGTAAGGAAATCTTGAAACGTTATTTTGTCTCACTTTTGTCGTTCGATTTTCTTGAAATTAACATAGATGATCGAATCCAATAACAGTACCTATAATATAATAAAGCCGTATTCATTTACTGTAGATACTTATAAATACATCGACATTTTTAACTATAAATTAATTAAATAAATAAAATTAAATAAGTCAGCTTCACGCTGTATCCTGCACACTGTAGGTAGGCAGAGGGAACCTAGTTTTAAGACACTCCGTTCCCCACTTTCTGCCGAATTCTGGAGGCATTGCGTGTTGAGTGGCAGAACTCAACGCCGTGCTTGTCCTCGAGACCAGAGCGAAATGGAAATATAAATTTAAGTAAATATTTCATCTCCTCGAGTGGGGATCGAACCCACAAACAGTCGGTTTTACTGTCACACTTTGTGCCGCTGCGCCACGATTGGCCTCATAAATTAATTAACTATAAAATAATTTAATTTTCATAGGTACTAGTTTTGTATAGTAGATGCAATCACTTGAGGCCTTTGTGACGGAGGGGCACGAGCGTGCGACTGTAAACGCAACGGTTCTATTGGTGTCGGTAGGTTCGATTCCCACTCGGGGCAACGAAATATTTAATATTGTTATTTCCTCTTTCAGGCAACGAGGCAAAGCACGGCGTTGAGTTCCGCTACTCAATACCTCAATATATCGCAGTGCCTCAAAAATTTGGCGGAAAGTGGGGAACGGAAGTGTCTTAATGGAGAACACAGTGTCTCAACACTAGGTTCCTAAGTTTCCTCTGCCTACCCTGCTATGAACGAGATAGACCGTGAATCTAATAAAAATACTGAAGTATTAAGTACATGTTATATTTAAGGCTAAATATGTTTAATTTTTTTTCACTATAGAACTATAGAACATTTGAAAATAATGTAAAATGTAGTAAAATCTAAAAATGGATAAAAATAATAATACAAGATTGGAATATTTATAATATGAAATGTAAAGTAAAGCATTGCATTGGTATACGTGACGATTGCCTCGCGCTGTTTTTCTTATTGCAATAAATTTCAATTTAAAACTATTATTATTTGATTGATGTTCGCATTACCGTAAATTAATATTTTCTATGAGGCCAGTCGTGGTGAGTGTGAGTGTAAACGCCACAGGTTGTAGGTTCAATTCCCACTCGAGGAAATGAAATATTTACTATTTTAATTTCTTTGCTCTGGTGTAGAAGCAAGTGCGGCGTTGACTTCCTCCACTTAACATGCAATGTCTCTAGAATTCGGCGAAAAGTGGGAAGCGGAGTGTGTTGACACTAGTCCCCGTTTGCCTACTCTGTAACGGTTTATATGTGGTATATATTTATTTATTTAAAGCTTTATTTTAACAACAACAATAAAATACTTATTTAGAAAACGTATAAGAATTTGAACGTAGCGGGACTCGAACCCGTGCCTCTCGGAAACCCAGGAGGTGCGAGTTTGAGTCCCGCTACGAACGAAACAACGAACAAAAGTTAAATAAATTAATTCGAAGAATTACCGCCCCCAAATGTAACGAATTTTATTTAGTGATTAGATATACAGGGTGGAAGTGTCNCGCACGCACACATAAACCTATCAAAGGAACACCGCCGCACACGCCTCATTTCGAAATCGAGTCGTATGTATTGGCGATAAAGTTCAAATTTGTTTAACCTTTAGTAGTATTTGTGTAGTAGTAAGTGTTTATGTTATTGGGATCTATACGTAATCGCGTCACACGAAATACAGGTATGGTTAAAAATCGTGAAATGAAAAAAAAATCCTACGTCCAAACTGTTGAGGCATCTTGATTAATTTCTTTAGGTATAGGTTTGAAATATTTTACCCTATATGCTGTTTCTGTAAATGGAGCGCTGCCTCTTCCACCCTGTATAAGTATCAATACTTCGACTTATTATTTGTGTGCATATATGTAAGTAAGTACAAATTATTACTAAACTAATGAGACATAACTGTTGAAATTGGATACATATTTCTTTTTATTTTTTTATT
Source organism: Heliconius hermathena (assembly GCA_013403705.1). Taxonomy (NCBI): domain Eukaryota; kingdom Metazoa; phylum Arthropoda; class Insecta; order Lepidoptera; family Nymphalidae; genus Heliconius; species Heliconius hermathena. The sequence goes on along the minus strand of JAAIXJ010000031.1, from coordinate 392,283 downwards.
GCTCGCTTCTAAAAACCATTATGTTTTTGTATTTGAAATATCCTGGTTAGCCTCGATTCTTGAATAAAATATCTTGGATAAGATGCTCGCAATGGATAAGCTCTTTTACATGTATACATATAAAAAAATAAGTGCTGTCTGTGATTTCAAAATAACCGTGTTTTTAAGTACATATATACGATACTAAAACACAACAAGAATCAATTTTAAAAGTTTTGATGAGTTTGTCTGTCCGTCCTTTTTTTGTCCGGACTAATTTTCAGAACAGTTGGACCGATTTTTATATGTCTATCGGACAGAGTGACTTTTACTGTCCGACAGAGGAGGTTATGGAGCAACATGTAAGTACTAATAGGCTTTTTATCCCGGAATTCCCGCGTGATAGGAATTTACTGTACAACAAAATAGATAAAAAAATCCACCAATTTTCCCTAAAAACACTTAAATAATATTAAATTAATATACGTAAAGTTCAAGCGGGCGAAGCCGCGCGGGGACCGCTACTGTATTATAAATAGGCACGTACAAAACGCCTTGACACATTGAAATGTCAAAACATGACAATTAACTATGTTTTTTATATAGTTATCTATCAAACTAGGCGCCACCACCTGCACGGCGTCGTCGCGGCTATGTCGCGCGACACGCGTCCTGAATATCAATTGTGTCTAATTTTATATACATATCAATTTATATTCTATTTTTGGATTATTTTACATATAGTATGGTCGTTGTGGACCGTGGTGCAGCGGTACAATATCTAACTGTGAGCGCGACGGTTGTGGGTTCGATTTCAATCGGGGAATGATTTATTTCTTGTCTTCGCTCTGAAAGAAGACAAAGTACAACGTTGAGTTCCCACAGACGACGCAATGTCTCGAAAATTGATGGATTGCCTCTGCGTTATATCTGCCTGACATACAGGTGATGCTGCTTTCTTAAACTATTGACATAGCAAAGTTACGACTCATCATATTATATATATTTTGTTGCTTTTTGTAAGTTTTAAAAAAATTATACTGAAATGTTTCTTCGTGTTTTTAATACATAATTTCTCAGTTTTCGCACCTATATCTAAAAAGCGTTAATACAAGAATGCACTCATTTCAAAAGTGTATTTCTGTGTCCATGTTCATAATAGTGCAAAAACATTTTGTATTTAGGCGAACTTTTTATTTATGCGAATAATAGAGGGCACCTGAAAACCTAGTGTTAATACACTCCGTTCCGATGTTTATTACAAAAATGCACTCTATTTTGTGTGGCGGAACTCAACGTTCTGCTTTGCCTCATTATAAGAGCGAGAAAATGAAAATATTAAATATTTTTCCTCGAATGGGAATCGAATCCACAAGCTTTCACGTTTATAGTCGTACGCTTGTGCCCCTGCGCCACGACTGGGTGGTTGATGGTGACTATATAGTCCCAATAATGCAAAACTAAGGTTATTATATATTCATATTTTTGGTATGCAATCCATCCTGCGTCCTACGTACGCGATATGGCGCCCGCGTAAATTATTATGTCTACAATAGTTTACACGAGGCGGTACAATATTATTAAGAGGCGTCATGCTGAGAAATAGAATTACCTATTGGCTATGATTACGTCGATTCGTAGTAATATTTAAAAATATTTTATTTTAAATGAAATTATACGTTTATTGTGGCAAATTCCAAAGTAGGTACTAGCTGACGCTTATATGGGGATTTAGATTTTTATTTTACGTCATTTATTAAACTAATTGTTTTTAAATTTTTTGAGGCCAATCATGGCGCAGGTGCACAACGCGTGCCTGTAATTGCGACTAGTTGCGCAGCACGCAATGGCACCACAGTTCCGCGGAAAGTGGGGAACGTAGTGTCTTAACACTATGTGTACACTGTTCTCTCTTTCCCTCTGCCTACCCTGCTGTGTGCGGGGTACAGCATGAAGTTGATTTTAAAGTATATTTTAAGTATAAGGCAAATGGCCAAGGTATGATGGGGAACTGGAGTCTGTCGTCGCGATCACACGCGATCGTTGTAAGGTCGAATGCCATTACATTTATGAACGACTAATATTTTTTTTTTAAATATTTTAAACCTGAACCTTTTGAAAATGGTCCAAATCCGTGGTTTCAAATCACGATACATTTACTTGAAAATGTTAATATTTTAGTCTTGTCTATTTAATAGACTCTTGGCGGTGTAATCTTTTACTTTATAAATACGCAATATTATGTATATTTTGAGGGAAAATGGAATTTAAACTGGAACTTTATCCTATATAACAGCAGGCAACTGGACCTTAGTGTAGTGAATAGGTTTTTTTTCGTATACACTAAATCTAGCTACTATAATTTTATTATTACAAAGGAAATATATAACTTAACTTTAATTATAATAACTCGTACATATTATATGTATAAACAAAAAATTGTAATACCTTTAGTTGAAACAGATGACAAGGCCCTCCAACATGAATGATTAATCATGAATTAAACATATTTAACATTTTTTATTCATACAGTGTTGACAAGGGCAGGCAGGCAACAGGCCTACATTCAAAAACATCTCCAGTAACATCTGATCGAGCGTGGGCTCCATTGGAGTGATGGAAAACCTCCTAAATAATTCATTTGACTTTGCACAGCCTTGAAGCCCTTCTTAAAGTGAAGTGCGTGTACCTAATATACATATACGCGGACGAATATGATAATGTTTTGTATATATAATATTATTATTGTTTTTTTATGTATTTTTTGTCTACACTCCGGATGCCGTATATAGTAGGGTAGACTTTTCCGAAGTTATTGGTAAACTATTTTCCAGGCCAGGCCAGGCCAGGCCAACCACAGTTCAGGCTCATATTATTTTAAGCTCATTTTATAGCACTTCTTCCACTTTGAGTAGAAAAGCGTGTTTTTATTTTTCTTAAATATATAGGTATTTGATTAAACTTCCCATGTCGCCCACATCAGATGAGGTGAGCAAAATGAGTTATAATGAGTTATGCTCATTTTACATAATATGTTACATGGTGGGTGGAAGAATCCATCATTGTAGTCGCAATTTTGCTTTTTTTATGTAAATTATTACACGAACGTAAAATAACTTATTTTTTAGCTCTTTCTCACTCAACTTCGATACGACTATGCGTCTGTAAACACGACAGGTCGTGGGTTCGGTGACCACTCGAGGAAAAGAAGTATTTAGTATATGAATTTCCTTGCCCTGGTAACGGGACAAAGCGCGGCGTTGAGTCACTCAACACGCAATGTCTCCAGAACTCGGTGGAAAGTTGGGAACAGAAGATTTTTAATTGGAACGGAGTGTCTTAACACTAGGTTTCCAGGTCCCCCTGCATACTCTGCTTAAATATTAGATAATAATTCCAGCTTGATACTTCGAAGCAATTTCGAGATAAATGGTCTTGACAGAGAGACAACAAAGTGATCTTACCAGGATTTTCATTTTGAGGTACGGACTATGGAATATCTATAATTAAACATTGTAAACACTATTACATAAAATTTTCTCTATACATGTACGTAAATATATGACTACAAACCACTTTATTGCAAGGACTGGTATAAATAGCCGGTCTGGAGTGAATTTCGTAGCGTGTATAGTACAATGCGTCATGCGCACCGCAAAACATTTAATACGGTTTTCTCAAATGCATTGGAAGTTTCTTGTTTATGCAAAAGCTGACTATTTGTTGTTTTTAGGGTTCCGTATTATATAATTTATAGGGTCACTTTGATGGCTGTCTGTCCGTCTGCGTGGAGATATTAAGCTGAAATTTATATCAAAAATTCAAGTCATTTTGCTTAGTTTAAATGAAATTTATTGATTAAATGGTATATACAATACTTTGGGCCACATAAAAAAAATGCATACTTTTATTTCTATTACTTTGCTTCCACACTGGTTTAAATTTTAATTCAATGTTCGTGAAAGGTTTTATAATAATTCCTAGAAGAATTGAAACACAAATATGTATTAAACTACTGATATTTAATATTTTTTTATGATTTATAGCCTGAGTTTTCACCTAAATCAGGTATTATTGATCTTCATTATTTTTTATCTCGTTGCTATTAATATACGATCCTGGTAATATTTTCTTCGCTTGGCAGAACTATGACAAGGCGTGTTTTCAAAGACTTGGTAGATAAAAAGACTTGGTGGATAAAATTGCGGAGGGTAAAACTTGGTAGGCCTAATTTGAGATGGTTTATACGTAAATATTAATGCCCACTGGTAGAGTATCCTACAACTTTAGTATGATTCCTCCTTCAAAAGTTAAATATTCTGAAATCGTTTAGAGGATAGACTTAATTAAAGATTATTTGCCTTCAAACAATATAAATAGAAAGGTAATCAGTGTAGGTAGGTAACAAAACGCGCACCGGCGTGAAGAGTACATCAACGTGTTAACACAATATGTTTTTGTATTATTTGCAAGAAAGTGGGTGGACGCTCTGTGTTCTTTTCTCAGGTCAATTCATTCACATAATTGATTTTAAATAAAGAGTAATGTAGTGAGCCTTTATGGAGAAGACCTACGCATAGTCGTAGGCTGTAGCACCTATGGCGTTAGCGGCAAGATTTATTTTTGCTATAATGAAATTTACGTTGAAACTTTTTCATTTTTTATATTTCTACAAATATTCGTATAACTCGGAAGTATTCGGATTCTGATCAATACCGAATTATTTGAATTAAAAAAATATTTCACTTTGTATGTAATAAGAAAAGGAGTTTAATTTACATGTTCAGTTAAAAATGGAGCTATTTTGCATACAATGGTTTTGTTAATATTTGAGGAGTACATGCTTAAGTAAAATAAATAAATAAATCAGCTTCACGCTGTATATCGCACATAGCATGATAGGCAGAGGGAACCTAGCGTTATAACACCCCGTTCCCCACTTTCTGAATTCTAGAGGCATTGCGTGTTGAGTGGCAGAACTCGACGCCGCGCTTTTGCCTCGACACCAGAGCGAAGAAATGGAAACATAAATTTAAGTAAATATTTCATTCCCTCGAGTGGCGATCGAGCCCATAACCAGTCGGCTTTACAGTCACATTTTCTGCCGCTGCGCACTATGGCAAAACGAGGTCAGTATGAGATCAAAAATACACTTTTTTATTTGTTAAGATAAACAATTGAATTTTTGCTCAAACATAATGTATAAAATAGCGCTTTTGGTAAAGTTCAGATATTATACTTTTATTGGAGTATATATAGTCGTATATATTAAAACAAATAATGAAGAAAAGTTTATTTAATTTCCTTAGTCCACACTACTTATAATAGTAATAAAATATATTATTAAATTAGTTTATTAAAAAACAATGTTTCTTATATAATATAATTTTGTCAACATTTCTAAAATAAAGGTATAAACGTAGAGAGTAGTCACTAGATTCTTTCTGTGCTGAATCCAGAAAATGAATGCACAAAAAAAAACTATTTTTAATATTGGTTCTGTTTTATATGAATACATACCAATGATCGGTAGCGAGACTGGATGGAGATGATATTTGCGGTCAGACGTCAACATATTGAGTATATAGACGTGTAGAGAAAGGCGTGTGAACTGCAAAAGGCAATCGACTTTGTGGGCTTCTAGCCATTGTTAGAACTTCTAAGAATATTGCTTTTTGTTTTATTTCTAAGTATATCATATATTGTCAGATTTTATCTTGGGGAAACGGAAGATATTTAAACGTTTGAAGTAAAAGAGCGGGATTCTTTTGTCAAAAGCTGGACAAAAAATATTGAGAATCAATTGTTTTCATTACTGATCCATTTATTTGAATTTTAAATAAAGTATGTTATTGTCATAGATAGAAATATAGGATGTTTTTAATAGAAAAACGTATCTACGTATTTAAACAATAGCTTTTTGTTTCTTTTATTTTCACGCTGTACCTCGCACATGATAGGTCAGACTCCCAGGAATTTGTGTAATGACACTTCGTTCCCATTAGGACACTTCCGTTCCCCCCGAATGAGTGAGAATTTAAATAAAAACTAAAAAAAAAACTAAACTAGTTTCACGCTTTATCCATAGCGGGGTAGTCACGGGAGAACGGAACGCCAAACGCTACGATCTCTACATACCTCTTTCGCCTCGTCCACTGTCATCAACCTCTTCTACTTACTACTACATGCCCTCCGGGGAGTCGTCATGCTTTTTACGTGACCTTCCTCCAGTATCTTTGATACTGTGTTTTTGAAGGTCAACCGAGGTCTCCCCCTACCACTCTTACCGCACACTTTTCCATCATAAATCTTTTTTGCCATTCTTTCATCACTCATTCGTTCGACGTGCCCAAACCAGCTGGGAACGTTCTTCTTCATTCTCACCATATCACAACATCCATACCTATATTATAAATTCGAAACTAACTCTGTCTGTCTGTCTGTCTGTCTGTCTGTCTTTTACGGAATCAGGGCCAAACCGCTAATTCAATTGTGATAAAATACTCATATAGAGATATTTGAGTGTCTTCGGATGAACATAGGTTACTTTTTTTTCTCGTATTTGTAATATTGTAGATATATATTAAGATATTAAAATATTTTTTAATTTGACATTCAATCTATTCTGCCATGTTAATAACAACCGACTGTTGCTAAGCAACGGTTTGCAAAGTTTGTTTGTTGTTTTAAGAAAACGTCACCCAAAATGAGCTTCCTAAACGCATACATGGCGTGCTCTGACTCAACCTTATGAGATACATAAAAACAACAAAAATATTATTCTTTAAATAATGTTTAAAAACATCCGCAATGGTATATGTTTATCTCTGAAAATTGAGCAAAGTAACCATTTTAATGAATTTACTTTATTATCGGGTTTTTGTTATATGTATTTTCTATAATTTGATATTGATCTTTATGGAAAAAAAATATAACAGTCACTTTTAGCATTTCTTCTAGATTATAGTTTACTGTATAACATTCTAATAAATAATTGAAAAGATATCACTGATCCATAAGGCCAGGAGGGCTCTCTCTTAAGAATAACCCACAGTAACCATTTTGTGTTTAAAAATAAAGAAGGGATAATTGCGAAACTATTTTCAACGCTGTGCGCTTATATAGATTAAAATGGCGTTTACAGCATATCACAGAAATTGATATTTTAGAAGATATCAAAATTTTTAAATACGGGAGAACAACGGTCATGCGCTGCGTAAATGTTTAAAGTTATGCCAAAATCATATATTGTAACGAACGTATTGTTATCCTTTAAAAATGTATATGAAAGTCGGCGACAGTATATATATGTCTTCGTATAGCATTATTTATTTTTTTGTGTTTTATTATAGTTTAGATTTTATTTCGTGTTGTATTAAATTTTAATACTTTTAAATATTTATTTTATGTTGATAATATTGATAATATAGCTGGTTTTGTTTAGTTTTTTTTATTAACATTTTTCTTTAATTACGTTTACTTATTATTTTTGTTCATTTTAATAAGTTAGGTATTTTTTCCAATATTAAGAATTTCTGTTTGTTACTTTTACTTATTTTGCTTATTCATTTCAATTTCTAAGATATTCTATTTTTTTTCTAATAATAAGATTTTTCTCTACTTATTATTCTTACTTCTTTTGATTATTTAGGCTTATATTTGTTACTAATCCTACTGAAAATAATTTCATAAATATATTTAATAAATGTTCGTATAGTTCCAGCGGGCGAAGCCGCACGGGTCCGCTAGTTCATATATATTTCGGTCTCAATTTATATATAGATTGCTTTTAGTTTTTATTTGTTTTGATATTAAACATTAAAATTATATTGAGAAATTATTTTTTTAGAAATAAACTTTAAATACATTTGCATACATAAGTACCTATTTTATAATTCTGTAACTACTATTATTTAAACATATTATTGAAGTGAATATAAATAAGTCAAATCAAATCAGCTTCACGCTGTATCCCGCACACAGCAGGGTAGGCAGAGGGAATTTAGTTTTAAGACACTCCGTTCCCCACTTTCTGGAGGCATTGCGTGTCGAGTGGCAGAACTCAACGCCGCGCTTAACCTCGACACCAGAGCGAAGAAATGGAAATATAAATTTAAGTAAATATTTCATCTCCTCGAGTGGGGATCGAACTCACAATCAGTCGGTTTTACAGTCACACTTCGTGCCGCTGCGCCACGACTGGCCTCATAATGTGAATATTAATTGTTTATATTGCGGGTCAAGCAAAATATTCGCATATATTAAAAGCTAGTCTTAGGTAACGATGATGATATAAGTTGTCTATAAACATACGGTCTAAAAAAACTCGGCAAATGTCAAAATGGTATTCTCTTTTATATAATTTCTTAAAAAAATGGTAGTATTATAATTTTTTTAATATTTATATTTTTTTAGTAAAGCAAACAATAGCCATCTATCCTAGTTGACTGTTTGATTTGATTAATTTTGTTCTGCGTGAATATTTAATTTGGTATAAAAAAATATTTATTAAGTTTTATTTTTTTTTAAATAAATTCTGTTAATAATTATCTAATTTGGTTTCGTGAAGTTAGAAAATGAATAAATAACTGTAACAAGCGTACAAGAATTTCGATGTAGCTCAATGAGAACGTATGGCTTGGTTGGTCAGAGCGCTTAGACGGTTCAAAGAAGCGCGGGTTTAATATCTGCTACGTTTAAAATTTATACGTTTTCTTAATAATCATTTTTCTTGCCTAAGTGAGGAAATGGACTTCAAAAATGTAAAAAAAAAAATAATTTAAATATAATCGGTAGTTTTTTGCTGTTAAGTAAAAAATAAAAACCCGTATAATTCCATCGATATAATTCGTCCTAGGCGCCAACCACGTGGGCAGATGGCGCCGGCGCACGCGTAACGTACACAAACTTTACATATAAATTTTATTGTTCATGTTAAGACGTCATAACTGATTATTATATTTACAAACATTTTGGTTTCGTACTTCTGAATAGAAATCTTTATTGAGTGGTGTGCGATAAAAATATTTTTTATGTGTAACTGTGTCATTTTTAACCGATTTCTATAAAAGAGAGTGTAGAGGAGGTTCTCAATTCGACTGTGTTTTATAATGAAAGTTTGAAATTTCAGCTTACAATCGCGTGATAAACGCATTTTGTACACACTCTTGGTTTCATCTCTGGACAGTTGCACCTCAGTATCAGCTTGAACTATTTTAGCGCATACAATGTAAAGCCGTACGAATCTTTGGGGACCCAATGATCTGCAAAAATCTCCTCGCTTTGTGGTCTCTACCGTATTTATAAAGGGGTGTGTCGTGGGGAATACTGGGAACAACTATTTGACCCACCTGTCGCTGAATTTTCCAACAGCACAGTCAATCAAACGGCCAAATATCATTCTCACCATTTGGATACGTGGCACTCTACTACTGTGCATTTTCCACGCGCCATGCAACTGTGAGATGACCTTCTTGGGGCAGTGTTTCCAAGTCAATTTAAAGGTCCATCCCATGATGTCATGGGCACCTTTAAAAAGCGCGCCGCAGCTGGCACCTGTAGCACCATATGGTGGTGTTATACGGGATCGTTAGCGGCGGTGATCAGGTGACTCATACGCTCGTTTGTCTTGGCTTTTCCGTAAAAAAGTTATAATAGTAAATGAAATAAATAATATTTCAGAAATTCATTCTAATATATGTTTTTTCATTAAGAAATAACCAATTAAAATCAGTCCTTTATCACTAAAAATGTAACAAAGTAAAATAAATTCTGTCAATAATTTATGATTTTATCATGTAATTAATATAATGTGGTACATTACGATATTAAAATGTTCCGCATATATATTCCTAAGGTCTACTTGTCTAGTGTTTATATTAACTTGTCTCCGTTACAGAAATGATTCGTAAAATTAAGAATTTCTTAAAATTAAGTCATAACGAAATTTGTTGCGTGTATAATGTTTTGAAAACAGGATTAATGTTTGGATTGTATTATGAGACAAACAAATCTAAAAGAATCTTTTGCCTTTTAGCAAAGCTATACTGTTTAATATATATTAGTAGTACTGCGATTATATATTTGTCAATATTTGCTTGTTATGAATATACTACGACAGATACATTCCCATTTATAAGTTTAGTTATGAATGTGTTTGAATGTACGTGTAACGTACTGGTTGCCATATGGACTAAGAAAAAGTTTTTTATGGACTTCTGTGCAGGCGTTCAAACGATTGATAGAATAATGAACGTCAGGAAAGGAATGAAAGCATCATCGATTTACATCTTATATTCAGTTATCATATTCAAAATCCTTCACGCTGCCTATTTTTTTGTAATACTTGGCGTTTTTGATAAAATTATGGATATCTGCATAAACTTAATTATAATTTCGAATTATTTCTCTAACTTCACTTTAACAATTATGATCAATATTTTTTGGTCAAGAATGAAACTTATTAGAAAATCATTACAAATTAAACTTAACGCAACAGATGTTGATGCAGATATGAAAATGAGAAATATTAAAAAAATTATACATGTTTACAAATTTCATATGGATAACATGAAGAATAATAGTAAAATACCAATGATGTTTGTAAGACAACCATTGATATTATATATAGCCGTTTATATATATCTTTATAAGCTTTCTAAAAACTATTATAATTGTAATTTCTCTTTCAGATGTTCTATGGAATTATATTTCATTGTTATACGTTGATTGTAGATATCTCCAGCTCTTTAACAAACATCAGAGTAATGGTAAGTTGAATATGATTATAGATTTACTTGCATTTTTATCACATATTTACAATAGATTATAGAACGTCGTGGCGCAGGGACACAAGAGTGTGACTGTAACGCAACAGTTGTGAGTTCGATCTCCCACTCGGGGCAATGAATTATTATCTATACTCATAAAAAATCGTACCTGATCGGTGTCTGTACATGGAAGATAATATAAGAAAAACTTTTACTGAGGGCATGTTTGTGTAATTGAACCCAAAACAATGATTTTTAAATTTTTTGCCTATTTGTCTGTGGGTTTGTTCACTAGCGTTAACAAAAGTCTTAGAACTGGATTAATCGATTTAAATGTAGTTTTTTATATTGGATTCTGGCAATCTTCGCTTAACATTTAGTGTTTATTAACCGGTTAATAAATAAAAAGTTATGTCATTTTAAATGAAACTATTTTAACCGGATTAATCGTGTATATTGAGAATTATACATTTTTGGAAACCTGACGTTTCGAACACTTTGCAGTAGTCCGTGGTCACGGGTAGACCGAGGTGGCATTCGTCTGTCAGTTGACATAATTGTTATATCAAACTACCGATTCTTAATTGTCTCGTATACTGCCCTGGATGCCTGCAGAATGAGCTGATTGTATTTTGCCCTCTGGTATGGTGGGTTTGAGACTTCAAAGATGGGAGTGGGGATATGAGTGGGTTCCAGGTGGTAGAAAGTTTCCAACCATCCTTTCTATTAAAATTAGGATGTTTTTGTAATTCAATAGCCTTGCGGATCATTCTAGGAATGTATCTTTTTTCTTAGCGAGGATTTGGGGCTTATCAAACCTAGTGTAGTGGCTGGGTTTATCTACAGATGCTCAAACACAGCTAACTTTGATACATGGCAATTCTTGATATCGGAGATGTGTTCCTTCACCATTACCGATGCTTCTCTTTATTTGACCGGTGTATAATAAGCCACAGTCACACTGTAAAGGAATATTAGAGGAACTGCAGCATATTTGGAATACTAGTTTGTTTTTTGAGAATAAATTTTAAGAGAAATGGGATGGCTCAATAAAAAATACTTTAAATTATTGGAAAAGTATTAAACTTTAATAATAATAACCATCAAACAGAACAAAAACCAGAAACATTACCAAATGCTTGTCAAATTAAAAAAAATACAAAAGCTAAATTTTACTTAGGGTGCAGGTAATTTGGAATTTAGTATCCCAAATTATAATCACATTTTTTCTTTGACCATTGCAAATACTTTTTCTTAGAAACTAATAGATTTCTTCTTTTTATAACAGTTTTATAGTCTTTACGTGTCTAGGTAATATTTTTTTTTAATCAAAATATCTAAAAATAGTATCTAATTATTAAGTAATCAGTCTAATCAACCAGCTCTGAATCAAACCACCAACTCTGAAACCATTAGCAGCGATTTCACCAGTTTGGCACTTGATGTACGCTTTTCCGAACAGTTCAGTTACATCATATAGACTTAAGGGTATATTATAATAGCTTCTCTGAGAAGCACTCGAACTTCTTCAGTGTAGTAGTATTTTAGGGGTCCCATGAAAGTGAACTTTATGCGTACAATGAGGTGATAGTGATAGGGTAGTCACGTAATGCTGTTTTGCTATCAACTCTATATTCTTAGTGTGACTGTAGACTGTAATGACCATGGAGAATTAAGAGCACAGGGGATGACTCTGTTGGTTTCACATATTGTACAAAGTGTTGAAACCATTGCGTAAATACTGCAATTAGATGAATTCCCTATAGAACCAACTGGCCATATTCTCCTTTTGCCATCTTTTCTCGTTTTATATTTATAAGATGTAGACATTTCTAAAAAATAACATAATAATTAACGTCTACTCATAAAAATGTGAACATAATTTGGAATATTCCAAATTATGCTCACTGTCCGGTATTCCACATTAACAACGTACCATTCTAACTTAAAACTTCATGTGACATTTATTATTTTAAAAATATTCAATAAATCAAAGTTATAAAAGAAACTAACAAGGTCACTTAATTGTTTAAATACTTACAATGAAGGTTTTACTTATAACAGCAAATGTTTAACACTGATTGCATTCTCACCGAAAAAGTTTTCAAATCAGGCGTCTCATTTCCTTCGCGCTGGTAGCCGGATTGTCAAGATGACGTCCTGTTTTTAATACTCAATGACTGTGTGTCTTATGACGTTGTGTTTACGGTTTAAAAATACAGATGCCATTTATATTCATTTAGATAACGAAGTATTCCAAGCTACCTGCAGTATCCCAAATATGCTGCAGTTCCTCTACTTATCACTGATCTCAAGAATTGGCTCACTTTCTTGTTAGGCTTGAACATGGTTTTATGGAAGCTCTTCTTAAGATGCTGCCAATCCTGTCTGTAACCCCCTATACATATAGTAGAAGTGCGCGGGGAACTGGCAGCTTGTTCTTCACCTGTCGAAGCTCGTCCCTTAGGTGTTCAGCGTCGCATAGGTGGTGGGCTCTCTGAAACAAAGATTTGCCATAGATTTGCCATAGATGTAGATAACTGTGTAGGGTGGTGGTGAGATTCATCATCGAAGTATCTATCTATTGGTGTGCGTGGGTTTCCTATATACTGTGTGATCTATTGTTCCATTTTTCTTATGACTAAAATATCAAGGAAAGTTAATGAATTATTTGCCTGTAATTTTACTGTGAATTGAATATTGTTATTAATAGAATTGAGGTGGTTTAGGAATATTTAAATATTGTCCGTAAATAAAAGTATTAAAGTGTCATCTACGTACCACTCATATATCCTAGGTAGACAGGGGTAGAGCCAAGAGCCATCTCCTTAAAGTCCTCCATGTATATATCTGCTATTATCGGTGACACAGGCGAACCCATAACCCATAGCTCTTGGACGTTTGCCCTGCGCGCGTACTTATTACTTATCTAAATATATTTAAAATAGCTAAACATTTTTTTTAATACCAATAAATTACTATAAGACCTAAATTACGATTTAAACGCATCACAGTATTGATAACCATACTAAACGAATTAATATTTTTTTCTTGAATACAGTCAAATAACTCACTTCGGCCACTGAAAATGCGTCGTGTATTTTCTACAACTCTTGGTTTTTTCACGCCGCGGTCATAGCTAAAGTAAAAAATATAATCGTTTAAATACTAGTTTAGTAAGTTTGTGACTTGACTCTCTTTGCCACTATAGCGGCTATATGTATATACAGATGGTGGTGGTGTAACTCAATCGACGAATCAATAATGGTCTATGGGTAGGGGACTTCAGTACTTACCCATTCTACTCCCATGTATGTTCAACGATTTTTAGTGGTTCAGCAGATAGTAAGGAATTTGTGATTTAAAAAAAAAACATCGAATTCTTAAATAACTCTACAAACATTGTTTGACTATAGTTGACTGGTGAAAAATGTAAAAACTTCGATAAATACCTAAAGAAATCGATAAATACCTAAAGAAATCGACAAAAAAGAGTCCTTCAACTCTTTTTTGTTCACTATATACCCTAAAAGTTTTTGGTGAAATGTTACTTTTAAAAAAAAATATATTTTTTGATCTTATTTCTTAGATTTATAGAATGATAGTTTTTAACTACTATATTTTATGAAAGCTCTATTATTGAGCTATATTGAAGAAAACCTGTCCCAACAGTCGGGCCAATTTTATTTAAATAATCAGGTTATTTCCAAAAACTCACAAATTCCTTAATATGTGCTGAACCACGGAAAATTTAAGCATTGCTTATTGAGTGGCGGAACTCAACGCCGCACTTTGCCTCGACACTAGGGCGAACAAATGAAAATATTAAGTACATCATTCCTTCTGGGTTCGATTCTTCCGAGTAGGAATCGAACCCAGAACCATCGCGTTTACAGTCACACTCTTGTGCCCCTGCGTCACGACGGCCTTAAAAACTTTTTGAAAATAGTTATATTCTTATTTTTCAGGGTATAGATGAATATTTTTGGATATTTGTCCCCGATTGTATATTAGGCAGTGTTTATGTGTTTACCTCCAGCGTATACGCGGAAATGGCTAAAGAAGAATATGAGAAAATAAAAGAAATTTTAGGACAACAGCTCCTTTTGTATGATGATAGTAAGATAAATTTAATTTAACTTGTAAAGACCATATAGCGTAAAAATAATATTATTCAAAAATAGGATATCGTTATGTAACGTTTAAAAAAATATAAGCGATGCGAATAGTACGGGGGCCGACGATACTAAATCGGGATTTACGCGAGAGTCGTAGAGACCTATTGGATTGCGAAGCTTAGATGAAAACATGCAAAAAAAATTACATATAATACATATATTTCGAGCTTTTTCTGAAATTCAGGTTTACTTTAGCCAGAGCCCTTTCATCTGATACCTCATTTGAACTAGCAGCGCGTAACCGCGACAGGATATGAGTTTGTTTCCTATTCGATGAAATGAAATATTTAATATTTCAACTTCTTCGCTCTCGTATCGAGGCAAAGCGCGGCGTTGAGTTTTGCCACTCAACATGCAATGCCTCCAGAATTCTGCGGAAAGTGGGGAATGGCAACGGAGTGTCTTAACACTAGGTTTCAAGGTTCCCTCAGCCTTCCATTTTATTTTTTTAAGCTTTAGAAATAAATTTATTGTTTTTAAACATTAGAAGTTTAGTTTATTAATTAAAAAATATAAATGTATTTTTATGGAAGAAACGTGTTTCTAATATTAAAATAAACATTTATTATAAGTATATATTTAACTTTAAAAAATATAAATATTTTTTTATAGATGAAATGTTACGTGTTTCAATAAATGATGCTCTGGACTATTTGGAAGTGAGACCGCCAAGTTTTTCGGCCATACGTGTTTTTCCCATCGATATTAATTTAATTAAGGGAATTTTAGAGGTATCATATACATATATCATTATTTTACTTCAATCTATTTAAAAAAAGAACAATATCAGTTATTGTTTAATATTTTATTAGAGTTCAATTGTGCACCAGAGTTCTCAATGAAATTCGCAACGTAAATAAATGATATTCAAAAGTCTAATTTTTGTTTTATTCTATTTTCATACAGAAAACATGTGATAAAAAAATTATGTAATGTCAATAGGTGTACCTAATCAATAATAATATCTTTAAACATATTTAAAAAATTAGTTAAAAATTATTATTATCCTTCAAATAATAATTTTTAACTAATTTTTTCACCTTGAAATGACATCAATATGCACAACTCACTATTATAAATTGTATTATTATATATATTAGTATATTATAATAGTATATATTTTTCAAATATATATGTATTATGTTTATGTTTATTTAGGATTTAATATGATACGTAAGTTTATTTATACCACCCACTCTATTTCACCACAAGTTTCCTAACCCAAAGGTTGTCTGTTAGAAATCACTTATTAGCGATAAGACTGCCTTTTGTGTGTCAATTGTTTTTTCTTTGTTCTTTTTATATCTTTTTTTTTCCTAATGAGTAATTGTGCACAATAAAGTGTAAATAAATAAATAAGTAAATAAATAAATAAATAATCAAGCTTACAAAGCCTTGCTGCCCGTAAAAATACAGTAACATAATTATTTTATTTTCCAATTAGTTTTTTTTATCAGCTTCACTCTGTATCCCACACACTGCAGGGTAGGCAGAGGGAACCTAGTGATAAGACACTTGCCTTACCCTCTTGCCGCCGAATTTTTTTGGGGACTTTGCTTGTTGAGTAGTGGAACTCAACGCCGCGCTTTATCTCAAAGAAATGGAAATGATGACCTCCCGAAGGACATGTATGAAGTGAATACAAATTGTTTATATTGCAGGTCAAACAAAATAAAAAAAAACATATATTAAAAGCTAGTCTTACGAACGAATTATTAGTGAACGAATGAGTGATGAAAGAATGGCAAAAAAGATTTATGATGGAAAAGTGAGTGGTGAGAGATATAGGGAGATACCTCGGTTGACCTTCGAAAACACAGTATCAAAGATACTGGAGGAAGGTCACGCAAAAAGCATGACGACCCCCCGGAGGGCATGTATGAAGAGGTTGATGACAATGGACGAGGCGAAAGAGGTATGGAGAGAGAGGTTTGGCGCTTCTCTCTGACTACCCCGCTAGGGATAAAGCATGAAGTTAAATTATATATAAAATAAAATAAATTAAAATAAATTAGCTTCACGCTGTATCCCGCACACAGCAGGATAGGCAGAACTCAACGCCGCGCTTTATCTCGACACCAGAGCGAAGAAATAGAATAGATTAGAGAAATAGAAATAGAATGACCCGTACGCCCGTTTGCCTTGGCTTTTCCGTTAAAAAAGTTAGCAAAATAACGTTTCAGAAATTCATTCTTATAAATTTTCATTAGCAAATAACCAAATAAATTGTCCTTAATTACTAAAAATGTAACAAAGTAAAATAAATTCTGTTAATAATTTATTGATTATAATCGTAAGCATTGATCATGTATCTATTATTGTAATGCGGTACATTACGATATTAAAATGTACCGTATAGGTGTTCGTAAGCTCTACTTGTTCAGTCTTTATGTCGATCTGATATTCCTTTATAAAAATGTGTAAAATTAAGATTTTTTTAAAATTAAGTCATAACGAAATGTGTTGCGTGTATAATGTATTGAAAATAAGATTAATGTTTGGATTATATTATGAGACAAACAAATCTAAGAGAATCTTTTGTCTTTTAGCCAAGATATATTGTTTAATTTATATCAGTTGCAATGCGATTATATGTTTGTCAATGATTATCTATTATAGGTATACTATGATAGAAACATTCACTAGTATAAATTTAGTAATGACTGTATTTGAATGTTTGTGTAATGCACTGGTCGCTATCTGGACTAAGGAAAAGTTTTTGATGGACTTCTGTGCAGGCGTCCAGACAATTGATAGACTAATGAACGTCCAGAAACCAATAAAAGCATCATCGATTTATGTCTTATATTCAATTATCATATTTAAAATCTTTCACGCTGCATTTTCTTTTCTAAAATTAGCAATTTCTGACAAAATTTCCATTATCTGCTTAAACTTGATTATAATTTCGAATTATTTCTCTAACTTCACTTTGACAATTATGATCAATATTTTTTGGTCAAGAATGAAACTTATTAGAAAATCATTACAAATTAAACTTAACGCAACAGATGTTGATGCAGATATGAAAATGAGAATTATTAAAAAAAATATACATGTTTACAAATTTCATATGGATAACATGAAGAATAACAGTAGGATATCAATAATGTTTGTAAGTACATGCATAGTTAAAATATATTTCCTTTTAGTTATGTTTTTATATGCTTTTGAAACCTAAATTATTTTATTAGTTTTTAAAGTGTATGTGATTTTTTTTTCAGATGTTCTATGGAGTTATATTTCATTGTTATAAATTGATAGTATATATCTCCAGCTCTTTGATAAAAATAAAAGATTTAGTAAGTTGTATACGATATAATTTTTTTAATTGCCCTTTAAAACAGATTAATACTATGTTAAGGGAGGATGACTATAGAGCCAATTGCGGTTCTATCCCGGTCCGATCTCAGTCTTAAAAATATTTCTGTATGAGAAACCATGAGAGCATTTATAATTTCGTTCGGCGCAAGTTCCGGTCTAATAACGCGTATAAGATTTTTTTTTATATAATAATATAAGATCGGACCGAGAACGATAAAGATATTATTTCAGCATGTATGTGCTGATGCCGTGCCAATGTCGTGGTGGTGAAGAAAGTGAAGCCATTTATTGTGCTTCATTTTAAATTAACATAACTGAATAGTTATAGTTGTAAAATAATTTGATTTAGATAGAACAGCTACAGCTAATCTCAAGGTCCTGGTTCCCATCGGAAAAAACATAGTTGTAGTTTTATATGGTTTAGTCCATATTGTATATTATATTGTATAGCTTTTATTTTCTGTTAGTGTATGTGAAATCTTGCAAGCTCGATGTGACCACTGTCAGATTGAGCTGAAGTATAGTTATTTTTAAATAGTTTTTAGACCTTTCGTACAACTACCAACATTCTTAACGCTAATAAATTAATTCCTTAATATAAGAAAATGCATATAATACTCACTGATGACGTAGCTTCATATTAGTAAAAGAATTTATAATCAATTTTTAAGTTTATCTATTAGGTAAAAACTATATTTAACTCTCATCCAATTGATAGAAGAATACACAGTACACACTAACGTCACATAAGTGTTTTTAAATAGAGGTTACTCTCGAAAGTGCGATGTTGGTACACTGGATTATGATACATAAGTTAATTATGATTCATAGTTCTACAGTAAATTCACAAGTTTTTAACCGACTTCTGTAAAAGGTTTTCAATTCGTCTGTATTTTTTTTATGTTACCTCAGAACTTTTGACTGGATGAACTGATTTTGGTGTTTTTTTATTGGTTTTAATAGTATTTAATTTTATCTATTCCTAACAATGGCATTCATGAAAAGATCATATAAGTCTCAAATTTGCATTAAGTATGTATGCGACAAATGGACGAATAATTCAATCTCATCTTTTTAGTTTACTGTTTAAAGTCGGTTTTTTTTCTATTAAAAAATATTCTACTTTTGTTACATGCACAAAAAAAAATTACAATACACAATACACACAACAGCTTAGTAACCAAACCAAACAAACTAACTGTATTACTTTATAACATTAGTATTAGCCTAAGATCCCAGGCCTCCAGATTTACGTCATTACGAAATTTTGACGAGTATTAGTGTAATTTGTAGTTAAGAACTCGTACTCACTAACTTGAAAGTGAGGCCCTTTCAGCAATAGAGATGTACCTTTATTTAACCAAACAGAGATGTACCTTTATTTAAAAAATAAAGGTACATCTCTGTTTGGTAGGATGATTGAGCCATCGAATTGGTGTGGGTGGCTTATAAGGGGTCTTGAAATAGTCCAAAAGTAATATATGTAAACGCAAGTATAGCGCAGTTTGCCCCAAATTTAAACAACCTTTTGGACGTCTGGCGAGAGTAAATGGTCTGGTAATAATAAATATACATACTTAACATTATTCTTAAAACATATTTAAATACGAGCGTTTCTACTTTAACATAGGTGAAAGTGTACTTAAGTTGAGCTACCTCTGAAAGGGCTCCACTTTCAAGTTAATAGGTACGCATATCGTCTTAACTACATATTAGACAATTAATTCTTAAATTTTCAGTTATTTAGGTAGATATGCACTAACACCAAAAAATTGCGATCTGTGGTCAAAGCTACTTCGGACACTTAAAATGTTCCTTATATTTTACACAACTCTTAGTTTTTTCACCACATGGACAAAGCTAAGAGTGTGGCGCGGGGGCCCAAACGTGGGGCTATAAACGCGACAGGTTGTTGTTTCGATTTCCATTCGAGGAAGTTAAATATTTGTTATTTTAATTTTCTCACTTTGGTAATAAGGCAAAAGCGCGGCCTTAAGTTCCGCCACTCAACACCCAATACCTCTAGAATTCGGTGGTAAATGGGGAACAGAAGCGTCTTTACACTAGATTTCCAGGTTGCCAGGTTCCCTTTGCCTAACTTGCTATGAGCAGGATACAGCGTGAAGTTAAAGAAATATTTTTCTCCCTGTATAGATTTTTAAAAATGTTGAAATACTTATTATATATAATTATTTTTCAGGGAGAAGAGGAATCTTTTTGGTTACTTGTACCTGATTGTATATTAGGCAGTGTTTATGTGTTTACCTCCAGCGTATACGCGGAAATGGCTAAGGAAGAATATGAGAAAGTAAAAGAAATTTTAGGACAACAGCTTCTTCTGTATGATGATAGTAAGATAAATTTAATTTAACTTGTAAAGAGCATATAGCGTAAAAAATAAGGTTATTTAAAAATAGCGTATCGTTATATAATGTTTAAAAAATATAAGCGATGCGAATAGTACGGGAGCCGACGATGCTAAATCTAGATTAATGTGAGCGTCATAGAGACCTATTTGGATTGCGAAGCTTAGATGATAACAAGCAAAAAAATTATATATATACAATTCATATATTTCGAGCTTTTTTTTCAGAAAAATTCAGGCTTACCTCAGCCAGAGCCCTTTCATCTGATACCTCATTTGAACTAGCAGCTTTAGTACCAAATTTTGCCCCTCTTTTAAGGCTATTATTTTATTAAGATTTAACCATAAATGATTTTTTTCCTGAACTAGTCCTACCTGTAGACGATAGCTGCCAAATTTTGTAATTCTAGGCCAACCGGAAATACCCTATTAAATTTCATTCCTTTTTTTTGCGATATAAAAGGCCATATCTTTTTTTTAAGTAAACGTTTTCTACATTTACGTTTTTTTTCAGGAAATCATGGGGCTATAGATCTGAGTATATTTTGTTTAAATTTCAACTCGATATTTCCGAGCATTCCTGAGATAAAAGGTCTTTGACAGTCAGATAAATGGACAGACAGACACTAAGACAAACAGATAGACTGACGGACGGACAACAAAGTGATCTTATAAGGGTTCCTTTTTTCTTTAAAAGGTATAGAACCCCAAAAACAACAAAAGTAACAACGAAATCACAACAGTTTTGTCTTATGAACAAGTCAACTGATAGAAAAAATGGTGGATATAATTTGACCCATGACAAAATATTACATTCTAATGTAAAATATTGTTGCTGTGATCTATAATTCATTATAGTATTTTATGTTTATAGTATTAAAATGCGTCTCAAATGTGAGAACTGTTTGGTTTTTGGTTGTTTTTTCTTATCAAGTATTTAAACATTATTATGAAAATTATGGAAGTAATCTACGGTATTTATGATACCGTAAAAGGAGGTGTGAATATAAACGTTTTTAGATTAGATTCTTACAATGTCAAGATCATTGCTTTAAATATGACAACAATACTTATTTTTGATTACCATATTCGTTTCTTTTTACTTCAAATTTGAAAATATAATTATAAGAATAATTTCATTATCGATGAAATCGATAAATTTAAATCACAGTTTTATTAACTAAAAAGTTCTTTATTTTTCGAATATTTTTTATCCATAAATATTTCATGCCTTATCTAATAATGCCTTCTCTTCTAATGCCTTCATGAATAAAAATAAATAAATAAATCAGCTTCACGCTGTATCCCGCACACAGCAGGGTAGGCAGAGGGAGCCTAGTGTTAAGACACTTCGTTCCCCACTTTCTGCCGAATTCTGAAGGCATTGCGTGTTGAGTGGCAGGACTCAACGCCGCGCTTTGCCTCGACACCAGAGCGAAGAAATGGAAATATAAATTTAAGTAAATATTTCATCTCTTCGAGTGGGGATTGAACCCACAACCAGTCAGTTTTACAGTCACACCTCGTGCCACTGCGCCACGACTGGCCTTCATGAATAGGATATAGAATTCAATATGCTATCGTAGACAGTCGTCTGTCCCTGTATTTTTAACATTAAAAAAGCTCTGCAAATATTGGGTACGGCATTTCTATTCATGGGAATAGGAAAGATGCTATTCAATTAAAAAAAAATAGGGGACAAATTAAATAATGTATTAAATAATTTTTTTAATTTACTGCCACTCAATATTACTTGGCTCACATCAACACAAAATTTCGAGCAAAAAACCGTGTGAACACATCCTTTCTGTATTAGTTATTAAATGCAGTAAGAAATTTTGTTTTTTCTCCTTTTCGATCAAAACAACGATTTATTTTTTATTAGAACGAACTTTAGTTTGTTTGTCACCTTTACGCTCACGCTATGTCCAGCTTTTGCATGGTAAGCGGAGGGGACACGGGGTTTCCCTAGTGTTAACGCGACAGGATGTGAGTTCGATTCCTATTCGATGAAATGAAATATTTAATATTTTAACTTCTTGGCTCTCGTGTTGAGGCAAAGTGAGGTGTTGAGTTTTGCCACTCAACATGCAATGCCTCCAGAATGCTGCGGAAAGTGGGAATGGCAACGGAGTGTCTAACACTAGGTTTCAAGGTTCGCTCAGCCTACCATTTCATTTTTTTAAACTTTAGAAAGAAATTTGTTTTTAATCTTTAGAAGTTTAATTTATTAATTAAAAATATATAAATGTATTTTTATAGAAGAAACGTGTTTCGAATATTAAAATAAACATTTATTATAAGTATACTTACGTACAACTTTAAAAAATATAAGTATTTTTTTTATAGATGAAACATTACGTGTTTCAATAAATGATGCTCTGGACTATTTGGAAGTAAGACCGCCAAGTTTTTCGGCCATACGTGTTTTTCCCATCGATATTATTTTAATTAAAGGAATTTTAGAGATATCATATACATATATCATTATTTTACTTCAATCTATTTAAAAAAAGAACAATGTCAGTCATTGTTCAATATTTTATTAGAGTTCAATTATGCACCAGAGTTCTCAATGAAATTCGCAACGTAAATAAATGATATTCAAAAGTATATTTTTTTGTTTTATTTTATTTTCATACAGAAAACGTGTAACAAAAAAAATTATGTAATGTCAATAGGTATACCTAATCAATAATAATCAAGCTAATACAGCCTTGCTGCCCGTAAAAATACAGTAACATCATTATTTTATTTTTCCATTAGTTTTTTTTTTCAGCTTCACCCTGCATTCTCTAAACTGCAGGGTAGGCAGAGGGACCCTAGTGATAAGACACTCCGTACCCCGCTTGCCGCCGAATTTTTTTGGGGACTTTGGTTGTTGAGTAGTGGAATTCAACGCCGCGCTTTACCTCGAAGAAATGGAAATGACGACTCCCCGAACGACATATATGAAGTGAATACAAATTGTTTATATTGCGGGTCAAGTTAAATAAAAAAAGCATATATTAAAATTTAGTCTTAGGTAACGACGATGATATAAATTGTCTATGCAAACATACGTTACAAAAAAACCCGAGAAACTAACTAGGTTTAACTCGGGTTTTCCGTTAAAAAAGTTAGCAAGTGAAATAATATTTCAGAAATTCATTGTAAAATATTTTTTTTTATTAACAAATAACCAATTAAATTACTAACAAAGTAAAATAAATTCTGTCAATAATTTATTGATTATAATCATAAGCATTGATCATGTATCTATTATTGTAATGCGGTACATTACGATATTAAAATGTACCGTATAGGTTTTCCTAAGCTCTACTTGTTCAGTCTTTATGTCGATCTGATACTCCTTTATAAAAATGATGTGTAAAATTAAGAATTTCTTAAAATTAATTCATAACGAAATGTGTTGCGTGTATAATGTATTGAAAATAAGATTAATGCTTGGATTATATTATGAGACAAATAAATCTAAGAGAATCTTTTGCCTTTTAGCCAAGATATACTGTTTAATTTATAGCAGTTGCAATGCGATTATATATTTATCAATGCTTACCTATTACAGACATACTACGATAGAGACATACACGTATATAAATTTAGCAATGACTGTATTTGAATGTTTGTGTAATGCACTAGTCGCTATCTGGACTAAGGAAAAGTTTTTGATGGACTTCTGTGCAGGCGTCCAGACAATTGATAGACTAATGAACGTCCAGAAACCAATAAAAGCATCATCGATTTATGTCTTATATTCAGTGATCATATTTAAAATCTTTCACGCTGCATTTTTTTTTCTGAAATTAGCAATTTCTGACAAAATCTCGATTATCTGCTTAAACTTGATTATAATTTCGAATTATTTCTCTAACTTCACTTTGACAATTATGATCAATATTTTTTGGTCAAGAATGAAACTTATTAGAAAATCATTACAAATTAAACTTAACGCAACAGATGTTGATGCAGATATGAAAATGAGAATTATTAAAAAAAATATACATGTTTACAAATTTCATATGGATAACATGAAGAATAACAGTAGGATACCAATAATGTTTGTAAGTACATGCATAGTTAAAATATATTTCCTTTTAGTTATGTTTTTATATGCTTTTGAAACTATAAATTATTTTATTAATTTTTAAGGTGTACGATGATTTTTTTTCAGATGTTCTACGGAGTTATATTTCATTGTAATAAATTGATAGTATATATTTCCAGCTCTTTGATAAAAATTAAAGATTTAGTAAGTTCTATATGATATAATTATTATAATTGCCCTTTAAAACAGATTAATACTATGTTAAGGGAGGATGGCTATAAAACCAGTCACGGTACTCTCCCAGTCCGATCTCAGTGTGTTAAAAATACTCCTGTATGAGAAACAATGAGAGCATTTATAATTTCGTTCGGTGCAAGTTCNAGAGATATCATATACATATATCATTATTTTACTTCAATCTATTTAAAAAAAGAACAATGTCAGTCATTGTTCAATATTTTATTAGAGTTCAATTATGCACCAGAGTTCTCAATGAAATTCGCAACGTAAATAAATGATATTCAAAAGTATATTTTTTTGTTTTATTTTATTTTCATACAGAAAACATGTAACAAAAAAAATTATGTAATGTCAATAGGTATACCTAATCAATAATAATCAAGCTAGGCTGTATTAGCTGCCCGTAAAAATACAGTAACATCATTATTTTATTGTTCCATTAGTTTTTTTTTTCAGCTTCACCCTGCATTCTCTAAACTGCAGGGTAGGCAGAGGGACCCTAGTGATAAGACACTCCGTACCCCGCTTGCCGCCGAATTTTTTTGGGGACTTTGCTTGTTGAGTAGTGGAATTCAACGCCGCGATTTACCTCGAAGAAATGGAAATGACGACTCCCCGAAGGACATATATGAAGTGAATACAAATTGTTTATATTGCGGGTCAAGTTAAATAAAAAAAGCATATATTAAAATCTAGTCTTAGGTAACGACAATGATATAAATTGTCTATGCAAACATACGTTACAAAAAAACCCCAGAAACTAACTAGGTTTAACTCGGTTTTTCAGTTAAAAAAGTTAGCAAGTGAAATAATATTTCAGAAATTCATTGTAAAATATTTTTTATTAACAAATAACCAATTAAATTACTAACAAAGTAAAATAAATTCTGTCAATAATTTATTGATTATAATCATAAGCATTGATCATGTATCTATTATTGTAATGCGGTACATTACGATATTAAAATGTACCGTATAGGTGTTCGTAAGCTCTACTTGTTCAGTCTTTATGTCGATCTGATACTCTTTTATAAAAATGATGCAATTATCTGCTTAAACTTGATTATAATTTCGAATTATTTCTCTAACTTCACTTTGACAATTATGTGCAATATTTTTTGGTCTTATTAGAAAATCTTGAAACTTATTAGAAAATCATTACAAATTAAACTTAACGCAACAGATGTTGATGCAGATATGAAAATGAGAATTATAAAAAAATTATACATGTTTACAAAGTTCATATGGATAACATTAAAAATAACAGTAAGATACCAAATAATATTTGTAAGTACATGCATAGTTAAAATATATTTCCTTTTAGTTATGTTTTTATATGCTTTTGAAACTATAAATTATTTTATTAGTTTTTAAGGTGTACGATGATTCTCTTTTCAAATGTTCTACGGAGTTATATTTCATTGTAATAAATTGATAGTATATATCTCCAGCTCTTTGATAAAAATAAAAGATTTAGTAAGTCGTATATGATATAATTTATTATAATTGCCCTTTAAGAGAGATTAAAACTTTGTTAAAGGAGGATGGCTATAGTTACGGTTACGGTTCCATCCCGGTCCGATCTCAGTCTGCTAAAAATATTCCTGTATGAGAAACAATGAGAAAATTTATAATTTCGTTCGGTGCAAGTTCCGGTCTAATAACGCGTATAAGATTTTATTTTATAATATGAGATCGGACCGAGAACGATAAACATATTATTTCAGCATATATGTACTGATGCCGTGCCGATGTCGTGGTGGTGAAGAAAGTGAAGCCATTTATTGTGCTTCATTCTAAATTAACATAATTGAATAGTTATAGTTGTAAAATAATTTGATTTAGATAAAACACGCTAATCTCAGGGTCCTGGTCCCTATCGGAAAAAACATTGTTGTAGTTTTGTATGGTTTAGTCTATATTGTATAGGTATTACAAGCTTTTACTTTCTGTTAGTGTATGTGAAATCTTGCAAGCTCAATGTAACCACTGCCAGATTGAGCTGAAGTATAGTTATTTTTAAATAGTTCTTAATATAAAAAAATGCACATAATACTCACTGATAATGTAGCTTCATATTGGTAAAAGAATTTATAATCAATTTTTAAGTTTGTCTATTAGGTAAAAACTATATTTAACTCTCATCCAATTGATAGAAGAATACACAGTACACACTAACGTCACATAAGTGTTTTTAAATAGAGGTTACTCTCGAAAGTGCGACGTTGATGGCTCCAGACTTCTAAGATGTTTAATCAAACGATTATGATATTAAATATAAGTCAATTATGATTCACAGTTCTACAGTAAATTCACAAGTTTTTAATTTAGTAAGAATAAAACAAATATAAAACATTTTTGTTAACAATCCTTGTGTTTTGTAATTTGTAAAACATAAAAACGGTTACTGCGGGTTATTCTTAGGAGTTAGGACATATGCTGCCGGGAACTTCTATATATTATTTCTCATCGTATTTATTTTAAATGGTAACCAACCCTTCCCTTATATATGATTTTTTGTTTAATTTTAACTGTTTAAGAAGCGCAGGCTTTTTAACCGACTTCTGTAAAAGGTTTTCAATTCGTCTGTATTTTTTTTATGTTACGTCAGAACTTTTGACTGGATGAACTGATTTTGGTGTTTTTTTTTATTGGTCATCGGTCATATTAATTTGATCTATTTCTAACAATGCCATTCATGAAAAGACCATATAAGTCTCAAATTTGCATTAAGGTATGTATGCGACCAATGGACGAATAACTCAATCTCAACTTTTTAGTTTACTGTTTGAAGTCGGTTTTTTTCTATTAAAAAAATATTCTACTTTTGTTACATGCACTATCCAACACAAAAAAAAATACAATCCAGCTTAGTAAGTAATTCTTGAGATTAGCGCGTTCAACCAAACTAACTGTATTACTTTATAACATTAGTATTAGCCTAAAATCCCAGGTCTCCAGATCTACGTCATTACGAAATTTTGAGGAGTATTAGTGTAATTTGTAGTTAAGAACTCGTACTCACTAACTTTAAAGTGAGGCCTCTGTTTGGTAGGATGATTGAGCCATCGAATTGTTGTGGGTGGCTTATAAGGGGTCTTGAAATAGTCCATAAGTAATATAAGTAAACGCAAGTATAACGCAGTTTGCCCCAAATTTAAAAAAAAAAACCTTTTGGACGTCTAGCGAGAGTAAATGGTCTGGTAATAATAAATATACATACTTAACATTATGCTTAAAACATATTTAAATACGAGCGTTTCTACTTTAACATAGGTGAAAATGTACCTAAGTTGAGGCTACCTCTGAAAGGGCTCCACTTTCAAGTTAATAGGTACGCATATCGTCTTAACTACAAATTAGACTGATAACTCTTAAATTTTCAGCTATATAGGTAGATATGCACTAATACCAAAAAATCGCGATCTGTGGTCAGAGCTACTTCGGACACTTAAAATGTTTCTTATATTTTATAATACACAACTGTTAGTTTTTTCACCACAGGGACGAAGCTAAGAGTGTGGCGTGGGGGCCCAAATGTGGGGCTATAAACGCGACAGGTTGTTGTTTCGATTTCCATTCGAGGAAATTAGATATTTGATATTTTAATTTTCTCACTTTGGTAACAAGGCAAAAGCGCGGCTTTAAGTTCCGCCACTCAACACCCAATATCTCTAGAATTCGGCGGTAAATGGGGAACAGAAGCGTCTTCACACTAGACTTCCAGGTTGCCAGGTTCCCTTTGCCTAACTTGCTATGAGCAGGATACAGCGTGAAGCTAAAGAAATATTTTTCTGTCCTGTATAGATTTTTAAAAATGTTGAAATAGTTATTAATATATAATTATTTTTCAGGGAGAAGATGAATCTTTTTGGTTACTTGTACCTGATTGTATATTAGGCAGTGTTTATGTGTTTACCTCCAGCGTATACGCGGAAATGGCTAAGGAAGAATATGAGAAAGTAAAACAAATTTTAGGACAACAGCTTCTTCTGTATGATGATAGTAAGATAAATTTAATTTAACTAGTAAAGAGCATATAGCGTATAAAATAAGGTTATTTAAAATTAGCGTATCGTTATTTAACGTTTAAAAAATATAAGCGATGCGAATAGTACGGGAGCCGACGATGCTAAATCTAGATTAACGCGAGCGTCATAGAGACCTATTTGAATTGCGAAGCTTAGATGATAACAAGCAAAAAAAATTACATATAGTTCATATATTTCGGGCTTCTTCTACAGAAAAATTCAGGCTTACCTTAGCCAGAGCCCTTTCATCTGATACCTCATTTGAACTAGCAGCTTTAGTACCAAATTTTGCCCCCCTTTTAAGGCTACTATTTTATTAAGATTTAACCATAAATGTATTTTTTCCTGAACTAGTCCTACGATAGACGATAGCTGCCAAATTTCGTAATTCTAGGCTAACCGGAAATATCCTATTAAATTTCATTCCTTTTATAGTATCGAAATAAGCATTTTTTGCGATATAAACGGCCATATCTTTTTTTTAGTAAACGTTTTCTACATTTACGTTTTTTTTCAGGAAATCATGGGGCTATAGATCTGAGTATATTTTGTTTTAGTTTAAATTTCAACTCGATAGTTCCGAGCATTCCTGAGATAAAAGGTCTTTGACAGTCAGATAAATGGACAGACAGACACTAAGACAAACAGATAGACTGACGGAGGGACAACAAAGTGATCTTATAAGGGTTCATTTTTCTTTAAAAGGTACGGAACCCCAAAAACAACGAAATCACAACAGTTCTGTTTTATGAACAAGTCAACTGATAGAAAAAATGGTGGACATAATTTGACCCAACACAAAATATTACATTCTAATGTAAAATATTGTTGCTGTGATCTATAATTCATTATAGTATTTTATGTTTATAGTATTAAAATGCGTCTCAAATGTGAGAACTAGTTGGTTTTTGGTTGTTTTTTCCTATCAAGTATTTAAATATTATTATGAAAATTATGGAAGTAATCTACGGTATTTATGATACCGTAAAAGGAGGTGTGAATATAAACATTTTTAGATTATTATAGATTCTTACAATGTCAAGATCATTGCTTTAAATATGACAACAATACATATTTTTGATTATTATATTCGTTTCTTTTTACTTAAAATTTGAAAATATGATTATAAGAATAATTTCATTATCGATGAAATCGATAAATTTAAATCACAGTTGTTATTATCTAAAAAGTTCTTTATTCTTCGAATATTTTTTTATCCATAAATATTTCATGCCTTATCTAATGCTTTCATGAATAGGATATAAGAAAACGCCACGATTTACCTCGAAGAAATGGAAATGACGACTCCCCGAAGGACATATATGAAGTNTACTTTCTGTTAGTGTATGTGAAATCTTGCAAGCTCGATGTGACCACTGTCAGATTGAGCTGAAGTATAGGTATTTTTAAATAGTTCTTAATATAAAAAAATGCATATAATACTCACTGATGATATAGATTCATATTGGTAAAAGAATTTATAATCAATTTTTAAGTTTATCTATTAGGTAAAAACTATATTTAACTCTCATCCAATTGATAGAAAAATACACAGTACACACTAACGTCACGTCACATCGTCGAATGGTGGAATGATGAAGTGCAAGATGCTGTAGAAAGAAAGAAGAAGGCATAACAAGGTTATAAAGCCTCTGGTAAGGATAAAAGTACAAGAGAGATAAAAAAGAAAGAGTATACGCTGCAAATGCACCAGACGAAAGTACTGATAAAGATGAAGCGTGAAAAGGCAGAGAATGAAAGAGATGAAAGGTTAACGAACAACTTCAGGCAAAACACGAAGCTTTTCTGGAGAGAAGTTAGTGTTTCTCGAGGTTGCTCGCTAACCTGTAGAATAAAAGGGGTGCTTTCGAAGGACGGTGAAATTCTAACAGAACAACCACACGTTTTGCAGCGATGGGCGGAATTTTACAAGGAGATGTATGAAGCCTCAGTCTCAAGTAGCAGCGAAACGCTGAGTCTTGATGTAGCTGATGGCGAAATCAGTGTAAAAGAAGTTGAGAGTGCAATACGAAGTCTGAAATGTGGTAAGTCAGCGGGAGCAGATGGAGTTACTGCCGAGATGATCAAATATGGTGGGCCACGCGTCTTGGACTTGTTCTGGTTTTTGTGTAATTTATGCTGGAAATCAGGGGAGGTCCCAGACGTTTGGCGAGGTGCGGTCATCATGCCTTTGTATAAAGGCAAGGGTTCACAGATAGACTGCACAAGCCATAGGGCTATCAGTTTGATTAGTTTAGGTAGTAAAGTTTATGCTAAAGTTCTAGCGAGAAGAATGCAAGAGAGATCTGAAAGGTTGTTGTGGGAGGCCCAAAGAGGCTTTAGACCTGGAAGAGGGTGTATGGATCAGATCTTTTCCTTCCGCATGATCACGAAAAAATTTTTGGCCGTTAACCAAAATATTTTCTGTGCTTTTGTGGACTTGGAAAAGGTGTTTGACAGAGTTGTAAGAGCGAAATTATGGGAGATACTACCCCGGTACAATGTGAACGGACCCTTGCTGCAGGTTGTAAAGTCTCTTTACAGAGATCACTCAGCCTGTGTGCGAATAGGAGCTGGTATCTCGCCCTGGTTTGACATCCGATCGGGTGTTAAACAAGGTTGCGCAATGTCAGCTTGGTTGTTCAATTTGTATTTGGATAGCTGTCTTCAAGGAGTTGTAGGGGTATTGCACAATACTTAATATTGTTCATAAACAATATATGTAAACACACTAAATCAGCGTCCTATATTTATTCGCTACAAATACAATTGTGTAATTATTTTTCACTATTGTTTTGTAGCGTATAAACAACCAAATTAAATATATAATAAAAGAGTTCAATATTAAGTCTCGTCTCATTAACATCGTAACGCTGTAATACGCCACATTGGTGACCCCAACGTGAAGTACCCCGACGGGGGTACCCCGTAGCCATCTCCGACGTGATGTACCCCGACCGGGGTACCCTGCCAGCTTCAGCCCGAAGTTATCGTCGAAACTGACACAATGATCCAATCAACTCCCGTGGTGCTATATTGGGAACCACGTGAACCGGACTTAAGCCCAACACCTCCTCGATACAAATCTTCACAAGTTTGCACATTCTAATCGGCCTCCCACAAGCGGAACTCACCGGTTAGGATTTCAAGAGGCAGAAGATATACCACCAATCACACACATTGCGATTTTTGCGGCAAGATCCAACGCAAAATTAAATAAAAGCTGATGAAATAATGGAAAATACAAAATTTTAAGAAGGCATCGATAAAAAAGGCTAATTTAGAGTCGATATGCGCAATAACAGATAGTCGACAGCATTTCTGGATTATTAAATCCGAAAAGGATAATTAATTCTGGCCCAAATGTGGGGCTATAAACGCGACAGGTTATTGTTTCGATTTCCATTCGAGGAAATTAAATATTTGATATTTTAATTTTCTCACTTTGGTAACAAGGCAAAAGCGCGGCCTTAAGTTCCGCCACTCAATACCCAATAAGCGCTAAGCTTCGCAATCCAAATAGGTCATAGAGACCTATTTGGATTGCGAAGCTTAGATGATAACAACAAAAAAAATTACATATAATTCATATATTTCGAGCTTTTTCTTCAGAAAAATTCAGGCTTACCTTAGCCAGAACTCATTTCATCTGATACCTCATTTGAACTAGCAGCTTTAGTACCAAATTTTGCCCCCCTTTTAAGGCTATTATTTTATTAAGATTTAACCATAAATTTATTTTTTTCTGAACTAGTCCTACCTGTAGACGATAGTTGCCAAATTTCGTAATTCTAGGCCAACCGGAAATACCCTATTAAATTTCATTTCTTTTATAGTATCGAAATAAGCATTTTTTGCGATATAAAAGGCCATATCTTTTTTTTAAGTAAACGTTTTCTACATTTACGTTTTTTTTCAGGAAATCATGGGGCTATAGATCTGAGTATATTTTGTTTAAATTTCAACTCGATATTTCCGAGCATTCCTGAGATAAAAGGTCTTTGACAGTCAGATAAATGGACAGACAGACACTAAAACAAACAGATAGACTGACGGACGGACAACAAAGTGTAGTTATAAGGATAGAAAAGATATAAGGATATGGAACCCCAAAAACAACAAAAGTAACAACGAAATCACAACAGTTTTGTCTTATGAACAAGTCAACTGATAGAAAAAATGGTGGATATAATTTGACCCATGACAAAATATTACATTCTAATGTAAAATATTGTTGCTGTGATCTATAATTCATTATAGTATTTTATGTTTATAGTATTAAAATGCGTCTCAAATGTGAGAAAGGTTTTTGGTTGTTTTTTCCTATCAAGTATTTAAATATTATTATGAAAATTAGGGAAGTAATCTACGGTATTTATGATACCGTAATAGGAGGTGTGAATATAAACATTTTTAGATTATTATAGATTCTTACAATATCAAGACCATTGCTTTAAATATGACAACAATACTTATTTTTGATTATTATATTCGTTTCTTTCCACTTAAAATTTGAAAATATTATTATAAGAATAATTTCATTATCGATGAAATCGATAAATTTATATCACAGTTATTATTAACTAAAAAGTTCTTTATTCTTCGAATATTTTCTTATCCATAAATATTTCATGCCTTATCTAATAATGCCTTCTCTTCTAATGCCTTCATGAATAGGATATAGAATTCAATATGCTATTGTCCACAGTCGTCTGTCCCTGTATTTTTAACATTAAAAAAAAAAACTTTATGCACATTTGCTTGCAAGCTCTGCAAATATTGGGTACGGCATTTCTATTCATGGGAATAGGAAAGATGCTATTCGATTAAAAAAAAATAGGTGACAAATTAAATAATGTATTAAATTATTTTTTTAATTTACTGCCACTTAATATTACTTGAAGCTGATTTTTAATATTACTTGGCTCACATCAACACAAAATTTCGAGCAAAAAAGCGTGTGAACACATCCTTTCTGTATTAGTTATTAAATGCAGTAAGAAATTTTGTTTGTTTTTTCTCCTTTTCGATCAAAAAAACGATTTATTTTTTATTAGAACGAACTTTAGTTTGTTTTTCCCCTTTTTTTAAGCTCACGTGATGTCCAGCTTTTGCATGGTAAGCGGAGGGGACACGGGGTTTCCCTAGTGTTAACTGTAAACGCGACAGGATGTGAGTTCGATTCTTATTCGATTAAAAAATTAAATTAAATTAGCTTCACGCTGTATCCCGCACACAGCAGGGTAGGCAGAGGGAACCTAGTGTTAAGACACTCCGTTCCCCACTTTCTGCCGAATTCTGGAGGCATTGCGTGTTGAGTGGCAGAACTCAACGCCGCGCTTAACCTCGACACCAGAGCGAAGAAATGGAAATATAAATTTAAGTAAATATTTCATCTCCTCGAGTGGGGATCGAACCCACAATCAGTCGGTTTTGCAGTCACACCTCGTGCCACTGCGCCACGACCGGTCTCCTATTCGATGATGTGAAATATTTAATATAATATCTACGTGTGGTAGAGTCACATCGCCAGCAATGACAACACGCATGGGTAGACTCGACCAGATCATTACCACCCCCGGCATTTAAAACCGACGTGAAGTAGTGGCTTAATGCCACTGCGTTTCGCATCAGGTAATGCCGGGCTCCGGAGACCAACCCACCTTACAGGCAGGCAACGCACCTGCAGCTCCTCTGGTGTTGCACGGCGTCATGGGCGGCGGTAATCACTTACGATCAGGTGACCCGAACGCTCGTTTGCCTTGTCTTTTCCATAAAAAAAAAAATAAAAAAAAAAAATACTTCTTCGCTCTCGTGTCGAGGCAAAGTGCGGCGTTGAGTTTTTCCACTCAACAATGCATGCCTCCAGAATTCTGCGGAAAGTGGGGAATGGCAACGGAGTGTCTTAACACTAGGTTTCAAGGTTCCCTCAGCCTTCCATTTGATTTTTTTAAGCTTTAGAAATAAATTTATTGTAACTTTAGAAGTTTAGTTTATTAAATAAAAAATATAAATGTATTTTTATGGAAGAAACGTATTTCTAATATTAAAATAAACATTTATTATAAGTATATATTTAACTTTAAAAAATATAAATATTTTTTTATAGATGAAATGTTACGTGTGTCAATAAATGATGCTCTGGACTATTTGGAAGTAAGACCGCCAAGTTTTTTGGCCATACGTGTTTTTTCCATCGATATTAATTTAATTAAGGGAATTTTAGAGGTTTCATATATATATATATATATCATTATTTTACTTCAATCTATTTAAAAAAAGAACAATGTCAGTCATCTCACCCACACCCGCTTCTTCGACGCCCTCGTGGCGTCCCTCTAGATCCAGACGACCCAATCACAGCCTCAAACGCCCAGTACATGGGCAGGGTTCATTCCTCAGCGGCAATATTCAAAATCCCCCCTGATTAGCGTACGGGCATTCCCTGCGATCGCAAACCCTTCACGAGCGTCCATCAAATCTTGTATAAAACTTCTTCTTCAGGGGCGAGCTTCTCTCGCTCCTCTCCGCCCAGTGACGCTGTAAGGACCATCCCAAAGTGTATCTTTTAATTATTTGTATATTTATTCAATAAAATTATTAAATTAATTTATTTATAAATATTATACGAACTGCTGTTTTCTTCACATCATTTAATACAGAAGACAACAATCTCCTATTTAGTTTTTTACCGTATACCTCTAGCAGGGTAGGCAGAGGGAACCAAATGTTAAGATACTCCGTTCTCCATTTTCTGCAGAATTTTCGACTTTAAAAGATTAAATGAACACAATGATTTTTAAAACATTAATAAATAATAATTAATTTCCCCGAATGGGAATCAAAACTATGGCGTTTATAGTTACACACTTGTGCCACTGTGCCACGACAGTCTCCTATTTAGTGGATGTGGATGTGTTTATAATTATTCTCGGAGTTACATAAGCACACTATTCAAGGCCACGCGTGCACTCTGACAATTTCATTTTAGTTAATTAATCACAAACAAAGTTTGTAGAACTATTGACATGGTCATTACTTATTGTTTTATTATTAAAGTTTTAATATGAATTAAGCTTT
This sequence comes from Heliconius hermathena, assembly GCA_013403705.1. Taxonomy (NCBI): domain Eukaryota; kingdom Metazoa; phylum Arthropoda; class Insecta; order Lepidoptera; family Nymphalidae; genus Heliconius; species Heliconius hermathena. Next base: position 356,269 of record JAAIXJ010000031.1, on the reverse strand, counting down.
TTACGATAATGAAATTCTGATATTGAAACACAGGACTATGTTTGAAGATTATCACAAAATTATGGTGATTCATCACAACTTTCACTTTAAATCATTCATTTTTAATCAGAACGTAGAAGGCGGTTAGATATATTTTTTGTCTCTAAAATTTTCACCAATGGAATTGACCGCCCTCAGCTACTCAAGAAGTTTAATATACGAGTACCAGTGAGGTTTCCCCGTAATACAGTAACCCTCCTTTATCCTCCACCCCGAAAACAGTGTTTGGATCAAACTCTCCTGTTCCTAGACTTTGCAAGTTTGACTTTGAGTACAGTGATTATTTGATATTAATTTGAGTATTTGATATTAATGCCGACTCGACAAACAAGATTCGATTAATATTGAACACCAAATACCAATCACCCCAAAAATGTATTAATCCTAATATTCTTTAATTTTCTTTTTATTTGTTTTGTAAAAATCTCCCTACGTTTTCTAAATAAGTAATTATATTACTTTATTGCATGAGTATTTTATTACTTAATTATGAATGTACATACTGAGTCGAGTGCTGAAACTAATTTGTCATACAGTTGTCACTTCGTAGCTCAAGCGACAATATTGTGGCGAGTTGTTCCATTAAAATGAAAACATCAATTAATTGGATATTCCAAACTTCATATGAGAAGTTGCGCTCAGTAAAAAATATAATATTATTAAGAATATTTTTTGGTTTTTACTATAAAATAAGCAAACGAAAATCTTTTAAGTACTTACTTAAGTTATATTGTCTAACATATAGTGTCGTAAACGCATGTATCGTGGTGACAGTTGCTATACGTTTAAATTCATTTTCGAAAATTATTAATTTTATGTTTGCGGTAATAGAAATATCGGTCTATTCACTATCTGCTTTGTATACTGAAGAATTCTACTTTGACAATTTTTGTACAGGAATTAAGACTATATATAAATTATTATCGATATCACGAAATTCGTTAGACGCTCCGTCGCTTTGTGTGTTGTATGCACAAATTATATTAAAAATTATTCACACCGCTATTTATATATACTTAGAAAAGAGTTTTTTTATGAAAGCAGTGTGTGTTTGCGGCTGTTCTATAATTATATCAATTTATTTACGTAACGTGCCTTCAATAGCAACATTTGACTTATTTCGTTCCACAATGTGGTATATAAGAAGATCTTTAGAAACAATGCTTGATGCCACAGATTTGGGGAACGATGTAAAAATTCAAATATTAACAAAACATTTATTTATTTATAAACATTTATTAGATAATATGCGAGACAACAGCAAGATTCTCAAAATATTTGTGAGTATCAATGTGAATGTCTAATTTTTATTATTTTTTTGTCAAAAACTTATCTTTTGTTACTTAGTCTATTAGCTATTAATAGACAAAATAGCTGAAATTACTTCGTGTACGGAAAAGAGAGTAAATTAATTTAAGACGATAGTATCAAAGATGAAAAAAATATTTCTATTTATCTTTATGCGATATGCAATTTGCTAAACGTAACGTAGGAGAAAATTTTATTTATTACAGATGCTGTATGAAATTGCGGCCAATTGTTTACAAAATATTGCTTTTATCACCCGTGCACTCTTGAATCCTAGCGGATTGGTAAGTTTCTAGGCGTCAAATTGTTACTAGAGAAAAAAAAAGTATGTAAACTTTATAGAAAAGTATATACTGTCAAACATATGGTAGCGTGTGTTATGATTATTTTATCGATTTAATATATTTTTATGCATTATTTCAAAAATATTAACATTTTGCACTGCTTTTAGTTTTATAGATAAATATGAATGCTGTCTGTTAAACTGTTGTTAAACTGTCAAATGAATGCTGTTTTATTTTTTTCAGCTTGATACTTTATCTCGCGTATTGCTGAGATGGTAGGAACAATGTACGGTTAACGCTCGGCTAATTTCAAAAACGTGTTGTATGACTCATCCATCATGATTTTTCATACCAGAGCAAGGAAATGTATATAATTCATTCCTCCTTTGTAGAGGTCGAAACCACGACTACCGCGCTTAGTCAGACGCTGATTTATTGCGCCACGACGATGGCTGTTTTAATTATCAAGCTGATATTAATATCAAATATTTAGGATTTAAGACCCTTTGGGTACAGATTTTTTTTTAAAGTTAATGTAAACACAATATATGAGAATTTTTGTTTGGAATTCGCCGCGTATTAGAACACTGGCCTACACCCATCTACGTCTTGAGAAAATGACTTTTGTTACTTCATGGAAAATTGTTATTTTTACATTTTTTTAATTTTAGAATAAATGTAATAATATAATGAAAATGTTATGCGAAAATTTGTAAAAATAGTGTCTCTATATTAATGCGAAAAATTGTAAAAATAGCAGAAAATTTGTGAATAATTTTCGCATTACATTTTCAACTTACATCACATTGAATTTTGTTTTTAGCTTTTACAGAACACCTTCTTCAGTACATTTACAATTTTCTTAGACGCCATTTGCAGAAGTTTGTCCTTGTTTATTTGCTGCGCATTGGCTGAAATGGCTTTAACTGAATATGATAACATCAAAGTAATATTAGGAAACCAACTTCTCTTTTGTAGAAAAGGTGAGAAAATTGTAGTCTTTATATAAATATATTGTTTTTTATTCTCATGACCAACTGCCGTATTTTTAGGAATAAGCGCAGTGTAAAAGATTCGGTTTTTACTATACATCGTTTACATACTTGGCGTAACTGCCATTTCAAATTATGGATGATGTTTTTACAGCTTCGCGCTTTTTCGCGCATACCTGGGTGGACAGAGGAAAACTAGCGTTACTCTTGTAAAGAAGTCAAACATTCCGAGGCTTTTACAGAACTTATATTTCTTCCAGAGCAAAATACTATTAAACTTGTACAATGTCTATCTTAAATTCAAATCAACATGTTATTCTAGAGAACCTCTTTCTTCTTCCGCTTCAAGTCTAAAAGTATATTTCAAATTTTCTAACCACATAAAGCGTCATTTTAGTAGTGCCCTCTGTTGATAGTTCTATAAACTTAAATCAGCTTCACGCTGTATCCCGCACACAGCAGGGTAGGCAGAGGTAACCTTGTGTTAAGTGATTGTGTGGCAGAAGATTTGTGGCAGAACTCAAACTTATATTACTTATTTTCAAAAACATCTTTTTATTAAACAAAGAGGTTGATTTACATTTTTATAATAAATTATTGCGAATGTTAATACTTATAAATATAAAATCATTATACTTCATTATTCTTCATTTTTCATTTAATTTTCGAGAAATTGCTTATTGAACGGCAGAAGTCAACGTTTCAACTTGTCTACTACAGGGGGGAAATGAAAATAATCTAATTATAGTAATTTCCTAGTGGTAATTGTACTCTCCTGCCACGCCTCGTCTGTCAAATTAAAAAGAAAAGCTTAATTCACTCACCTATATACTCCCCTTCCCTTACTGATACACCCCACAACCTGCGTCGTAGAACGCATATAGGTTTCTTGAGGTGTATAAGGGAGTACTGAGAGTGGATTTCTCGAAATTCCTACGGGAATGTGAAAAAAATGAAATATTTCGTGGTATATTTCACACAAATTTAGCTATGAACGGGTATAAGTTAATCATTTAGCTCATATCTTTTACTTACAATCCTTACAGATTTTCATGTACGGCTAATGATATACGATACCTTAGACTACATGGAGTGCAGGCCGCCTATATTCACCTCATCACTGGTTTTATAGAAATCTGTGTTACATATATAATAATGTTACAAACAATAAATTAAGGCGAAATTTTTAAAATGAATAAAGAATTGCCATCGATGTTTGAAATGTTTTAAAATGGAATCATCGGAATCGGTTGGCGTGATATTGAGTTATTCATCCAGTTTTCGCGCACATACCTAATGCAAATTTAAGCCTTATGTGATTTTCTCATGGAAAACATTGTCGGAAATGGACCAAAGCGAAATGGGACCACACGAAAAGCACTAGCTTTCAAATAAAAACAAATCATCAAAATCGGTTCACGTAAAGTTCTGAGGTAACAAACATAAAAAAATACAGTCGAATTGATAACATACTTTTCTTATAGAAGTCGGTTGAAAAGTGATATCAATTTAAAGTATTTTGTTCGACACAATTTGTAATTGTAAAAATAGTTATTTTGTACAACTGTTATGAAATTGGCTGAATCTTTCATAGTTTTTAAGATTGTATGATGATAAAAAACTGAGACTTCAAGATTTGGAATTATTCAATGTGAATTGACCTTGGGTCTTTAGAACCAATCATATTAAATACGGTTCAGCTTAGAATGGACGCCCGTGGGTCATGAATTACAACTACGTAGTTGTATTTAAAGGAAAGAAAAACACCGGCTCGCTTTTGCAATCGATTCATGATCACTGCAAAGGGCTTACCCAAGTGTTTCTTATACAGACTGTAAATACAATTATTTATTATTACAATTACAATTATTAATCGAGACCATCATGTATTGTCGTCCCGAGTATCGCAACCGTCGTTTCGTCTATATAGTCGTTAGTGATGGTTGGAAGGCAGCAGTCGCGTCGAACTCTTAAGTACTACGGTACTTATAAATATGTTGCACATAAAGACTCGTACCAAATGTATAATAAATATATAATAATATGATAATTCGAAGCCTATAATGGCACGATCTTTTAAGATCGAAATTCTTATAATAACAATTTATGTGTAGGAGCGACACATATTGTGGATCAAAGTTATCTTTGACCATTATTATAATATTGAATGTTGCTTGACGTTGCGGAGGCTGACGTGATGCCCTTATGCGAACTGTTATAGTGACATTAAGTATGTCGTGGCTGATGCCGTCTCGCAGTACGCTCGCGGTACGTAAGCTATGCTTGTATGGCGTTGGTCATTGAATACCACTTCTACGACTTGGTATACGAGTAGTAGGTGTGTGATGCTATTTTATGTCCCACCTCTGGTGTATGTAGTAGTGTCCGCCCGTCTTATACGGGTGTGTGGTGCTATTTTATGTCCTGAAATTCTGGTGTGTGTAGTAGTGTCCGCCTACGGTTCGAGACACGACTGTGGGGTGTGTGTCGTGCGTTTTAATATATCGGCCGCCTTGCGGTAGTGCGTTCGTTCCAATGAGTTATATTGATCTCACAAATTAATCAACATCACAAATCACCATTTTAATACAATCTTAATATAAACAAGCGTAACAAGTACCTTTAGAAAGGTCAGACACAAACGTCCCGGAGAGTTCAATAAGACTGTTGCAGCCGCAGTCTGGTAGGAATTCACGGTGTAGGGGCGAGGCGGTGCCCTTACTCTTTCTTTCTTTTATTATAACTAGTTCGCAATTATAGTGGAGAGAAAGATAGGACGCACTCTTGGCTTTTCCTCGGAAGAGCTTCGAGTTATGACAATGTTATATTGTCGAGTTTCAGTTATTTGAATAAACTACTGCTGGCAAATATTTTATTAAAGCGACCTTCTAATGGCATAAATAAAATTCTTAACACTGTTACCTCTGAAGATTTTAGGTTCATCACGATCACAACTATAAACGATTCTAACCACTAGACACGTCACGAGCCAAGGCATTATTTATTAAATAATATTTTTAAATGTGTTTGGGGTATCAGTTACAGTATCTAGGCGTAACTGCGTCACATGAAATACAGGTATGGACAAACATCGTGAAATGAAAAAAAAACCTACGTCTAAACTGTTCAGGTATCTTGATTAATTTCAACATTTAAATTCTGCTCCGTTCTCCGCTTTTTGATATAATTTTATAATGTATATTAATATAGAAATGACTTTCATTCTCGTTCTTCATCACATATTCCAGATCTTTAATTTTTATTTATCATGGAAAATACTTATCACGTTTAACACCTACTAAAGTGGCATTTTATTATTTCCCATATAATTAGACTGTTATGATTGATCATCAGATATTCTATAATACATCTTAAATTTTTATGTGTCAATATAAATTGCTCATTACGTTTAACAACTTTTATAAAAGTCACATTTAATATTTTTTTATACTTTAGGATAGATAGACCACCGCGGTTCTACATCAAGTGTGAAAGCTTTCAAAAGTAAATATAACCTTGATCCTACCCAGGCCTTGATAAGTTTAATTCAAATCCGCCCAGTAGTTTAGAAGCGTGCGTGTATAAACAGACGAACAGATGTCACGTTTAATAACTTTAGCTGAGGGGCCACTTTTATGATTTGATTTGCCCATTTGGTTCTACTTGTGCGTGTACAAATATTCATTCACATTCAACATTTTTACTTCATTATGATATTAAATATAGATAACTTTTTATCATCATATAGTTTTATGATAAATGTTCAATATACAGATAGCTTTTTAATTGTTTTTCTAAAGGTGTGTGTTAACCAGCAAAAAATATTAAAATTAGTACAAAAAAGGTTAACTATAATATTGTTATCTCTGCTTTCAGTTATATTAAAAATGATATTATTAATATTTTATTCATTGTATCTATTCATTTTGATTATTAAATAGAAGTATCGACAAATCGGTCCCTCTACAAGTTAGTAGTTGACAGCATTGTGGTAGAGGCAGTAGTGCCATTAAAATGAAAACATTTATTTACGATACGTTCCAAATTTTACGTAAAAAAATGATCTCTGTAAAATATGTCATGATAATAAGAACACTTTTTGGTTTTTATCATAAAATAAATAAACGTAAATCATTCATATACTTTGTTAAGATGTATTGTTTAACGTATATTGTTGCAAATGGATGTTTCATATTTGGAGTTATAATATTTACCAATATGTTATCTAAAAATATTGTCCTGATATTTTCATTACTAGAATTGCTTGCCTTCTTATTGTCATCTTTTTTTATAGAAGAGTCCTCTTTTCTAAATTTTTGCACCGGAATTAAGACGATACATAGATTGTTGTCGATGTCACAAAGACCGTTGGAAGCACCGTCGCTTTATATATTGTATTTACAAATTATGCTAAAAATCATTTACACAGCGTTTCAATTGTGGTCAACAGCCAACGCTCTCGCGACAGTCGTATGGATCTGCTTCGCCTACTTGATAATATCTACCTATTTATATAGCGGGCCTTCAATAGCAATATTTGATCTATTTTGTTCCACGATGAAATGTATAAGAATTTCTTTAGAAACAAAACTTAATGCAAGCTATTGGACAAACGATGTGAAAGCTGAAATTATAACAAAACATTTATTTATTTACAAACATTTACTGGATAATATGCAAGATAACAGCAGAATGCTTAAAATATTCGTAAGTACGAGTATATTAAGGAAATTTGTAACTATAAATGTAAATACGGGCAGACTATTAACAAATAAAAGTAGTAGAGGTAGATTTTGTTAGAAGTGATACACACAACAGAAGGTAACATTTGACGATTTTAAAGATGTTTACAATCTTATTTATACTATAGTAGAAATTCTAGTGAGACTTTATCACAAATATAACACCATTACAACAGTTTACAAAAAGAAGAATAGTTAGCGAAAATACACACAATAAAATTTTCTGTTTTAGATGTTCTATGGAATTGTGACAAATTGCTTAAAAGACATTATTTTTGTTTCTTCTTATTTCTTGGAGGCGCACTATTTTAGTAACGTAAGTTTTTTAATATTCTAAAACTATATTTTTGTTCATCTTAAATGTAAATTTTCTAATTATATTTTGTATTAAGATTTTTCATCTTTCTATTTAAAGATATATTTATTATTAATAACCATTTGTGTAATAATATTTTTTTTAGAGTACTCCACTTTCTTTTCTGGTACCTATTTTAGAAACTGTACTAGCAAGTTCATATATAATTATATGCAGTGCATTAGCTGAAATGGTTTTAATTGAATTTGAAAATATCAGAATTGTTTTAGGAAAACAGCTTCTCTTGTGTAAAAACGGTAATGGTTTCAGTATTTTGATTTAGAAGAAAATGAATAAGTAGATTTTTATGAGTATAATATTGTTTACAACTTTTAATTGGCCTTTTGTTTGACTATTCCATTTTCACACGTTGTTTACGACTAAAGATGAGATTACGTTGGACGCCTTGTTTTATATTATCAAGCTTAGGAATGCAAGAGTGAAACAAAGTAACATGGGAGTGACAGTAGGTGAATCAGTTTAGGTAAATTGCTTATTGTACGCAGATAATGCAGTGCTCTCTGCATCATCCGAATGTACATTGCGGGCATTGGTGACGACACTGAATGAAGGGTATGAAAATAATATTTTAAGCCTGAATGCGAGTAAGACAAATGTTTTGGTACTTAAAAGTTTTGTTTCGTATTGTTTCTGGTAAAAAAATAACAGTTCCTTGGTTGCATTGATGAGACGGCGAAGTGTCAGCATAGCTGCACGTTTGGCCGTACACAAGCCAGTGCTTGCCGGTACTGGCGCTGTTAAACATGGGTATTACAAAAGAAGGATGAAAGTGTGAGAAGATTAGACCTCTTCGTTGGATATGTGGACTCAGTTTTGCTAACTGAATCCGCAATAAAAAGATACACAAAATTGTACGTACTAGCAAGGAGGTAACAGCGAGAATGAAGGAGAAAGTGCTCAAGTGATTATTTGGACATGTTGAGATAATTAGTGACGAAAAAATAGCACCATAGATTTATAAAGCATGAGTAAGTGGTAAGAGAGCATGAGGAAGGCTGATATTCGAGAACACAGTATTGACGATACTGAAAGAAGATCACGTGTGGTATCACCGTAGCGTTTGGCACTCTGTTTTCTCTTCATACCTAAGCTAATAAAAATAAAGCTAAGCTAATATAAATAATAACTCTTGTATTATTAAAAAAATAAGAGAAAAAACTACTTATCAACCTATGCCCCGTTATTATTAAAATTAGAAATGATAGGATCATGCTGCCATTCTTGAAATATTTTAAATTCTAATAAGACCAGTCAAGTGCAAGACCAATGATAGTGTAGTGATCTTCGAGGAGGTTCCAATCTGAGCCTTATCTGGTAGTAGTGATAAGGCGGTGATATGAATAACAGATCGCATTAGAGTTGCGCATAACGTAACTGATAAGCATTTTTGGGATCAGATGTACTACCCGATTTAAATATAGGTATGACATTACCAAATTTCATTAGGTCAGGAAACACGCCATACTCTATACAATTATTGAAAATAATTGCGAGGTGAGGAGCAACAGCATCCATTATATAACTAATCAATTTGACAAAAATATCCCATAGATCTGACGTTTTCTTGATATCTAGGGACTTAAATGTTTTAACGATGTCTATTCAATTGACTGATTTATATTTAAAATCTAAATTACATTTGTGTACGCTCCCCTTAAGTAATGATTTAGCGACGGTTGTGGAGGATATAAGTGTATCGGTTGTGGGAACTATTCCAGTTCCCACAACCGATACACTATCTATCAGCAAAGAATTTTTAAATACACAGGCACCTTCTTGATCAGAGCTGGTTAGACCATTGTCAATTTTTTATTTAAATTCTAAGTTATGATCCTTAGCTTTTCCAGTTTCGCAATTTATAACGTTGCATGTTATTTTAATTTTATCAAAAGAACTTTTAATTTTATTTTTAATAAAATTAAAAATTCTTAGTTGTACATAGATACAAGTTTCTACTATAATAATCAAATCCGCTTCACGCTGTATCCCGCACACAGCAGGGTAGGCAGAGGGAGCCTAGTGTTAAGACACTCCGTTCCCCACTTTCTGCCGAATTCTGGAGGCATTACGTGTTGAGTGCCAGATTTCAACGCCGCGCTTTGCGTCGAAACCAGAGCGAAGAAATGGAAATATAAATTTGAGTAAAATACCTATATTTCATCTCCTCGAGTGGAGATCGAACTCACAACCAGTCGGTTTTAGAGTCAAATTTGTACCCCTGCGCCACAACTGGCCGCTACTACTATAATTAATATAATATGAAATTTTTTTAGACATAAACTTGTTTTAAATTAGTTACAGATCGTCACTTACGGCTTGTGATATACGATACTCTGGACTACTTAGAATGCCGGCCACCAATTATCTCACCTCTGCGAGTGTTTACAATGGGTATCGAACTCATTAAAGGGTTTTTAGTAGTGTGTGTCACATATATAATTGTTTTATTACAAACTCTAAATTAAAATTATAATTTATTAATTTACATTGGCTGAAAACTAAAAGAAATATTATTTGACTAAAGTTACCAAAAATAATGCAATATTTTAGTTAGTTTATGCAATATTTTAGTGTTTGTTGTAATTTTGTGTTGTGTTAAATAAATGAATATATCGTGTGTAAAAATTTTATTTGGTTATTAATTTTTTACAAATTCTTAATAAGTACATATTTTAAAATATGAATCTACCTTACAGTATAAGAAAAAAGGTTTATTTAACATATACGTCATCGAATCATCTGCTTTTTAGGAACCTGGGACCCTAGTGCTAACACACTCGGTTCCCATTAAGACTCCAAATTCAGGACGCATAACGTGTTGAGTGGCGGAAATCAATACCACATTTTATCTTGATACCAAAGCGAGGAAATTATATATTTCATTTTCTCGACTGGTTTTCTCTTGTGGTCCCTGGGTCATAACTGGCCTCAGAATCATTATAAGGTTCGCAGAAAAGAGTATATGAAGAAAAAGAAAGATAGAAGTTATTTATTTTTTTATATTTTATCTAACGACATTATTATTTTAAAGGTTTATACATTGAAAACTGTTATTACTATTTAGTCAATTAAATATTTTTTTGTAGCAATTTTGTCTAATAAAAAAAAATAATTTATATAATCAATAAATTAATCATCTTCACGTTGTATCCCGCATACAGTAGGGTATGCATAGGGAACCTAGTGTTAAGACACTCTGTTCCCCACTTTCCGCCGAATTTTTCGAGTCATTGCGTGATAAGTGGCGGAACTCAACGACTGGCCTACAATAAAATTATAACTCATCGATGTCTGTATATGTAAGATATACTTACTTACTTAACTTCACGCTGTATCACTAGCGGGGTAATCAGAGAGAACGGAGCGACAATCACAAGAGGATGAGAAAGGTCTATCCTGAAGATACATGACAAAAAAAATAGTACGGGCATTTATCAATGTAATAGAACTTGGTCAGTTTGTCTGTGCGTTTGTTCACGCAAATTTTTGAATCGGTGCACTTTTGTATTTTGGCAAACTTTCCTTAATATTTTGTTTGTTTTATTTTAATCGATTCATAAATAAAAAAAATTAAAATCAGATTTATGCTGTATCCCTCTAGCAGGGTAGGCAGAGGGAACCTAGTGTTAAGACACTGTATTGGGGAATACACTTATACTTTCGACCGAATTTTTCAAAGCATGGCGTGTTGAGTGGCGGCCTTGCTGCCAGACGGAAAAAATGCAAATATTATTAAATAATAATTTATTTCTCCGAGTGGGGAGTTACAGTCACACCCTTGTAGTAGTTAGTAATATATTCTATAGAGGAATCACACATTTTTTTTATTCGTTCACTATAATACATAATTCTATTCCTTAGAGTTTTCTCTGTACTAAGATGGCGGCTTTGTTCTCGCATTTACGTACTTGATCTCCTAATAAATTAGGCTATATTTGATAGTATATTGATATAAATAATAGAAATATAAAACATTGAAAAGAAAAGAAGAAACGCAATTATATTGCACTAGCGGCCCATTCGCGGCTTCGCCCGCATACCACTTATAATTCTTTTATTATGTTGTATAATTTTGAGAAAATGCAAGCACTACATGGCTGCTTGGAAGGATTGGATGCTATGGTTGTGGCCGTAAACGGGGCGTTGAATTATTTTAAATTTACATTTTCTCAAAAAGTATATGTTCAAATTACATGCTATAAAAGCCAAAGCATATCCTCATAAATTTCTTAATGATGGAATAACTTTCGCTCGTAAGGTTCAATATCTTTATCAAATAAAAAACGTTGAAAACACAACCTTGTAATTTTCAATTGCTTTTGTCACAAAAAGCATTGTGACTTATTTATAAGAGATAGAGATATACGGTAACGCGGACTTTTTTTAGAACTAATAAAATAGAACATTTCTTCTATCAAATGTACTGACATATATTTTAAATTTTTTACTTAATTATTATTGTTATTTCGTTATTTAAGACTAACTAATAATTACACCATTATGTTATATAGCCTAAAGCACTCCTGAAGAACAAACAAACAAATTCTTCCGCTTTATTATATTAGTATAGATTTTCTTAAGTTTTTTTCGTACACGAAATGTATTAATTAATTTATACAATTCATGTATTTTGAATATAACATTAAGTTTAATTGATAAAATATGTTTGGTACTTCATTAACATGATTATTAAATATATTTTTTCTTCAATTCAATTAAAAAAATCAATTTAAAGAATATTATTTATGGTAGACTAAAAAACTATTAATTGTTCTTTCTTCATTTAAATTGTGGTTAAATAAAATAGGGGAAGATAAGTGGTTTGTTCATTAATAGTTTTCATTTAAATTAATTATATAATTTACCTGAGGCCGGTCGTGGCGCAGCGGGACGAGGTGTGACTGTAAAACCGACTGGTTGTGGGTTCGATCCCCACTCGAGGAGATGAAATATTTACTTAAATTTATATTTCCATTTCTTCGCTCTGGTGTCGAGGTTAAGCGCGGCGTTGAGTTCTGCCACCCAACACACAATGCCTCCACAATTCGGCGGAAAGTGGGGAACGGGAGTGTCTTAACACTAGGTTCCCTCTGCCTACCCTGCAGTGTGCGGGATACAGCGTGAAGCTGATATAATTCACCTTTACTCGCGAGTAATCATCGTAATTTGATTGTGTCAGATTTATATTAACCGATTTCTGTAAAATTTCGACTGTATTTTTTTATCTTTGTTATAAAAAAAACGCAGTCGCAGTCAAAAGTTCTGAGGTAACATACTCGTATATGTTACCTCAGAACTTTCAACTGCATGCACCGATTTTGATGATTCTTTTTTTTATTTGTCGCGCAACACTATCTAGCGTTTCCCGTGTTCCCCTATTTTAATTTAGGTTATTTCTAACAATGTCATACATGAGTAAATCATATAAGTCTTAAATTTGCATCTGCGCGATAAATGGACTACTAACTCGATATCAAATTCATCCATCCGTCAAAACCATCTGATTTTGATGATTCTTGTTTTGTTAGAAAGGGTATTGTAATGAAAGTTTGATTAAATTCTGATTATGATATCCGGTTGAAATTAAAAGTCGGTTTTTTTGTTAAAAATTATAATTATGTCATTTTTCCTATTAAAATTGCTTTGTACTTAACTTAGTTTCAAACTTTATCCCTAGCGGGGTAGTCAGAGAGAACGGAGCGCCAAACGCTACGGTCTCCACATACCTCTTTCGCCTCGTCCACTGTCATCAACCACTTCATACATGTCCTCCGGGGGGTCCTCCTGCTTTTTACGTGACCTTCCTCCATTTGATTCTTCTTCATCCAGTTCCTCCATTTGATTCTTCTTCATCCAGTTCATTCTTTGATACTGTGTTTTCGAAGGTCTCCCCCTATCTCTTTTACCTCTCACTTTTCCATCATAAATCTTTTTTCCCATTGTTTCATCTTTCATTCGTTCGACGTGCCCAAACTAGCTGAGCACCTTCTTCTTAATTCTCATCGTGACATCCTCGCTAGAACCATTGTGTGTATATCTTTATAATTGCCTAGTCGCTTAATTTATACGTATAGGGGAAACAAAGCCAACCAAACGTAAGTGGTACCGGTCACGTAAGCCTCTTTAGAGTGCTGATTTCTTAGCTGGTTGAGATTTGCAATCGGGGAAAATAAGTATATTCACTTTCCAGCTCTGGCGAGACAATTAAACACGTATGTCACAAATTTGGACGGAGTGACGGGAGAAGAAATTTTGAAAATATTATCGTTTACCAGATTTTCTTAGACAGAGTTAACTCTATATATCTAAAGTATCTTGTTTTTTCACATATTCCAAAATAGCATTAAATATATATTATATAGTTTTATTTATCTGTTCTCTACGTTAACCAACCTCCGATTTCAATGATCAAAAATAGCATAATTTGATGATTCTAATAATAGGATCATAATGATCAGATATTTTGTCAATTTTAGGAGCAATTATCCAGCCATATATAATAATACTCCATGGTATATAAAATGTAACATACCTTCTACTGTGTGTATTTAATAAATCTTTATTTTATAAATTTTACCTTCCAAAATGGGTCATGAACCCACAACAATAACGTTCAGTTAAACACGTCCCAACTGCGCCACAGTGGTAGTTTTAGCAACATTGTATTTCTCTAAATAAATCTTACATAATACTCATTCGTGCCGTTTGCATTCGCTGTAATGAAATGTGCCACATTCACTGGCGCCGCTCGTAAAACAATATATTTACTCGGACCACTCAGACCTATTAGTATTGTCTCATTTCATTAGAGACGCTCATTAACAAAACTGTAGAGTCGTCTTACTAAACTACTTAAGTGCTATAATTTGCATTTGTGGTGTCATATTGACAAACACAACTTTATATGAAAAATTAAAAAAAATAAATCAGCTCCACGCTGTATCCCGCTTACAGTAGCACTTACAGCAGGGTAGTGATAAGACTCTCCAGTCCCCAATTTTTGCCGAATTTTTCGAGGTATTGAGTGTATAGTGGCAGAACTCAACGTCGGGCTTTTTTCCTTGGTGCTAGAACTAAAAAATGAAAATATTAAGAAATTGAAAATGAAAATAATAAGTCATTCCCTTGAGTGGATCGAACTAACAACCGTCGCGTTATAGTCACACCCTTGTGCCTCTGCGTCACGACGGCCTCAATAATAACATTATATTAATAATTAAAAAAATACGACTTAGAATAAAATAAAATTACAACTTTTCCTTCAATAAAATAAAATTATAACTTTTCTTCTGGTAATTAAAAAATGATTGCAAGTTGGCTATCCATACTAGTCTTGGGCCTTAGCCTAAGCAAATCTTAATTTGCATTGAAGATCAAATATAGTTATAGATCATATTATCAGATAGTTCATGTTGATAGTGGGGTGCACCAGCCTAAAAAAGAGAACAGTACTCCATATCAAGTCGAATCTGGGCACTATAGGGGGCTAATCGGTATTTAGGCGTGAAGTATCATTTAATTGCATACAACGTAGAGCCGTGGCTGAATGGTAACTTTGCAGACACTTTGGCTTTGCGTAGAGACTTTTCATCGCTCTACGTTCTCTACCACATACATCATGGAGATTGTTCTGGGAAACTATTCGACCTGATACATATCTCTGGAATTTCCAAGGGCACAAAACGTCATAAATATAAATATAATCCATATTAAATGGATACTGGCACTCAACTACTGGCCTATCTGCAGTAGTGTTTCCGACTCGACACGAAATTGGTACCTTAAAAAGCGCATCTATCTCCACTTTAAACGCCATCAAAGCACCTGTAACTCCTCTGGTGTAACCCGGAGTCATGGGCGGCGTTGATTACTTACTTTAAGGCCTCTATAATTTCTGAACTTACAATTTGTCTCTCTGTCGAATAGGTCTTATTTTTTAATCGTAAAACCTCACTAGTGTGGTCTCCAACGTTACAACGTGATATTAGCATAGGGATGTCCAGCTGGCACGTTTAGAATGCCATAAATATACATATAACAGAAAAGAATAAGTTAAATGAGACCAGTCATAGCGCAGCGGCACCAAGTGAGACTGTAAAATCGACTGGTTGTGGGTTCGATCCCCACTCGAGGAGATGAAATATTTACTTAAATTTATATTTCCATTTCTTCGCTCTGGTGTCGAGGTTAAGCGCGGCGTTGAGTTCTGCCACTCAACACGCAATGCCTCCAGAATTCGGCAGAAAGTGGGGAACGGAGTGTCTTAACACTAGGTTCCCTCTGCCTACCCTGCTGTGTGCGGGATACAGCATGAAGCTGATTTTTTTGGATAAATTAAATAGTTTGTAGCAGTAATTAGTAGTTTTTGAGACTTTGTGATAAGTTTACATTTTATATAATTAAAAATGTAACTATTATTATATTAAATTAAAGTTGCGTGCAGTGTAAGTGATTTATGTGGGTACAATAATTCCACGTATGGTGTATAATACATACGTATAGATAATAAATTTATTAAAAATATTATTGTTAACTACTATTATAATTTCGAATTTAATAATAATCAGCTTCACGCTGTATCCCGCACACTGCAGGGTAGGCAGAGGGCACCTAGTATTAAGACACTCCGTTCTCCACTTTCTGCCGAATTCTGGAGGCATTGCGTGTTGAGTGGAGAGAACTCAACGTCGCAATAATTTTTGAATTTAAATGATACAAAATTTATTAATTCCTATTGAAATAGAAAAGTGTCTTACGATGTCAGCCTAAATTTATAGGTAATGCGCTTCATATATAAAATTTTATAACAAAATTTATACTAATGCTGGTTTTACGATACGAATAAGGATAAATTATATACATGTTTAATGTTACACCGTAAGCAGTCAAAACGCTTTGACCTTGAGCTAGATTTACCCTACTGCGACTGGAGTTGAAGCTAAATGAGTTATTACAATTTAATATAATTATTATTTTTTTATACTATTAGAGTGTTGTAAACTCAGCTTCACGCTGTATCCGGTACACAGCAGGGTAGACAGAGGGAACTAGTATTGTCGGGTGAACCAACAAATCAGGCACAAAATCTAGCTTTTATAATTATCTTTTCACCGTGTGTGTAACAACGCAAAGCAATTTAGAAATCGTTGGCGGTAGTTTGATATAATAATTATGTCAACTGACAGCCGAATGCCACCTCAGTCTACCCGTGACCACGGTCTACTGCAAAGTGTTCGAAACGTCGGGTTTCCAAAAAATTATAGTACTAAATATACTCGATTAATTAGTTTCATTTAAAATGTGTAATAGGTAATCGTGAAAATCAAAGATCTTCCTATATATAGTACTTTATTACTTAATGTAAGTATGTTTTGTCGTAGTTTAATAATAATGAAGAACTAAATTAGAACCAACATTTCTTAAAGAATTTAGCGCAGTGGATGACTGGCTTGCAGTTTTATGATTATTCCCTACATAATTTTATATAATCCACTTCTCTTAATGTAATGTCGGCATAAAATGACTAACATACGTACTTGCAACTTATTTAAGTGTTGATAAAATTGATGAGGTTTTAAATATTTTACATAAGGTTAATATTATACTTTAAATGGTCTTTTTATGAGTGCTCTTGTAGAAATACGTAATTATTAAAGACTGTGGGTGGATCCAATGAATTACTTAAGTCAAAAAATAAATCAGGTTCACCCTGTATTCAGCGCATAGCAGGGTTGGCAGAGGGAATTTTGTTTTAAGATACACCGTTCTCCGCTTTCCGCCGTATTCTGGAGGCATTGCGTGTTGAGTTGAGCGGAGCTCAACGCCGCGCCTTGGCTCGATACCAGAGCGAAGAAATGAAAATATAAATTTAAATAAATATTTAATTTCCTCGAGTGGGAATCGAATCCACAACCAGTCGATTTTACAGTCACACTTTGTGCGTCACAACTGGCCTCAAACCAAATTTTACGATATTTTATATGAGATAACTCTAAAGCCGCGAACTGGATGCCGCTCGGTATGCAGGCCCTCCGCCAGGTGGACTAAAGATCTGGTCAAGTTCGCTGGAAGCTGTTGGATGCAGGCAGCGCAGGACGGATCGGCGTGGCGACCCTTGGGGGAGGCCTTTATCCAATTGTAGCCGTCGAAAGGGTTACATGATGAAATATATGGCGTTCTTATTTTTCTATGACTATGGCTATAAAGTCAGGAAACATTATAACAGTGCCCTAGTGTTAGATGATAGATATAAATAAAGTTCACGCTGTATCCCGCACACAGTAGGGTAGGCAAAGGAAACCTAGTGCTAAGACATTCCGTTCCCTACTGTCCACCGAATTCTGAAGGCATTGCGTGTTGTCTGGCGGAACTCAATGCCGTGCTTTGCCTTGACACCAAGGCAAAGAAAATGGAAATATAAAATATTTGATTTCTTTAAGTGGAAATCGAACCCACAACCTGTCGCGTTTGCAATCACATCTTGTGCCTCTGCGCTCTGACTGGCTTCATGTTGATTAATTAATTGATTGAAAGATAAATAGATACATGTTAACTAATAACAGCGAGACGCTAAAATTAAATTAATAAAATAAAAAAAATCAGCTTCACGCTGTATCTCGCACACAGCAGGGTAGGCAGAGGGAACCTAGTGTTAAGACACTCTGTTCCCCACTTTCTGCCGAATTCTGGAGGCATTGCGTGTTGAATGGCAGAACTCAACGCCGCGCGAAGAAATGGAAATATAAATTTAAGTAAATAGTTCATCTCCTCGAGTGGGGATCGACCCACACCTAGTCGGTTTTACAGTTACACTTTGTCCCTCTGCGCCACAACTGGCCTCATTTATTAAATTAATCATAATAAGAAAATCTAGACGGCCATACCCTAGCCGTTTTACTTGAAAATCGCATACGTTTCAAGATCTGATCAAACCACCACTCAAAATCCTTGCCAGAAAAACGAATATACTTTGTTAATCTACCTAATATTTGTTGTTATTTTCATCTTTTCTATGAGCTCTTCTGTAGAATATGTTACAAATTGAATTTTTAATTAAATTTTTTGTTTAAAATTTTACATTCAAAAATTTTTACGAAACATTCCGTGAACTTCTAAAGCGGTCGCATCAGACGGCGCGTAAGTGGAATATGTAATTGAATTGTATTTTAGTACCTATTGATTCATATCGTCAATCTGTTATTTTCCTTAAAGGTTTCCGTAATGATTAATAAGTGATTTATGATGGTCGAACGGGGGAAACATGCGGCTACCCTATTGTGTTGTTAGTGGAATGTAAGAACTGGGTAATATCTTAAATCTCTTGTCTTATGAAGCTCTTTAAGAGAGCGATAGTAAAAAAATACGTACAAAATGTATTATACTACATGTTATATTACATATTCTTATGATTTTTTTCTAGTTATGTACCGGAAGAAAATATTATATATATTTAAATCGAAATTATTTGGCTGTAATTTTTTTTTATATGTAGGTCTAAGGAATTCGCCTCCCCATTATACGCGAGTATAATCATTAGAGCGATCTAATGAGAAAAAAACTTACAAAAAAATTTTTTTTTGCTATGCTTTACAAAAATTATTCGCATAAATATTTTTTTGTTATATTATAATTGTTTTAGCAAAACAAACTTCCGTGTTACGTTAGTAATATAAAATTCAAATTGAAACACTAAAGATATTTATTTTTCAGAATTAACTAGGTTGTAATAACGCAGTGCCACAAGCGTGTGACTGTTAATACGACGCTAGTGATTTCGATTTTTACTTCAGGAAATGAATGATAATTTATAAATATTTTCATTTCTTCGATCTGGTGATAAGGCAGAGCGCGACGCTTAGTCCCGCCACTCAATATCCAAGGCCTTGAAAATTCGGCGAAAAGTGAGGTATAGAATGTCTTAATATTAGGTTCCTTTTACCTATCCTATATGCGCGATACAGGTCGACGCTGAAAAAAAAGAGAATTAATATAAATCAGATATATTGACTGTCGTATGCTGACGCTACAAGATTGTGAAGGATTGAAGCAAAAACTATTTCATAAATTATATCGGAAGGTGATGCAATATTCAATAATAATCGGCGTCTTCAAAGAGTGATGTCTCGTGACATAATTATTACAGTGAGTAATACGGGGAATAAAACTTACAGAAATAATGGATGCTCCACATTGTATATTATTATTCTATGTTTAAGCGAGTAGTGTAGCCAAAAACTATGTTCAAGTGAACAATGAAAAGTAAAATATCATCATTTTCCGATTCCGTGCGAATTTCGGAATCCCAGTGCTCGCTCGCCTCCACTCTCTAAAAACTAAGTGACCCATTTCCTTGGTCACACCAAATTTCAGCACTTTCTACGTACAGCGGTTTTGGCTGAATCAATTATAATATGATTTTATCGATTTCAAGTAATTAAATTTTCAATGTTATCTCAAACATTTCTTATATAATTAAAAGCAGCTTTTTTCAGCTAGGTTTACGTTGTATTATGGTCTAATTATTAAAAAAATATATAAATCGGTTTAGTAGATTTCGCGTGAAAGTGAAACAAACGTCTATCCTCACAAATTTTTACATTTATAATATAAGTAAGAAGTAAGATTGTGTTTTAAGTTAAGCTTTTTCTACGTAACCTAAAAATATCTAAATATAAATATTATATTAAGGTGCTCAAGTTTTCAATCCAAAACGAAAAAAGAATTTAAAATATTTCAAGGCATCAAAATCTCCAGTGTACGACCAATCTAACAGGTACGTTATTATGATTTATACAGCAAATGAATGTGATGTCATGAAGATATGTCTATTATTTATGTTGTGGTTGTGGCCGTTAATTGGTATTTATTTGTGGATATAATTAAAATTAATTAAAAATAAGGCAAAATCACAGTTGTTATTACTTGCATCATCAGCAAGAGTATCTGGAATTAACTTTCTGGTCAACACCTACATATATATATATACGAGCTTATACCAATATGTATATTATATAGATTAAATACGATCCGAGAATGTTTACATTTAAAAATAAATAAATAAATAGAAAGTATAAAAATTTAGTGATTTAATTTTTTTTATTTCTCCCTACATTATTGTAAAAGTGTGGATATCGTCTCGTATCTTGCAAATTTAATAAGATGTATGTATAATCTTAAGAGATCCATTGGCAATTCCCATTATGGTCGATATTTTTTAATATAAACACGTACCTACGAGTATACAAAAAAAAAAGATATTAGAAATGTAAAAGTCTATGAGGATGGCTATTTGTTCCACTTACACGCAAAAACTGTTTAGCAGATTTAGTTGAAACTTTACTGTAATATAGCTGATGCATCAGAACTACGTATATATAGGTATGCGTAACATGTTAAAAAATGGCTATAATATAATAATAAGTTTAAGCTGGAAAAGCCGCGTGTGGGCCGCTTATTTTATTTTTAAAATTAAAGTGGTTGCAGTAATATCAGTTTATCAAGTTGGCGCAGTCGGGATGTCTAAAATACATGCGGCTTGTTGAATCAATTTACACTTCGACGCGAAATGTCAAGAAAAGAATTCCTTCACTCCGTTTCCGATCCGGCTTGCCTCGTTATTAGAGCGAGGAAAATAAAAATACTAATATTTCATTTCCTCGAGTGGGAATCGAACCGCATTTACAGTCATGCACTTGCGCCTCTGCACCAGGACTAGCCTTGACTGGTTTCTTGCTTTTTCTTTAAACAAAATACAGCACAAAGTTCCGCAACCCTACCCGGAACCCCGTAAGACAAACTTCAGAGAGTTGGTAGGCAATGAAGAAAGAAACGAAACCACTCTAATAAAATATTTAAGAAATAAATAATTTTCTTTCCAGGCATATCTACATATAATTTTCTTAAGAAAATCAATATTCATATAAAATCAATATGCTGGCAACACCTTTAGATGATTGGCATAATTTCCATAGTGACAGGTCTAGTAAAAGGCCACAAACGACATCGTGATTGTATTTTAAATGCCAGTATAGTTAAGCTTAATTACCAATTGGATAAAGCTCTACACAAACTACAATACATTATTTCATTATGATATATAAGAACTTTGTATTGGTGAAATTCGAATAAATATTTAAAAAAATATATAAAAAGCTAAATTATCAATAAGTAAAGTGTGCGATATTTTAGGCAAAATTTATGTTTCTGAGGCTACCTCGCGGTTAGTTAAAGCACGTCGCTGAGTTCTGTAAGGCATCGAAAGCTCTTAGAAAGTGGACAAAGATTAAGGCGATAAAGAGCAAAGCTAAGACAAAAGTAAATTATATCGTATTCAGGGAGCTGTGTGATAAAAGGTAAACAAACCATAAAAAGGTTACTTTACAATTCACGATTAATATATTTTATAAACTTAACTATAGAATTATTGCGCTGATAACTCTGTAAATAATACTATATAACAATGTCTGTTGAACTTATATAACCCATAAACACCATCTCAACCAAACAAGTCCAGCTTATTCGAGGTCCAGCGGTTAGGGACTGTTAGCTCCCTTTTGAATAGTCTAACTTGTCTTTAGTCGCGGCTTCACTTCGTGGCTGGTTTGCTTAGAATGGGTTAAGTTCCTAGTTCGCTCGACGGTGAGCTGAGGTTCTAGTCCCGCGAGGTACGCTCTTACCGCTGCGGTATCTTCACAAGCAGCTACATTTTTTAAACATCACGCTGTCCAGAGGTCAGTCTTGGCGCAGGGGCACAGAGTATGACTGTAAAATCGACTGGTTGTGGGTCCGATCCTCACTCCAGGAGACAAAATATTTACTTGCATTTATATTTTCATTCTGTAATTATTTAATAAATTTCTCTGGCAAAGCGCGGCGTTGAGTTCCGCCACTCAACATGCAATTCAAAACTCCATATCTTGGCGGAAAGTGGGGAACGGTGTGTCTTAACACTAGGTTCCCTCTGCCTACCCTGCTGTGTGCAGGATACAGTGTGAAGTTAAAAGCCACATAGTGTTTGCAATTTTTTCAGTAAAAGCTGGCTGGCTGTAAATACCAGTAGGGCTAACAGCGTAACAACCAAAGCATCTTATTCTTAAACTTCAAGTTACAATAATAAATATAGTTTTGTCAAAGTATATTATATTAATAGTATTTATCATGAAGTGAGACTTTCAGAAAAGTAGAACTAGCTGCTAGAAACATATACGGGAAACTTTTCGCTACAAAAATTAAATAGAAATAAAAGTTTGAGAAGCTTTGTTTTCTTTGTTTACATTTTGTCTCAGGCCCAAATAAATATTTAGCTTCACTGTACCCTCGTCTGATTAAGGTACTGTACTTGGCCTTACGTTTAGTCACGATAAATCAATAACAAATTAATAATTTACTATTAAGCGGTTTCGAAAGGCGGCTAACAAGCAAGTGTCGGTGTTGCATGATTCGGTGGCATTTAATTTGTGTTGATTCGGAGGCGTGTCCGACTCTAGTGCAGGAAACCCATATGAGTAATAGATGTTATCTTAATTTTTTATGGCTATAGTCAATATGGTGATTTTCCATTGTGTCTTCCTACTATATATACTTACCTGTATGTGTAAAATCGTCGTTGCTATTGTCGCATTTTTACCGTCGTGGTTTTTATAAGTCTCATTTTACCACTTGTTCTTATGTTTATCCATTTGTCCCGTTTTTAGTGTCTAACTAGACCGAGAATATGAAAATATTTTGTAAAATATTTCTAAGAACAGTGAACAGTTCGTTTTTATTTTTGTTATTAGGAAGCTATTCCAACCGCAATGTTATATACATGAAAAGTGTATGGTAAAGTAATATCCCTATATTTTATTTTTCTCTCTAACATAATACATAAAAGTATTAAAATACAATTGTATATTTTAATTAGAGATTAGAGCATTAGGCGAGCCAGGTCAGTCGTGGCGCAGAGGCACAAAGTGTGATTATAAAATCGACTGGTTGTGGGTTCGCTCCCCACTCGAGGAAATTAAATATTTATTTACATTTATATTTTTATTTCTTCGCTCTGGTGTCGAGGCAAAGCGCGGCGTCGAGATCTGCCACTTAACACGTAAGGCCTTTAGAGCTTGGCTGAAAGTGGGGAACGGAGTGTCCTAATACTATGTTCCCTCTGTCTACCCTTCTGTATACAGAGTGACGTTGATTTTTTTTTATTAGGCGAGCTGACCCAAAAGCCTTTATTGCGGATTGCCCCTATTATTTTAATATTTTCATTTTGTGGCTCTAATGTCGAGGTAGAACGCGGCGTTGTTGTTAGTTCTGTCACTCAACACGCAATGCCACCAGAATTCGACAGAATATGGGGAGCAGAGTGTCTTAAGAATAGACTCCCCGATTCCCTTTTCCCTACCCTGCTACATACAGGATACAGCGTGAAATTGAAAAAATAAAAAAAAATAAAAAAAAATGCAAGCAGAGATGGCCTCTTTGTAGTAATAAATTTCACATAATTGTATCAACATCTAATTAGTAATGTTTCAGTCGCAGTGTTACTGAATATCCTTTTTGCTTGAGTGATGCATTGATCGTATCCAGCCGTTTCAAAATAATCTTGAAAACATAAATATTTAATTAAATAGTTCTCTAAGCTAAGAAACTATAGTCATGGCTTTCAATCTGGTTTCTTCATCTACGCCACGACGACGGTGACAATAGAAAAAAATGCTATCACTCTGTGGCATGATGACGAAAGTTGCTTTTGTTGGAGCTTCTCGCTACAGATCAGTTATAGCTAGTCACTGTCGTGTATACCTACAGATAACGAACTAGATAATAGCATGAGATCACGAACAGATTTATCTCCACTTAGGTACCCATTGGCTTTCTGTTTGTTGGTACAACTTAATTACTGAACCAGTTTGTGGGGATAAAAAAATGATGACTTCATTTCCGTATTTAAAATCCTGTATATGGATCACCTTTTTGTCAACCATTACCTGTGTTTATCTTTATGATATCGCAAAATGTCAAATCTATTTGTTTTTTTTTGTAATGTTTTTATAAGTAGAAGTTTTATTCTGTCAATATTGTCATAGTTCTGAAAGCTATTATAGTTATATTAAGTACTGACTGCTACAGGGTGTTTGGAAGATAAATAAACAATTTGAAAGAAGTGACCGCCTCCCTCTAGGAGGTCGTTTCCCATTATTTGTACCTTATATAGCTTAGTCCGATTTTTTACGATTTTTAAGATATCGGACATGGCCAATACCAGAGCATGCTACACAATGTAAAAAATAATTGTAAATGCTTCTAATTTTGCTATCTGTATCTGTATGCTGTATCAGCTTCTCTCTAATCACACAATATATTATAGTAACTTGGTTACTTCAGACTTTCTGTTTCTTTGAAAAATCTAAATTTTATACATTTGATGATTTTGCAGATGATTTTGCACTTTCCCTGATTTGTATTAGATTTTTAGACAAAAAATATAGATTTTCAGTATAAACAAAAGAAAAATAAGCAAAAAAGTAATAATAAATAAATGTCACAAACTTACAAACCTTTTTTACCTATTTCGATTAAAAAATAGCTATTTATGAACATGTGATCATCGTAATTCTACAAAAAAACTATTATACTCTAATAAAAAAAACGACATAAAAACTTGTAATGTTAATTCATTCTAGTCGCATTTAATTAATACGGTATATTTCACATGGTTCGGTTGTAAAACATAATGTGGACTTGTCGTTTGCGATTTATAAATAGGGTTAGCCAAGTTAAAAAGTTTATTAAAAATACATTAGGAATATATACTGTTTTGTATTTTTGTATATTTCACCGATATAGTATAGATAACTTATCTTTCTGTTCGTGTCCTTGTAAGCGTTGGTATTTTGGGAAATGAAAATAGTTTATTTTTCCGAGTGGGAATCGAACCCACAATACATAAATACAAAGCATAATTTTCGGGCGTAGCAGAAACGGAGTTGAATGTTCAAAACTTATATATACATATATATATATATATATATATATATATATACATACATATAAAGTTGAAGTGGCTGTCTAGCTTACTTTTTATCTCGAAACCCTCGCAGAATTGGCATTTACGCTAAAAAACGATATTTACCGCGCGTTAGTTCATATGAAATAATCAATTATTTTCCAATTAAATATTACAATTTTTGCGAGCAAAAACAAATGGAACTCCTAAAGTGTATAACAGTATAAAATCATACCAAAACATAAACCAATTTTGAAACTTAAATAATATTAAGTATTGTATAGTTTAAGCGGGCAAAGAAGGACGAGTTGCTGAATGAGTGTAAAATTCATTATATATTAAATATATTAAAAAATATTGTATTGATTTAATGTTTTTTCAGTTTCACGTTGTATACTGCTTGTAGCAGGATAAGTAGAGGGAGCATAGAGTTAATACACTCCGCTCTTCACTTTTCGACCAATTCTGGAGGCATTACGTGTTGAGAGGCGGAACTCAACGCCGCGCTTTACCTCGACATCTAAACGAAGCCATGAAAATATTAAATATTTCATTTCCTCGAATGGGAATCGAAGCCACAACCGACGTGTTTACAGTCACACGCTTGTGCTCCTGTGCCACGACTGGCTTGGAATTTAAATGTTGAATACTAATATGTAAGTATAGATTTTTTCAGTAATAAATAATATTTGTTTACTGGTAACCCTAGTTTCTGTTTTTGCTTTCATTTAGAAGCGTCCAAAAAACGAGTAACAACCAACAAAAAACAGGCTCTCTTTTAAATTAAGCACGTGGTAACATTACACTGGTATTATATAAAAAATATATATTATGATATCATTCCTAAGAATGGATAGAGAGTGATCTAATATTTCAATTGGAATAATAGTCTAATTATAAAGCTACCGGTTCATTACGACCGGGACTACTTATATACGTATGGTAGGTTGGTATATAAAATAAAGACACCTTTAACCATGGTCGCTCTAACGGTGATCTTCTGGTTTTCCCAACTCACCGCTGGGCTGCGGCTATTGAAAGCAAGGGGGAGGGCCTGTCAGTTAATTTGGACATGGCGAAAGCCTTTGATCGAGTGTGGCACAGGGTGCTCCTTACTAAACTTCCATCCTATGAGCTTCTCGAGAATTTATGCAAGTGGATTGCCAGTTTTCTCACTGGGCATCAAGGTTGCTGTCGACGGCTTTTGCTCCGAACATGTGCCCGTGAACGCTAGCCTTCCCCAAGGCTGCGTGCTGTCCCCTACGCTGTTTCTTCTGCATGTCAATGACATGTTGGCAGATTCTAGCATTCATTGCTATGCAGATAACAGCCCAGTATACGCTGTTTACTCCGGCCGTGCAATGCTTTCTCGGGATAACGACGACCAGTGCCGAAATAAACTTGTGTCTTCAGTTAAGGCATCCCTCGGGAATGTTTCCTCATGGGGTGAAAGGAACTTGGTTCAATTTAATCCCAAGCAGACACAAGTTTGCCCGTTAACCACAAAAAACCCATTTATCGTTTCGCCAGTCTACCAAAACACTCCGCTTATAGCAGTTTCGAGTGACTGCCAGTATCACGAACATCTGGAAAGCAAGGTCAAGTTGGCCTCGAAGAAATTGGGGGTCATCAACAGAGCGAGACAGTACTTCACGCCAAAACCCATTTGATCGCATACAACGTAAAGCCGTTCGAATCGTTGGGGACTATTACCTGCCACCGAATTTTTTAACCTTACTATACGTCACAAAGTCAAGTTTCATGCACACCATCTGGATACTAAGCACTCCACTACTATGCAGTTTCGTAGGAACTTCCCCTTCCACCCGCCACTCAACTGTGGAATGGCCTGCCTGCGGCAGGTCGATACGATCTGGGTACCTTCAAAAAGCGCATCTATCTCCACCTTAAAGGCCGGCAACGCACCCGTAGCTCCTCTGGTGTTATACGGGGACGTGGGCGGCGGTGATCACTTACCATCAGGTGAATCGTACGCTCGTTCGCCTTGTCTTTTTCTTAAAAAAAATAAAAATCTTTGAACCTAGAAACATAAAGTAGGTATAATTTTAAACGCCAAATGCATTACAACTGGATAGATATTGAAAATATTTTATCTAATATTATTGTTTATATTAACCAAGGTTTATTAGTGTGTAGTTATTTAAAAGAAACAATATTCTTT
Source organism: Heliconius hermathena (assembly GCA_013403705.1). Taxonomy (NCBI): domain Eukaryota; kingdom Metazoa; phylum Arthropoda; class Insecta; order Lepidoptera; family Nymphalidae; genus Heliconius; species Heliconius hermathena. The sequence goes on along the minus strand of JAAIXJ010000031.1, from coordinate 328,357 downwards.
TGAACCTAGTGTTAAGACACTCCGTCCCCATTAAGGCACTTCCGTTTTCCACTTTCTGCCGAATTCTCAAGCCATTGTGTGTTTAGTGGAGGAACTCAATGCTTCATGTATCCTGCTGGAATGGTTTTTTTTAATTTGCGAATTAATTGAGTAATAGCAGATGATAAAGAAATATTAATAAATGATTGAGGCCGGTCCAGGCGGGTAGAAAAGCGTGCGACTGTAAACGATCCCACAGCATACATGTTGTGGGTTTAGTTCCCACTCGATATTGTCAGTGATAAATTTATCATCAGGTTCCCAGGTTCCCTGCTACGTGAGGGATACAAGGTGAAACTTAAAAAAGTCTATATAGATATATTAGTGCGGAAATTGAATATAGTAAAATCATTCTTGTGTTGTATAATTTGTTATATATGACATAAAGTAAACGTTGGACATATTATTAATTTTATGGAACAGTTAAATACACTACCTACCTGCAAAATGGCTATAAAAGGTAGGTTATAAATAATTAATTTATAATTGCGGTATGTAATTAAAATTTATTGATGTCATGTCGTGTCGTGTCGACTAATGCAAGTGTCACAATATTTTTAATAATTTTATTGTAATCAAATACTTTGCTTTTTATAGCTATAATGAAGATATAGTAATACCTTCAAAACACAATACTTTTTTAACTGTATCCCACACATAGCAGGGTAGGCCTAGGGAACCTGGGAACTTAGTGTTAATGTACTCCGTTCTCATTAAGACACTTCCGTTCCTCACTTTCCGCCGATTTCGGAAGGCGGTTGAGTGGCAAAACTCACCACATTGCATCTCATTTTGCCACCATATCATATTAAATATTTTATTTCCTCGAGTTGGAATTAAACCTACAACTTGTTGAGTTTAAAGTCGCATTCGTGGCGCAAAGTGCCCTTGCGCCACGAACTGGCCTCAAACACAGTACTTTTTTCTGTTTTACTTGATTTGAGATTCCTCTAGTATTCGACGGAAAGTGGGGAACGAAAGTGTTTTAACGAAATTTACTAGGTTCCCAGGTTTTCTCTACCCTCCCTTTCTTATGTGTGGAATACAGTATGGGGCTAAATAAAGAATAAAGGTATTATATAACAAGGACTATAATTAAATATGACTTCATTGAGCAAAAAATGCTCGACTGTCTATCAACATTGATTGACGTGTCATGGATCAAAGCAATATCGATTACCGCGTTGAATACTAAACCAGACTAGAGCCCAGTCATGGCGCAGGGGCACAAGCGTGTGACTGAAACGTGACAAGTTGTGGGTTCGATTCCAACTCGAGGAAATGAATTTAATATTGTCATATCTTCTCTCTGGTGTTAAGGCAAAGCGCGGCGTTAAGTTTCACCACTCAACACGCTATGCTTCTAGAATTTAACGGAAAGTGAGGATTAGAACTTAACACTAGGCTCCCTCTGCCTAACCTGCTCATTGCGTTATTTTTGATCCACAATGTGTGTCGCCCCACACACATTTTGCCTTCATAAGAATTTCGATCTTAAAAGATAGTGCCATTATATTGCTCGTATTATTATATTATGATTATGATATATTTGGTCGAGTCTTTCAGTGCACCATATTTATTAGTACTGTAGAATTTAATAATTTGACTCGATCACAGCCTTCCGTCAGCACACACATACCATATATTTAAAACGGTTGCGACACTCGGGATGTACATACATGAACTACTCTAGATTAATGTGATATTAAAAATATGTGGATTGTATTATACATAATTAGCTATGCTATTCATGTGTATTGCCATATATATTATTATTATTATTTATTTATTTTTCTAATTTTTTAATTCATTTACTTCGTCATACTTAAGGTAAATACTGTTACAATGTACATGTGCCATATTCGTGTATATTATACGATTGTAACAACATATTTATGTTGTTAGAATAAATAAGTTGTAACAAGGGTATAAGAATTTCGACGTAGCTTAATGAGAACGTATATTCCAAGAGGCGCGGATTCTAATCCCGCTACGTTACATTTTTTATACATTTTCTAAAAAGTATTTTTCTTTCCTAAGTGTGGAATAACGCTTTAAAATTTTTAAAAATATTCTATAAGTAGCATGCTCTCTTGACAAATGAGAATTCTTAGTAATTATCTTTGAGTAGCGGAATTTTGTAAAAATCTCCCTTCAGAGATGCTAACAGCATAAATAAATTGTAACAAGTGTATAAAAATTTCAAATTATTGATGACGCTTGATGAGAACGTATGGCTTAGCGGTCAGAGCTCTTGAACGGCTTCTAAAAGGCGAGGGTTCAATCCCGCTATGTTAAAATTTTTACACGTTTTCTAAAAAGTACAGATTTTTTAAGCTAACCCCAAATGGCTCTAAAAAAATAAAAAAAACGAGGCTTAAATTTTTGATCTGGATATATCTTTCATATCAGACACCGATCATTTACGATTTTGTTATAAGTAGGTATAGGTAAGAAGTTATCTGCTTAATTTTTTGACCGTTAAAATAATTTACCACAAGTTTAAAGTCACATAGAAGAAGAACCGGCGCGCGTTATATACTCATAGTTTCGGCAGTTGTCAGAAAGACACTCTGCAGCGGAAGAGTCAATTATTTCATAAATAAATAAAAATAAATAACTAAACCACTTAAACATAACACCGATTCTAAGATATTTCTTATAAAATGTATGTTAGTTTTATTATTTATGTAAGCATTATTACTTTATTCTTATCATAACAATCGATCAATATGTCAAATGATTAAAGTATAAAATTCCATCTTACAAGGTAAAAAACTCTATGGGAAAAAGCGTCTTAGAAAATCCAACGTTTGAAGTTTCAACAACAATCGGTGGTAATAGATGGATTGAACTTCTTAACCTCATTTAACCTTAAGATATGAACTGCCACTCAACACGCAACCCCTTCAGAATTTGGCGGAAAGTTGTGAACGAAATTGTCTTAATGAGAACGGAGTGTCTTAACACTAGGATCCCAGGTCCCCTCTGCCTACCTTATTAAGTGTGCATAAAGCAAAGTTAAAATTAAAGTTAAAATATTTTGCGAAACATGAATAGGTATTTCTTGTTCTTACAAGTCCTGAGGTTCAAGGAAACAAAACATTTATTTTGTAATATTAAGTATAGATTTATTGTCATAAGCCTATGTTTTAAAGATTTAATTTCGCCAGAGAGGCACTCAGAGTTAGTGATGGTCAGCGAACGAAAGTTACACTAAATAAAATTTTTAAAATGGATTTTCTCCAATAGTTCTATCGAATGACGCCAGTCACGGCGCAGGAGCGCAAAGGTTGACTGTAAGCGCAATAAGTTGCGGGTTCGATTCCCACTCGAAATCAACGGCGGAAATCAACGCCGCGCGTCGAAACAAAGCGCGGCGTTGATTTCCGCCGCTCTGGTGAGTGGTAAAATCGAATGTCTCCTAGACCACAATATCTCCAGAATTCGGCGGAAAATAGGGAACGGAGAGTGTCTTAACACTAGGTTCCATCTACCTTCCGTGCTGCTTATCCTCCTGCGGGATACAGCTAGAGTGTAGCTAAAAACACGACCTAATGTACTTATAACTAATACTTCTTATCTATGTGCAGCATAAATTATTATCAATTTGACTCAATAATAGATTTATTAACATGCCAAGTCCCCCACTATGGACACGTACCTGCACTGTCTAATTGGAACGTGTTTATAACGTGACAAGTGAAGGAGATGTAATGGTAGACTATTTTCATTTCAGTAAATCTATTTGAGGCCAGCTGTGGCGCAAAGGCACAACGCGACTATAAACGCGATAGGTTGTGGGTTCGATTCCCAATCCAGGAAATTATTTATTTATTATTTTTCTTATCGCTCTAGTAACGAGTTGAATTCTGCAGGCAGTGCGTGTTGAGTTTCGCAACTCAACACGCACTGCCTGCAGAATTCAACGGATTCACGTAACAGAATGTCTTAATATTAGACTCTCAAGTCCCCTCTGCCTACTGATATGTGCGGGATACAGCACGGAGCTATAAAAAGCTGTTTTATGTTAGAATTATTTAGAAATATTTTGTTACTAAAATACATAATAATATAGATCTTTAAGTGTTAAAAAAACATTTGACACGATACAATTATAACATATTTTTATAGCTCATTACAATTAAATATATCTATATGAAATAACAATTTTATTTTATAGATATTATTTCAAAATAATTTCATAGAAAGAAGAGTCTACAATAATTTATTTTTTTATGATTTTTTTTTTGTATTCAGCTTTACGCTTTATCCCGCACACAGCAGGTTAGGAAGGGAGAACCTAGTGTTAAGACACTCCGTTCCCCACTTTCTCCCGAATTTTGGAGGCATTGCGTGTTAAGTGGCAGAACTCAACGCTGCGCTTTTACCTCGACATTTTCTTTTTGTATTCGGATATTTAAAAAAATGTGTATTTTAAAATGTCAACACTAAGGTGAGAAATATATAGCTCGAATACAGCTATGCAATATATTATTTATTTATCCAATACCTCAATACCTCAATATAATGTGATATATTCAATACGAAGATTTTTTCATATATTAAGTATGATTTTTTGAATACGAGACTATTCAAGTCAAGTTAAGTCAACAAGAATTTAAAGGTTCTTCTTTTTTCTTTAATTATACTATACTACAGACACATGGTCCGTCGTTTGTTATTCAATACAATTCTTTCCTCTCTCTTTTCTTTTCTTTCGACATTACTTAAAACCAGACATAATATAGCTAGTAGCTATATTTTCTATTATATACTTATATACACATGTACTTAAAAAAGTCCTGTTCCTCTTATAAGTTGCCAATTTAACTAAAATAATATACGGGTTAAAGCGTAAATAGGCATCCTTATTAAAATCCGTTTCTCCATTTTCCGTAACTTAGTTACGCGAAGAAAAATATAATACTTCCGACCAACAAATGACCATCGAACAATTAAACCGAATGACAAACAACGCAGTTATGCGTTACAGAATGTCAAAAGCAATTTTATAATAACAATTAATTGTAGTCATTTATTTCTTCAAGCGTACCTATAGCTTATATTTATATTTTCTATAGTGAATCATCCTCTTAGATCTGACAGACATATTGACACCACTGTAACGTTAAAAGTAAATAAACAATACGCAAACGCTTGAAATTAAAATTGAGTGTGAAAAGTTTTAGTTTAATTTATAGATTTTTATTTACAGAGAGTATTAAATAGACTAGATTTTGATTTGGTAGTGAGGGAATATGAGTAGTATTCTCTTCACTCTCCGTATCACGAAAAAGTTATACATCGTTATACGTTGTACGTTATGTATACTAAATATTGTTATACCAGAAACAGATTATTAAATAAAATAAAAATAAAGCAGCTTCACACTGTATCCCGCACACAGCAAGGTAGGCAGGGGGAATATAGTGTTAAGACACTCCGTTCCCCACTTTCTTTGCCTCGACACCAGAGCGAAGAAATGGAAATATAAATGTAAGTAAATATTTCATCTCCTCAAGTGAGGATCGAACCCACAACCAGTCGGTTTTACAGTCACACTTTGTGCCCCTGCGCCACGACTGGCCTCTTATTATTAAATTATTATTTTAAAAACGTAAGCCACACAACAAAGTTTCCTTAATTACATTGATATATGATCTAACACATATAAATAAACACTCATTCGGTAGTGTTCAAATTAATATATAACTACAAAGTAATCAAAATAATTACTTTTTATCCAAGATAGTGATCATCGAGTCCCTGAAAAAATTGTAATTAAATGGTAGGTACTTATCAATAGTAACACATCACAATAAAACAAATGCCCCGAGACTAAACAATGCTACAATGTATTTAAGTGTATTATAGTGAATCATATGAAAAATATGAGACCAGTGGTGGCGTAGTGGCACAAAGCGTGATTGCAAACGCGACTGGTTGTGGGTTCGATCCACGCGAGGAAGTGAAATATTTATTTACATTTATATTTTCATTTCTGGCGTTGAGGCAAAAGCACGGCGTTGAGTTCTGCCAGTCAACACATAATGCCTCCAGAACTCGGCGGAAAGTGGGGAACGGAGTGTCTTAACACAAGGTTCCCTCTGCCTACCCTGCTGTGTGCGTGATACAGCGTAAAGCTGATTTAATTTGATTTATTTTTTTATTTGACCTCCACGCGTTTTTGAGATAAATGGTCTTGACTAATGGACAGACGGACAATAAAGAAATCCTATAAAGGTTCCATTTTATTTTTTTGAGGTACCGAACTCTAAAAAGTAAACGCAACGAAAGAGGAATGTCGTAAGTGATATAAGTATTTATTCTAATCAACGAAATCTAATTTAATAATTACAGCTAAATTAGAAATGTAATCTTGTTTCGCACATACATAATTTGGCATGGAGTATGTAATTCGAACCCACAACCTTACTCAGATTCATTTCAAGTACACTAAAAAGCGTCTAATAGTAAATTTTTAGATTTGAAGTGCGGTCAGTCATCTATTTCTGTCTGCAATATTACCGAATGAGCTATAATAAATATCTAATCTATTAGACGTATGTATGTACGTACTGTAGAACTAAAACACGTCTAAAATATAAACACTGACTCACTGAATTGGAGCTACGATTAAATAAAGTCGTTCTTAAAATTTATTATGTACGAGTTGAATCCCACTATAGTTCAGCCCATTTTAGCTCATTATAGTAACCCAGTTGAGCCCACGGTGTTATATTTGTTTGTGTGAACTATAAAATGTAAAATTATGTTTTTTTCTGATTCCAATACGTATTTCGAGAAATCCTTTCTTAGTGCTACATTCCCACTCACTCCCTAAAAAACTATTATATATGATGGATTTAGGAATTCCGCGGGCAATTAAAAAGTGGAAGAAACGGAAAAGGATTTTTTTTATATAAATAATATATTGTTAAGTAGGCATATTATTGTGCCCATAGCGCAGCATAGTTGAACAGTCTGGCTGTACACGCGTTCAGTGTATATTTTAAAGAAAAATTCTTTTTCTTCATATTTATTTTTTGTCTTCTTGCTGTATCCTGCACAATGCAGGGTATGCAAAGGAAACCTGGGAACCTTGTGGTAAGACACTCCGTTCCCATTAAGACACTTCCGTTCCCCACGCCGCTTAAACTAAGCGAAATATATTATTTATCAATACATTCCTCTTATCGATCAAAGCGGCCTTGAGTCTTGCCACTCAATGCATAATATCTTTGAAATTGGCAGGGAGTGGAGGATGGATTGTCTTAACACTGGGTTCTTTGTGCCCACTAGCTAAAGGATAGTTTGAGTTATTGAGATAACAGAACAAAACATACATATATAACGAAATCTAAAAAACGAAATATTAAAAAATATAATTAATTTAGTGAATTAAAGTGATTTATATTTTTTTCACATTTTCTATAGTTATATTATATTAATAGTTATTATATATATTGACAAAATTATTCCTAGTTTAAGTTACCATTATGAATATCGGAGCTTTCTTACAATAGAGAAAGTGGCAGGTTTTAGGAAATGCATTAGTGTCATTTTCGAAATGTTAGCTCAAAACGTGATACCGTTTAATCAGTCCAGCTTTGAAGTTTATATGTTTGTCAGTCTGTCTGTCCCATAAAATCTTAGTTCACCTATAACCACCAAAATTGTGTATTTATATGTGTAATACACAATAGACTTATGTATATATGTGCATATGTTTAACTATGAGACGTTTAATGTGAATAAATAAAATGTAGAGGCCGTCGTGATACCGGAGCATCGGAGGAGTTGTGGGGTCGATTACCACTAGGAGGAGTGAAATAACTAATATTTACATTTCCTCCCTCTGGTAAAGAGGCAAACCGCGACGTTGAGTTCCGCCACTCATCGCGCGAGGGGAACGAAAGTTCTTCTTAAATTTATTAAATAAATCTTAATGAGGGACAGAGTGGCTTAACACTAGGTTTCCTGGTTCTCAGGGTCGGCTCCATGTGCGGGGTACGAGGGGGATAAAGCGTGAAGCAGTTTTTTTTTACAGGATAGTCTTTCCTTATTAGATTAGCGTTTTACAGTTAGCTATTTTTATGTTTACATTACACGTTTCCTACCGCCCGATCCACAATCCATCAGACCTGAACTAAAACGTGATACCCCATAATCAAATATAAACATTGTGAGTCACCGGCGTCTATTATAATGATGTCGATGCGTTACAGTTACTGTAGCGGATTGATTATCCTTCTAAATTGGCTGAAGATGCTGCAAATAATAATATTATTGTAAAATACTTATTTAGAAAACGTATAAAAATTTGAACGTAGCGGGACTCGAACCCGCGCCTCCTGGAAATTGACCAAAACCAACCTGGTCGGTTTCCAGGAGGCGTGTGTTCGAGTCCCGTCGAGTAAATAAGTATTTTTTTTCCTAAGTATGGAATAATACTTTAAAAATGTTTAAAAATATTATTGTATTTTTTTAGTTAATTTTGAATTATATAAAAGAGAGTAAAATAAAAAAAAAAACATATTTATTATATAAAAATTAGTTATAATACAATTGTAGTGTTCAACACTTTCTGCTGAGTTTTTAGAGACACTGCGTGTTGAGTGCAACTCAACGCTTTGTCTTGTTATTAGAGCGAGGAAATAATTTAATATTTTTAAATCATTTATTTTCCAGAGTGGGAATCGATCAATCGTCACTGTGCTACTAGTAATAGTGAAGACCGCTAGTAATAGTTTATTCATACAATTACCTCCTTATGCTAAAAATAAACGGTCGGCGGTATTTTATACAAGTTAAACATTAATAAGATATATTCGAAAAACATTAATAAGATATCAAATCTTATTAATGTTTTTTGAATATAACAATGGTAACGAGGTAAAGCGCGGCGTTAACATTCACAATATAACACGCAATAACTCGAGAACTCACCGGAAAATGGGTAGCAGAATGGAAAGATAAGGTAAAGAAACACATGGGAAGTGTCTTAGTGGAGAACGGAGTGTCTTAGCACTAGGTCCCCAGGTTCTCTCTGGCTACGTGCGGACACCTATGCAATATACAGCGTTAACTTAATAAAATAAAAAAAAATATACCTTAACGATTAATATGTCAATTATGGAAATTCAAACATAGAATCAATGGACGTCATACAGCACAGTGAAATTTGGCAAAAGATCGCTATTATCGATCGCTTGAAATACTGCTATTAATCTAGCTTTTCAAGTTCGTTTCCAATTTTACGCACCGACCTAATTTTTAATCTTATTATGAGTATTCGTAGAAAGTGGTACGTAGAGATTAGTTCTATAATTGTTCTGAAATAAATGTATGCGTATGTAACAAGAAAAAAAGTTAAAATTAAAACCCGACTACTGAAATTTCGCGTTCTAAAAAGTAAGAAAATGAAAGGATTCATTTGATATCCCACATGATTACTTTAAAAAAGTTTTTTCTATGTAATGGCATTATGCCACGTAGAGGGCGACACATTCTAAATAATGTAACATCACATAACCAGCGGACGATTTAGACTCTTTTAAATACCTCATTTGTCAAATTATAGTAAGTGGTTTAGAAGTTATGAAGGAACAAATGAACATATGTACATAAATAATGGTCAAAGTCACAACCCGCCCGTTGTCGGGTAAAAATACGTATTTTTAATTTTTTCCCCTTTACAGGTGGGTATGATTTACGTGAATTATTTAATATTTCTGTTTCGTATATGAGAATTATTGTTAACTAATTAAGGCCAGCTATGTGACTGTAAACGCGACCGGTTGTAGGTTCGATTCCCACTCGTGGAAATAACCTATTTAATATTTACGTTTCTACGCTTTGTTGTCGAGAAAGTCCAGTTTTGAGTTCCGCCACTCAACACGCAATACTGAATTCTGAATTTATAAGAAGGTAGAGAACTGTAATGTCTTAGTGTTTAATGTAAGGAGGCTTAACATAAGGCTCCCTCTACCATGCTACATGCGAGATACAGTGTGAAGATAAAAAAAACTTGACTAGTGATGTGAAGTAGTGAAGGCTCGGTTTGAACTACAAGATTATCTATAAAATAATCTCAATTGTTTCCTTTATCATTTTAAAGACAATATCTATATATTGAATAATAAAGTTTCAGCCAATTCAATAAACAGTTTTACAGCATTTTTGTCAAACATAATAGTTTAAATTTATATACTTTTATATTTATGAACTAATTTAAATAAAATAACCACTATAGGTCTTTACCAAGCTTATAAACAGACAAAAATTATAAAATCATTATTTTAAGTATGATAGGACTCGAAGCCGCGCCTCCTAGAAACCCACCAGGCGCTCTGCGGAAATATGTAAAAATTTCCCTACAGAGATGCTAACAACATAAATTTTAAAGTTGTAACAAGCGTATAAAATTTCGACATAGCTTGATGAGAACGTATGGCTTAGCTTAGTCAGAGCGCCTGGTCGGTTCCCAGGAGGCGCGGGTTCGAATCCCGCTACGTTAAAATTTTTATACGTTTTCTAAATTAGTATCTTTCTTTCCTAAGTGTGGAATAACACTCTAAAAAGTTAAAAATATTTAATAAATAGCATTCTCTCATGCCAGGCGATAATTCTTAGTAATTATCTTTGGGTAGCGGAAATTTGTAAAAATCTCCCTACAGAGATGCTAACAACTTAAATAAGTTGTAACAAGCATATAAAAATATCGACGTAGCTTGATGAGAACGTACTTAGTGGTCAGAGCGCCTGGTTTCCAGGAGGCGCGGGTTCGTGTTCCTCTACGTTAAAATTTTTATACATTTTCTAAATAAGTATCTTTCTTTCCCAACAGTTACTTTTTTATTATATATATAGATATAAAGATGGATTCCTCAAAAGAAAAACGAAATCCTTATAGCATAGCTTTGTGTTACGTATGTTTGTCCGTCTGTCTGTCCGTCTATCAAGACAATTTATATCTCAATCGCGTAAAGGTATCAAACTGAAATTAATATAAAAAAACAAATATACGTAGACATATATAGTTCAACAATCCCTTGGAGTATATTATAATATAATACAACTACAGTTATAAGTTGATAGTAAAAATTTTAAAGGAAAAATTTATTTATATTTTTAGCGTACTTTATTAAAACTTGTTTTTTTTTTTAAGTACGCACTTCTTGCCATATAGGTTTTTTGTATGCTGCGAATTTTATATATAATTCACCAAAAACGAAAAAAAAACTCTTTTTATTTAGATATTTACAACCAGATCAAATTAGTAAATTAAATTAAAACAATAGATACTATTTTACATAAAATTGTACAAATTTAATATCACTTAAACGTTAATTGCTTATGTTAAACATTTACTATTTAAGTAATAATAGTATTAGCTAAGTAAATAATTATTTAACTTAGCAAAACATATTTGTTGTTTTAAAGCCGTATTTTACTGATAATCAAAAACAACTAATTAAATTTGCGCCCACAATTGAATATTTTATTTATATTATATAGAGGCCAGTCGTGGCGCAGGGGCAGAAGTATGACTGTAAATACGACAGGTTGTCAGTTCGATTCCCACTAGAGGAAATAAAGAATTTAATATTTTAATTTCTTCGCTCTGATGTTGAGGCAAAGCCACAGAGCACGCAATGACTCAAGAATTAGGTGAAAATGGGAAACGAAATGTCTTAATACTAGGTTTCCTCTGGCTATCCTGCTGTGTACGGGATACAGTGTGAAGCTAAAAAAACCTCATACCAGAGTGAGAAAATGAAAATATTAAATAATTCCCCCAATGGGAATCGAACCCACAAACGTTACGTTTACAGTTGCACGTTTGGGCTCCTGCGCCACGATGGCCTCAAACTTATATTCATACTCATATTTTTATTACTCCAATCTAGAATAACAGTGCGGTGTTAGGTTCAAAAAGGTAAAATGTAAAGCATATTAGGTATTCATATATTATATAATATATTGCGGCTTTTAAGTTTATTAAGCCGATAAGCGAGCTCCGTCAGGATGGCGTCGTTGATTACTATTAAATATTAATAGTTTCATATCCATACCTAAATATAGTCAGTTCTAGATATACACTTGTCATATATAAGTAACTACTAGCGACCCGTCCACGGCTGCGCCCGCTAGATTGGGACGAGATTTTGTAATATTTATATAATTTTAAAGACAATATCCATACATTGAAAACGAAAGTTTCAGCGTATTCAATAATAAAATAGTTTTGTAGCAATTTTGTCGAATCTAATACCTTACATTGGTATAACTTATTTATTTATGAACCGATTTCAATAAAACGAATAAATACTAAATGTTAAGAAAATAACCCAAAATACAACAGTGTAAACTATATTTTAATCGGTTAACCCGTTTATGAGATTAACATGGCAGACAAACCGATAAATAGACAAAATTTTACAAAATAATTGATTTGAGTTCTATTACATTGATAACTGCGTCCAAATTTTCTCATATATCTTCCATATACACGTACAGACAGCAATCAGTTACAATTTTATTATACGTATATACAGATAATTGCTAATTTTCAAAGTGCCAAGATCTAGTGACAATATAAAACATAAATTAAATGACATATTGATATGAATTGTAAACGATAAGGAAAAAAACTATAATTTTATTGGAGTCGGAAAAATCAAACGGACCGTAGACGTATTGTTTTGTTTTTTTACTATCTTGCCACATCCATTAAAAGTTAATGATATTAAAATATACATACATACATATATACATACATATGTACGTACATGCGCTTTTTACACCGACCGTCGACTGTTTAGGATATTATTTAAATAAAATATTATTTATCTATTAAGTGTAAAATAAAACTGCCGCACTCATTACTTTACACCAATATAATTATTAATTACCACTTTTAGCTATCACCATCAAAGATCACAATGTTACCGCTTCGTTGGCAAAACAACCCATCCTTCCTCAAGTGACATCAAAGACATTATATTTTCGCGGGCGCCCATCCACAGATAAAACACGCTTGAGACCACAGTGCCACGCGGTGTTGCCAACACGGCCATGCTGCATGGTGCCCGCCCCGGGCACCCCACGAGTCGGGATAAATCACTGTAACAATAAACAGCAGTTAGTCGTGCGCCTAAATTATACTGTATCATAAAACAGTCCCATAATGGAATTTTGCTCATTTTATCATTCTTTACACTGAAATAGCTCGACAACATGACCCAAATTAAAAGGAATATGCCGCACTTAGGAAACCCTAAAGGGACTATACCACACTTAGGAAACCCTAAAGGGACTATGCCACACTTAGAAAACCCTAAAGGGACTATGCCACACTTAGGAAACCCTAAAGGGACTATGCCACACTTAGGAACCCAGACTCATAGCTCAACACAACTTGACCTTAAAGAGCATTTTACTCACTTAAGCGTAACAAGTTGTTAAAGTCGTCTCCCTCTTAAAGAGTATTTTTCTCACTTAAGAGTACCAAGATCAACTTTGAGCCCACATGTCAATATTCAAATGATATTATAAAATTATTGAGCAATATTCCAGATTATACTCTTAGTGTATATTTTATCACGGCTCGCTTAAATTTCAAAATTAAGAATTGCAATTTGTCAAACTAAAAGTAGCAATACATAAATGACATTCTTACACTTTTTTTTTTTTTTTTTTTTAACGGGAAATATCAATTTATTTAATAATCATCGGCAAATATTATCGATTCTGTTCCTCTTTTGCAGTTTCATATAAAAATATATATATTAATACAAGATCTTCTTTGCCAACACGGTTATAATCATGAAAATTAGAGATTTTCTTGATCTAGGTCCCAATTACCAATATTAATCCAAGGTTTCATATTTTCCGCCACAGCCGTGCCATTATATTTCCTAGAACTTCTTTCACTTCCTCTCAGATCCACTACCGCATACCTGTCATGACCCAAAACTTTCTTAACTTGGAATGGACCTCTAAAAGATGGTAATAATTTTCTACTTTGTCCGTCGTTACTCTGGCTTTGTATTTTTACCAATACCAAGTCTCCTTCGGTATACTGTTTAGCTTTTACGCGGCAGTTATCAAATTTTCTTTTCTGATATTCAGCACTGGTCTTTATATTACTATCAACTTTTTCACGTAATTGGGTTACATCTAGCGGTACCTCATCGTGAGAGTCTGGAGCTAAACTATCATTATCCATGCGTAATCTATAACCGAACATGACTTCACAAGGAACAGCTCCAGTAGTTTTATGTATTGTACTATTTAAACCTTGTTGTAAAGCCTTAATGCATTGGTCCCACTTGTCGTCGTTAGTACCAGCGCCCATAGCTTTCAGAGATTCTAAAATAGTCTTATTAAACCTTTCAACCTGTCCATTAGCACGAGGAACACCCGTTGCCACTATGTGTAATCTTATGTTTCTATTCGCGCAATATTGAGTAAATTTAGATGAAGTAAAACACGAAGCTGCATCAGTGATTATTCGTCTAGCGTTACCGAATGTTTTAGATATGTTTTCTAATTCTTTAATTACCCCTACTGTACAGGTCTTACGAACGGCGGATATAAAAACGAATTTTGTAAATGCGTCTACAACAACCAGTATATACTTGTTTTTATTTTTAGTAGTCACGAAAGGACCAAGATGGTCTAAATGTAACGTGTGAAACGGTTGCGCATATTTGGGTAATGGATAAAGCTCTCCCTCTTTTGGTCCACCTTTATTTTTATGATATATACAATTCAAACAGTTTTTAATATATTTTTTTACTATTTTCCGCATGCGTGGAAACCAATATAAAGAATGAATACGCTCAACCGTTTTATCTAACGAGAAGTGACCTACGTCATCATGGTTACCTCTTATTATCTGCCAAATACAGCTTTTTGGAACAACCCAACGACGGCCATAATTAGTTCTGCGATACACTTTTCCACCTAATAATTCGTAATTGTTAAAAATTTCCTTATTTATTTCGGCCTGTCCTGATTCTAGAATTTCCCTGATTTTAACTAATTTTGGATCTTGGACCTGAACTGCAAGTAACCAATCACTTTCCGTTATTGACATGATAATTTCGGTTTCTGATTTTTGTCCAGAAGGTACAGGGTTACGACTAAGAGCATCAACGTGTTGCATTCGACTACCATCCCTATGTAATATATCAAATGAAAACTCCTGGGTCGACAATACCCACCTTGCTATTCGAGGAATAATATCTTTCTTGTTTATAGCGTATCTGACAGCACTACAATCCGTGATAATTTTGAAATGACTACCTAATAAGTATAAACGAAATTTTTGTAGTGAACAAACTATTGCCAACAGTTCCAGTTCGAAAGAGTGATATTTCTTTTCGTCGTCAGTAGTCTGTCTACTATAATAATGTACGACCTTTTCACCTTCGTCTCCAACTTGTGTTAAAATTCCAGCTAACCCTTCTCTACTAGCATCCGTGTACAAAATAGTTTCCTTATTTGGGTCAAAAATAGCTAAAACACTTTCGGTTGTTAGTTTTTCTCTTAAATCGTAAAAAGCTTTAGTTTGTACTTCACCCCATTCCCAGACAGAATTTTTCTTTAATAGTTTTGTAAGAGGAGTTGACAAAATAGCACAATTTCTTATAAATTTCCGAAAATAGCTAATAAGACCCAAAAATTGCCGAAGTTGATGCACTGTTTTTGGTATAGGGAAATTCTTTACTGCTTCCAATTTGGTTTCATTTGGCATAACGCACCCTGATTTAATTTTATATCCTAAGAATTCAATCTCATGTTTAAAGAAATTGCACTTTTTCAAATTTAATGTTAAACCATTTTGCTTAAATATTTTTAAAATGTTTTCGAGTAATTTTATATTTTCCTCTACAGTTTGTGAAACTAAATATACGTCATCTAGATATACAATTACATTTCCAAACCTTAAATTACCTAATGTTTTATTCATCATCTGTTGAAAACAAGACGGTGCATTTGCCAGACCAAATGGGAGTCGTAAGAATTCATAATGTCCATCCTCGGTTATAAACGCAGTTTTATCGACTGAATCTTTATGCACCCCAATCTGGTAGTATCCGCTTTTTAAATCTAAGCTAGTGAACACTTTGTAACCTTGTAGCCTATCCACCAAATCCTCAATTCGGGGCATAGGATATTTGTCTTTAATTGTTATCTTATTCAATGCTCTATAGTCTATACAAAGCCGTTTCTCCCCATTTTTTTTACTAACTAAAAGAACTGGACTTGCATACGGTGAATTACTGTCACGTATAATATTATTTTCAAGTAATTCACTAACCATTTCTCTAATAATTTGCCTATCTGAATGGGAGGTTCTATAAGGTCTATACTGAATTGGCTGTGAGCTAGATAATTTTATTTCCATCTCATGATTAGTAACTTTACCTAGCTCTTTTATGTTATTGGCTATACAAGTATTATAGTGACTAAGTAGAGTAATTAATTCAGTGAGATGTGAATTTGCATTTATTTCAGATGTAACAACATGATTACAAATCTCCTTTAAATCACTCGCATATTGAAATTGCAAAAGATCACCTACTCTAGAATATACTAAATCAGAACGCTCTGTTATGTTTCTTCCAATTAATAAATCACAACCAACCAAGTCATCAATTACATAAAAATCAACATCATGTAACGCAATTGAATCAAAAGAAATATCAACTAAAACTTTTTTGGTTACTTTTTTATAATTTTGTTTAGAAAAACCTTGTAATATTACAGGAGAAGGTAATTCAGTAAATTTCAATGAAAGTTTATTTACTAATGACTCAGCAATAAGTGAGCAACTACTTCCAGTATCTATGAAAGCCTCGTGACAGGTGTCAAAAATAAGAACCTTTTTAATGAACTTTTGTTTTGAATCTGAAGAAATGAATTTTGTTTCGTGCTGCTCCGGTTTAACAGCAGATTTAACTAAATTCTTTTTTTGATAACATACAGATTCTATGTGCCCCCTTTTTCCACAAAAATCACACTTATTTGCCTCACAATGCATTTTTTTGTGATTACCCCCACAAATGTAACACTTGATAATTTTTCGATTTTGGGTTTGATTGTAATTATTATTATTATTATTACTATCCGAACTAACACATGAAGAGCTAGGATGATTTGACACATTTGAATGTACTTGTAAACTTCTATCAACTGATATTAATTTTTGATTACTAATAGTTTTAGTTTGCCCGTCACGTGAATTATTTATTTGCTTAATATTTTTTTTATAAAATCGTCCATGTAAATAGCTAGCTAACTCATCACATGTTTTGAAATTACCAGATTCTAAGGTAGAATAATCACTGATGTTACCTACTATAATAGAGACAATGTCTTGCTCTGAAAAGTTTAAACACAAACGATCAATTTTACATTTTTGTTCAAAATAAAATTCGTACAGCGATTGATTGTCTACAGGCTTTCTCTCAACGATGTCTTTTAAAAGTTCGAACATGTTCCTCTGTATTTGAAAAGTTGCTAGTAATTTAGGTTTCCAATCCTTCCATTGCCATAGGGGCCACTGGACATCTGTACGTAATAATGAATCGTACCAAACTTTAGCCGGGCCTTTTAGCTTATTTAGGGCTTGAAAACGCGTTGTCTCATCTGACCATGCAAAGGTTTGCGCGTAAGATTTTATAATGTTTAACCATGCATTTATGTTGTCTTCTAACGGGTCAAAGTCCGGTATTATATTGTTTAGAGTACTCACAGCCTCGGTATCTTTACGAGATACCTTATTGCGTTTCCTTGGTGGTGATGGTGTTCTAGCACTCGAAGAACTTGAAGTAGAACGAGCTCGACTGCGTTTAGACCGTTTTCTTCCCATGGCGTAAGTTGCAACACACTTCTGATGTAAAATAAAACTGCCGCACTCATTACTTTACACCAATATAATTATTAATTACCACTTTTAGCTATCACAATCAAAGATCACAATGTTACCGCTTCGTTGGCAAAACAACCCATCCTTCCTCAAGTGACATCAAAGACATTATATTTTCGCGGGCGCCCATCCACAGATAAAACACGCTTGAGACCACAGTGCCACGCGGTGTTGCCAACATAAGAGCAAAAATCTGATATAAAATTTGTGTTTATATCATGATTGTACTGGATTAATTTTCAATAGATAAAATGGAATTTGTCTCTCGAATAGTTTATTGCTTTTTTATATATATATATTTTTATTTTACTTCGCTCTGGTGTCGAGGCAAAGCGCGGCGTTGAGTTCCGCCACTCAAAACGCAATGCTTCCAGAAATTGACGGAAAGTGGGGAACGGAGTGTTTTAACACTAGGTTCCCTCTGCCTACCCCGCTGTGTGCGGGATACAGCGTGAAGCTGAAAAATGGCATAGATACATGTATCCAAATCAACAATTACTACACTACTATACTATAAAATGTTTATTTACCAACAAAATTCAGTGGTCTTATATTGGTGCACATTTGAAATCAAATTTGCTCATCTGGCGTGCGTCCAGACGCATCGACCTTGGATCGTAAGGTTTTGCTATCACTCATTAATCCAATACTAGATATCGGTTACTTTAATGTTTATCGAATAGAATGGAAGTGCTTTTAATATGGTTATTTTAACTTATATTTAAAATAATAATAAGATTTTTTTTCGCAGCTACATGCTGTATATTTGTAATAGGTATTTTTTTAGCTTCACGCTATATCCCGCACACAGCAGAGTAGGGAAAGGGGGCCGGGGAACCTAGTTTTAAGATACTCCGTTTTGACGTTGCGGAACTCAACGCTGCGCTTTGCTTCAGCACCAGAGCGAAGAAATGAAAATATTAATTTATAGTTGTAATTATCTATTAAATTAAATATTTTTCAGATTTATATATATATATATATATNTATATATATATTTAATTTTTAATTTAATAGGTAATTACAACTATAGCCCCATCCTCCATATATATAGCATAGTAGGTAGAGAGAAGCCTAGTTAGTAGTAGTTAAGACATTTTGAAACGAAGAAGTTAAAAAAATAAATATTTAATTTCCAAGAGTTTGGAATCGGAACTCGCGAACGTCGCGTTCACAGTGACACGCTTTTGCTCCTGCGCCATGACTGGTTTTTTTACTTCTTAGAATAAAAAAAGCATTTTATATATTTCTATTTACTTATATGGTTACATATGGCTAACTTTATATAGAAGGTCCATATTGAGAAATATAAAGAAAAAGAAATAACCTGAACTAAACAGTACAAGGCACAAGAGTGCGACTGTAAATGCGACCGGTGCACATTCGAGGAAATGAACATATGAAATATTTCCAGAATTCAGTTATTTAAAATAGGTTCCCAGGTTCCCCATGCCTACACTGCTATGTACGGGATATAGCGTGAAGCTAAAATAATAAAAAAAAAACCAGCTTATTCTATTAAAACAGGTAAACTTAATATTCTTATAGATAGACTTGTAATGGAATTCTATCAGGTTCCTCGAATACCATGAACAGAATATACGTGCATTTGTGTTCTATGTAAATAAATACGAAACATGATTTAATTCAATATTGTAGCTAATAGTGGGCCAGACGTAAACTGTTATTAAAATATTACCATAATCTTTACTTGATTGCTTAATACTATGTTATGATCTAGATATGCTGTCATAATGTTGTTGAAAAATGTATTGTAGTAATTGTTCTATTTTTTTACCTACTTTGTTCGGTTTTTTACCTTTTTTTTTTGTACTTTCACGCTGTGTTACGCACATAGAAGGTTAGGCGGAGAGAACCTAGTGTTAATACACTCTGTTTCCATTAAAACTCAATTCCGCCGAATTCTGGAGGTATTACTTGTTGGGTACGGAACTTAACGCCGCGCTTTGCCTCGTCATCAGAGCGAGGAAATGCAAAATTTTAAATATTTCATTTCATCACGTAGTAAACGAATCCACAACCTGTCGCGTTTGCGTTTCCAATGGCTCGCTTGCGCCTCTGAGCCACGACTGGCTTCAATTTTTTTTATATATGAAGATATTTAAAAGATTGTTTTTTAAATATGCACAGTATTTACAAAGTTTCATATAGTAAGTGTTGCCATACCGCAAGACGCATTTGCTAGAACGTCATACTGTCATTTGTTATGCTAAAACAACACAAATAGGGACCTTGGTACTGGTTTAATGATACGTAAACGTTTTACCGACGACGACTATTCAAATGATAGGTGTTGTTCAAACAAGCAATGGTACCTATTACTGATTAAGTATGAATGTACATATTAAATTAAATATTTTCTTTCTTCGCTCTGTTTGGTGCTGAGATAAAGCGCGGCGTTGAGTTCCGCAACTCAATACGCAATACCTCCAAAATTTGGCGTAAAATGAAGAACGGAGTGTCTAGATTTCCAGACTTTGCCTTCTCTGCTGTGTGCGGGATATAGCGTGAAGTTAAAAAAAATCCTATTATTGATTACGCTCTTTGCTGTGTTATATTGTACAAATTAAAGGCGTATGTCGAAAGGGGAACACAAGATTCTCTCTACCAATCCTGCTAAGTGGGAAAAATCATCTAAAAAGAAAAATGAAAATAAAAGCTGAAAAGAGTTAAAAAACGCTATTTATGTTGATGTAATGTATCGAAAATATCGTCCAATTGAACTGTGATACATACTTCCGTAGAATAGTAAAAATTACATAAATTATCTTTCACATTATTTTTTACCCTTTTTCCTGAGTGCACTCAGGTCAAGGTCGGCAGAAAGAACCTAGAGCTAAAACACTCTGTCTTTCGTTTTCCATTGACTATAAAGTAGCGGAAGTCAACGTTTTGCATTGTTTTTTTCCGGGAAACATGGAAAACAGTGAATACAAAAGGGTCCCATCATGCCGCGCCTTGAAAAAATATTAAATTCTTTATATAAATAATATTTACTCAAAAAGTATAAAACCATTAGTGATATAATTTCTTTGTCCGTTTGATGTATTGCAACATATCGACTGATGTATTATTGCTTGTGTAAACAAGTAGATATCGTAACATACATAAATTGAATGTAAGAATGACATTGTTTATTTTATTTACGAGAAAAATTTAAAATCATATGTTAAAACATCAATTTGTATGCTGATCTTATTGTATTGTAAATTAATGGAAGACGTTAAAGAAAATCTAAAGCTTAGTAGAATAAGGTACTAGTAGTATAGTGTTAGAACAAATTTAAAATTTTTGTTTAAATGTTTTCAATTTTAAGCATCCATTTTACACTTTCAAGGGGAACGAGGTGACAATTGGGTAAGTAACGTAATGCCGTCGGGTAGCTAAAAGTAAGCTTTTTTTTCAACTTTACGGCTTCGTGCCCCCGCTGTTGTTGAGTGGCGAAACTCAACGCCGCACTTTAAATATTAAAGTCAAACTTCAAGAAATTAAATCGGAGTGCACAATTTTGATATTTGGATGGATCCATTTTGTCTTTATCAAGGCGATAACAATATATACTTTTATTACATAAGAGAAATAAATTTTACATTTTTAAATCTAAATTGTTATAGAAAAGTACATTTAAAGGTATAAAAATCGGAAGGGTTTCCGAGGGTCAGGGGTCCAAGCCATTGGTGGCTAGGGCTCCAGAGAGAGGAACCTCCTCACAAAATAAGCACTGTCTTGAGTACAACTGCCAGGGAAATTATTATTAATATTTTTATTCGTTGTTCGCTACCATAGATTTATTTTACTTTAGGTTTGGTATACAAGTGTGAGATTTGTAATCTCAGTATTAGACTATCACTGCTTTGTGTTTTATTCTATGAGGTTGTCAAGACGCAGGAATACAAACGTGCGAGTGTAACCGAGACGGTGGCGGGTTCGATTCCAACTTCGTTGATAAAATCGAAATCGAACCCACGAATCGAATGGGGAACAACGGCAACTGAAATGCCGAATGAAATATTTCATATTTTAATTTGCTGTGGTAACGCTAAAGATCGGATAGATATTAGCGGAAAGTCGGGAGCGGAAGTGTTTCCCTTGCATCTTACATGTAGGTATCAGTTCGTTCTATATTTTCCACCTAATTTTTAAGTCAATGTTTATTGTCTTGATACCGGAGAAGAAAAAAATCAATACTGTTAAAGACACTGAGTCGTTCCGCCACGACGACGGCTTCAAATTTTCTTTAGGGCAAAAAGCGGAGAACGAAGGAACATGTCTCTTGATATTCCAAAGACATATAACTGTAATTTTAGTAGGTAAATATAGGAAGCCATTATTACATGCGTGTCCTCACGTATTCTTCAAATTATTTCTATGCGTAATAGGTTATATCATATACCACACTTGTGATAGATCGAATTACACTAGCATTGCCTTTACATTGAACTTTTAAACATAAAACATGATAATAAAAATATTAAATCTATACTTTAATGGATTATTATAGAATGTTAAATAAATCAACGAAAATATTATTGTTGCAAAATATTCGAATTCTCTATTTTTTAATAAAAATAATAATAAAAAAAAACTACTTTTAAACAAATTTTTTATGCACAAGCTTAAAAAAATAAAATGTAGTTGTTAATATTTTAATCAAAACAAAGTAGATAGAATTGAAAAATAATAAATGAAATTATTGATACTTATATATCTATTTACTAGTTAGCCTTTCTTATATTTACAGACAGTGCTAGCATGGACATTTGTATAAATATACAAACTATTCATTTCAGCTTTTTGACTCATTGCTTTTTTCAAAAATTCTAAATTCCATAATTAGGTTTATATGTCAGTCCGTAGATTTCTCCGTTATTTGTATAACGATTTAAAAAATAAAATTATTTATTTGAAAGAACATTGGTCCCATTATCACCAAGTCAGCATCCGATGATGGAATCCCATGGAAATCGAGAGAGGAATCTAAGAATTCAATTAAAAAAAATAACGTGTGCGTTTCGGGACGCCCCACAAGAGCGAAAACTTAAACTAATATAAGTTGAAGTATTTAATATTGAAATTGTTCACTTGAGAAAAGCTTAGGTTATTAGTTATATTTTATGTATATTAATATGATAATGTAAGGGAAGATTATTTATTGATAAAGTCTTTTATTGATTAAAAAATATATTTTTTTCTTTACAATTATTCAATATATACGCTAGAGTTGTGTGTATGTACATTATGAGTATCATTACTTTATCCTACAAAAGCTCCAAATGATATTTAGGTTTTCGCTCATTGTTAACAGTTTATGTCTATCGCACACTAAGCACTGAGTCTTTGTAGAGAAAGAGAGATGCGTCTGTCCGAAGCACGGATAGCGCTGTGGGTCAGAGTGAGAGAGAAGGAGCTTCCCTGATGCTGCCGTGTGCGTGAGAGAAAGGGAAGGCAGAATAACGCCGTTACGCGTTACGTAACGTATCAATTTACCATCTCATAAAAAGTTATCACTTATCATCATTATCATTTCAACTTTTTTTCGTTTAATATTTTTTTTACAAAGGCGTATTTTTTTGTTTTTTTTTATTATTATATACTTATAATATTTTAGGTTCAGTATATTTAATAGTTGTTTCTTAATGTAACCTAATTTAATCTATAATCACAACATATATTGAGCAAATATTTATATTTAAAAAATAAAAAAAAACAATTCACTCTTCAACGTATGTAAAGGCAGCTTCATACTCGACGCCGTGTTACTTCACCAGCCTGTTCAAGCACAATATACGATTAATACTTACGTCACTATTCTGTCTTTGGTACTATTGCCGTTTGTTTACGTCATTTCTAATAGTTTTCAGTTCTTTTTTGTTGACATAACATTTAAATTGAGGAAGGAAGTGGGTGTGAGTGATGTTACCTTAGAGCAATTATGTATTAAGTGTCAGCTATCATAAAGTTTTATAACTTATTTTTTTTTGTATATCCAATTTACTACCCTATAGTTTTTTTTTGCTTCACCCTGTATCTCACACGTCGGAGGGTAGGTAGAGGGAATCTAGCGTTAAGACTTTAGTGTTTGGTGGCGGAACTCAACGCTGCGCTTTTTTTTTGGTAGCAGAGCGAAGAAATGAAAATATTCATAAATAATAACTCACTTCATCGAATTGTAATCGAACCCGCAACAGTCAAGTGACAGTCGCGCCCTTGTGGCCCTGAGCCACAAGGGCTTCTAAATACATAAAAAGAAATAATCGGAAACATCAATTGCAAATTTACTATAAAAATGCATTGCAGTTTTGTAAGTATAGGCAGGGCTTTAGTGTTGCGTATAGTTTTTCCACTAATTTCTTATTAAGTGACAGGGCAGGGTACAAGAATCAAAATAAATAAATCAGCTTCACGCTGTATCCCGCACACACCAGGGTAGGCAGAGGGAACCTAGTGTTAAGACACTCCGTTCCCCACTTTCTGCCGAATTCTGGAGGCATTGCGTGTTGAGTGGCAGAACTCAACGCCGCGCTTAACCTCGACACCAGAGCGAAGAAATAGAAATATAAATTTAAGTAAATATTTCATCTCCTCGAGTGGAGATCGAACCCACAACCGGTCGGTTAACAGTCACACTTCGTGCCGCTGCGCCACGACTGGCCTCTGGACTCTGGAATTTACTTTTATTTTTATATAATCAAAAAATAAATATAAAGCAGCATAATTTAAAGAGAGGCCAGTCGTGGCGCAGGGGCACAAAGTGTGACTGTAAACGCGCCTGGTTGTGAGTTCGACCCGCACTCGAGGAAATGAAATTATTATTTAAATTTATATTTTCATTCTTCGTTCTGATTTCGAGGCAAAGCGCGGCGTTGAGTTCCGCCACTCAAAACGCAATGCCTCCAGAATTCTGCAGAACGTGGGGAACGTAGTTTTTTAACGCTAGGTTCCCTCTGACTACCCTGCTGTGTGCGGGATACAGCGTGAAGCTGATATAATTTAACTTTAAATCGATACGGAAATGACACATCAATATACTATGGCGCCACCCTAGGAGACGTCATTTTATAATTACGAAATACGATGACAGACGTGAACCGTAATGGCACAAAAAGCAATTGCGCTCGGTTTTAATATATTTATTTTATACTACTAAAAATCTGAATTTATATTGAAAAAGAAATAAACATTTCAATCATAAATACCGTACAGGCATACCTAGTTGTATAATATCTAAATGAACGTGATAGTTGCTGCTTCAGATGATATTTATGTTTTAACGTACCTATGCGTAAGGGTATGGTCGTCATTGAGGCTTAAACACGATGCTTATGGGTTCGATTTCCACTCGAGGAATATAATATTTGAATTATATCGAGTAGAATGCACAGTGTTGAGATCCGTATCAACTCAAATTATGGCGAAAAGTGAAAACGTGTTTTTACATTTAGTCGGCTTGGAATATAAGCCCGCTAACAGCCTATTAACCAAATTATCACGAGAGATAAAAATGTTTTTAAAAAACTACAAGCATACGTATATTTGTTTATATTATCAAATAGTTTTTATATTTTCGAAAATTTATTTGTTTTCTCTGTTATATAAAATAAAATAAAAATCGATTTTAGATGTGTATCTTTTTACATTATTGAATGGTAAAAGAGTGTACGAGTATATAAAGATAAAAAACGGTTTTAGCAGGTTTACACTCTAACTCGATGATCAGGTTCAATGTTTCTATATGGGACAAAGTATTATGCTTAAAAAAAGTTGAGTATATAATTTTCAAAGGTTTTCAATGAAAGGTTTTCAATGTTTCGTTTTATTCTTTGTAAATAGGTGAACCTATTTACAAAGAATAAAACGAAACAACAAATTCGTGAGACCGGACGTGGCATAGGGGCACAAGCTGCGATTGTAAACGTGACAGGTTGTAGGTTCGATTCCCACTCCTGGAAATGGCTCCAGAAAGCAATGGAAAGTGGTGAATGGAAGTGCCTTAATGCGAACAGAGTGAACTAATATTAGGTTCCCAGGTTCGAAATAAAGTTCGAATAAAGTGCGAAGCTAAGACAATAAAATAGCTAATTTGTTTATGCAAAGAGAGTTACATTGAATTTCATTTATCTAAAATGAAAAACGAAACGTGGCGCACTACCAGTCGCGATTACAGTCATACATTTGTGGGTTCGATCCCCGCTCGAAGAAATGTAATATTTATTTATATTTATTTAATTTTAAAACGCGGCGTTGAAATCCGCTACTCAACACGCAATCCCTCCAGAACGCAGCAGAAAATATATCTGTATGAGCGCCTTAACACTAGGTTCCCTCTGTCTACCCTGCTGTGCAAGATACAACGTGAAACTGATTCAAATCAACAAATTCTATAAAAAAAATGTTGACCATTATCTCGACATTGCCATTGTGTATTATGTTTTCTTTGTTCCCCTGCAAGTTCCATGGCGACGGGAACATTTCTCGTATTAACCTAACTTGACCCACGCTTAATTGCTTATCGTTGATCAATTATTACCGCTAGTTTGTTTTAATATACTCCGGCTTCTACGAGAATTGTGAAAGAGAAAGTTTTAAATTTTGTACTTGCGCTGTTCAAAATATATAAGAAATTTTGACGTTTCTATTACTATTTTTTATTAATTATATAAATAAATTATTAAAACGGTATTGTGAGGCCAGTCGTGGCGCAGGGGCACAAAGTGTGACTGTAAATCGACTGCTTGTGGGTTCGATCCCCACTCGAGGAAATGAAATGTTTACTTAAATTTATATTACCATTTCTTCGCTCTAGTGTCGAGGCAAAGCGCAGCGTTGAGTTCTGCCACTCAACACGCAATGCCTCTAGAATCCGACAGAAAGTGGGGAACGGAGTGTTTTAACACTAGGTTCCCTCTGCCTACCCTGCTGTATGCGGGATACAGCGTGAAGCTGATAAAAAAAACGGTATTAAGCCTATCAAAGATAAGTACAAGAATGAGCTAATTCAAAGAGAGAGATTTATTTCGTAAAAATAATATATTTACCAATCTCTTTTTTAAGTTCTCTTTCATTTATGACAAAATATAAGGCCTCAATAGAGTAAAATATCTTAACATAAAAAGATATTGACAAAATACTTAAGAGTATATTTATAAGAATTTTAAAGTTGAATCATGTAACCTTTTTGTCATGCGATTGCTTCTAAATAAAATAAAGTGTACCCATAAAGAAACTCCGTTAATCACTTTCCGCTCAATTCGGAAGGTGGCGGCACTCAACGCCTCGCTTTGCCTCGATACCAGGGCGAGGAAATAATAATATTAAATATTCATTTCCTCGAGTGGGAATCGAACCTACAACCTGTCACGGTTACAGCCGCATCCTTGTGGCCCTGCGCCACGACTGGCCTCTGGTTGGATGTATAAAATTCTTAATATTATGAATTCATTGTTAAAACATCTGTGGCGTCACCAATAACAGAATAGACCGGAAAACGTACTAATGGATGCAAAAAATTGATAAATTATTACATTATATTAACAAAGGTGTGATGCGCTTTTAAATTTAATGGAAAATTTGTTTAAAAATGTACGTAACGGACAGAAGTCTAGACTTAAAGGTCACATCAGCTATAAATAAAAAAAGTAGAATCGATTTACTTTAGTTGCTATTGGTTATTACTAGTTTATATAGGCTGTCGTGGCGTAGTGGCACAAGCGTGTGACGGTAAATTTGTCGATTGTGGGTTCGATTTTTTCTCGAGGGAATGAGTTAGTTAACATTTTCATTCCCTCGCTCTAGTAAGAAGGTAAAACACATGGTGAAAAATACTTATTAAGAAACACTGAACGGAGAATCTTAACGCTAGGTTCCCCCTGCCTACTCTGCTTTGTGCGGGATACAACGTGAAGCTAAAAAAACCTACTTTATTTCTACTACCATGTAGACAAAGCGGCCATTAATCGAACTCGTGTAGTCACGAATTAATTGACATACCATTTTAATCATTTTGTTATATATTTTATTGTTTTCCCTAGTAGGTATAGCTATTAAATATTATAAATCTTAGAAATTGTGTTAATAAATAATTATTAAGTTATTACAATAACAATAATAATAGTAATGAAACAATCTAATATAATGGATGTAATTCTTATTTAAAAATTATAAAAAGTTTTATTACCTATATTTATTATTTTACATACATATTTTAAAAGATACCTATCTCCTTTTTTTCCCAGAGACGATTGATGTGTTAGACGGCTTGTAAGGACTCCACATATTTTTGAGACATTTTCGTGCTTGTTTAGTGGTGGAACTGAACACTGTGTTTCATCCACCAGATCAATTAAAGTATATACATCCAATAACTAATAATTAATTTCAATCTATGAAAAAAAGTATATATCTGTTTTTCGTTCGAAGTTCTTATTTTCAACTATAATAATTATTTTTTGTACAATTTCACTGAATGAATAAGAATGTGCTCAGGTGGTTAGGCTATGTCGAAACAATGACTTGCGAAATTGCGTTTTTTGACGCATGATACTGGAGGAATGTCACGTAAGAAGCATGAGAACTTAACTAAAGACGTGTATGAAGAGATTGATAGAAGAGGCGAAAGAGATATATAGACATCGAACAATTTGGTTCTCCGTTCTCTCTGGCTATCACACTACAAAAAAAGTTGTTTTTTTTGTGAATATGGATAGAGAAATAGATATGCTTACTAACAACAATCTTTACATTTATAGTAATAAATATAATTATACAAAAGAAAAATAAAACATGCTCTTGTTAAATTCATAACCGAAACGACATATTGAATATTCAAAAAATCCTTTTATAAATCAACGTCACCGCGGAAAAATGAAATGAATAGAGGCTTAACCACAAGGCGATTAGTACTAAATTGTGCCTTTACCTTCAAAATGACTACAAAAACTACATAAATGCTATATAATATTATACCTATAACATGTACAATAAATAACAACGTTTCTAAGAACAGTTTAAGCTGTTGCAGCGCGAATTTGAAATAAAACTAAAAAAAAAATAAAGAAACTAAGATATTTTTTGTCAATCCCATCACGTCCGTTTAATTGTTCGTTTTAAAGGAACCAAGTTAATCCAATAATAAAATACGAGGCGCGACGCGATTCGGCGCTGGCTATTGAACGAGATATTTTTTATTTGAAGTCGTGTGAATAATAAAGGATTTTATGTCATAAGTTGTTAGGGCCCCCATTTGATTTATACTGGTGCGCGGTCGATTTAAATACTTGTTACCTGGCGTGATCTTTGACGTTACCTTCATCAGTAGTGAATTTCATGGTGTCGTGGTTTTGTAAAAAAAATGATTTTATATAAAAAAATGTGAATAAAAATGTGAGTTCCGTATGTAGCTATATGAGCATCAAGACAAGTTTTATTGTCAAGACACTCCGTTCTCCGTTTTTCTTTGTGTAGTAAAATTAGGAAAGAAACTATAGGTAATATATTCAATTCAATTATCTTACTAAAGTGAACTCAAAACTGGCATTTGTAGAGATTTTTCTATTGTCTCACGATTTCATGTATTTGGACAGCTTTCTGTCAATATCTCAATGTCTGTGATATAAACTTTAGAGGCCTATTAGCGGATACTTGCGAGCTGGCTATGACCGGAATGGGAGACTAATATTCGACGGTGAATGCAAAAACATAATTTTTCTTACAAATTTTTGACTTAAAAATAAGAAAATGTAGATTAAGTCTTAGCTTTCTCATCGACTGTAAAATGATAACTATTCATTAAATATTTATAATTATTTTTCGCAACATGGCCCTTATAGCTAAATATTTGAATTTATTATAATTCTCCTATACAGAACCTATAACATTTCTGCCACTTTAGCTCACCGAATTGATTTTTTTGGGCTGTCGGTCCAATGGCGCCGTCCGACGTGAGACTTCGCCGATCAAAGCGATTGGAAACGATTAAACTTAGTTAATATATTGTGTATACAAAATTGTTAAGAGCATCCGTGTAATGGCCTAATGTTTTAAATGACCGGAGCGTCAGAATATTAGAGCATTTTTATCTTTCTTTCTTTGTATTGTAAAACTGTTTACGTTTTGATTATCAAGGCGTTATATGATTTGTTTTTAAATAAAATAAATCACCTTGACGCTGGCGGGATACAGCGTGAAGCTGATTGGAGATCGAACCCACAACCAGTCGGTTTTACAGTCACACTTTGTGCCGCTGCGCCACGACTGGCCTTAATGTTGTTTATTTAAATTATATGTCTTTACATCATAAAAAAATCTGTTTCACCTTGTCCGTATTACGTATATAGCCGGGTAGGCAAAAGCAACCTAGGGTTAAACACTCCCGTTCTCCATTTGCCACCGAATTTTCGAAGCATTTCCTATTGAGTAATATCATCATAGCTTACTATATCCCTCATAAAGCAGCACAGGGAAAAAAATATCTTATTATCAAGAAACTCCCTATTTTCCCAAATTCCAGACCTTGCGTGCTGAATAGTGAACCTCAACCTCAATTTCTTACCAAAGAACGTGTTGACCGAAACCATACCGACGTGTTTACAGTCAGCCAGCGCTACGATCGTATCAATAGATATATTTGTATCTCGAACAACGAAATTTGGCTATATTATTTTGCTTCCTTTTATTATATAAGTACAAAAAGTGTCATATTTCACCCTCGTCTTTTAATATAAAAGCAACTGGTTACAAAAATTAATCTGAACAATGGACTTATATAAAAAACATCACAATAAAATGGCAAATAGGTTGTATCAATTGAAAGTAGACGAAGTTGCGTAAAAAATATGTGGAAATAATAGGGTAACCATATAGGGAAAACTTAACAAGAATTATAATTTTAAATTATTTTTTTTAGTTTAATAGCTTTATAATATTGTAATATATGTATGAGAGATAAATAACTTAACTTAACTTAACTTAGCTTCACGCTTTATCCCTTGCGGGGTAGTCAGAGAGAACGGAGCGCCAAACGCTACGGTCTCTACATACCTCTTTCGCCTCGAGAGATAAATAAGATATATTTTTATAGCTTATAGGTAAGTCAACCAAGTCAATATAAAATTTTACTTTATTTTTTTAAACAGTTTATGAATAAATAAAATAAGGGATGCCGAATTTATATAATTTGGTTAACGACATTCAAATTTCGTTAACCAAATTGATGATCTTTTTTTTTCTTCGTATTCACAAGCCTAGCTCACAATACTCTTCCCATAAATAAAAATTACCTTATTACATTTATTATTTCTGATGGCCATTGATCGTGAAATATGGTGCCCGTATAACACAATACGGCACAGTGCGCAGGCGCCTGCCAGACGCGCTCCCCCATTCAAACTGACGAATGACAATGCTCCTACGCTGATTAAACGACTACAGCATCGATGCAAGTGGATGATTTATTGTAAATCTTCTTAATCCAAAAATAGAAAAAAGTATTATTTTCGTATTGCTGTGTGATTTATGTGTTTGAATTTGCTGGGAGTTGCGTAGGGAATTGTGTTTTGTGTGTAAATAGATTAAATTTGCGGCTCTCGTTCGGTTCATCTAGTAATAAGTTTCATATGATTTTTTTTTGGTTAGGTAGGTTTATTTTTAATTTTTCAGAGCGAGATTAGTGTTAAGACACTCCGCTCCCCACTTTCCATCTTATTTCGGAGATATTGCGTGTTGTGTTGCTCGATACCAGGGCGAAGAAATGAAAAGATTGAATAATTAATTTCCTCGAGTAGGAATCGAATCTACAGCCTGTTGAGTTAACAGTTGTACTTTTATAGCCCTGCGCCCCGAGAGGCCTCGACAAAATAGTTATACGTTGTTATTAGGTATAATATATTGTCATAGCGCAGTGATATACATACATATACTCGTATGACTTCAGTCACGAATAGTATAATAGTTATTTTTATGATTATTATTATAAATTATAAATATTAGTATAATATAGAAAAATCTAAATTATATTAAATTGACGTAATGTTTCATAAGTGACGTTGTACTTAGTCGCCAATTTTGATTACCAATAAAAACGCATTAAAAACAATTTTTAAACAAACCATTTTCTAAACAATTTTTGTAAAAAATATTTTAAATAAAAGATCGATCTAGTCAATTTACGCTTTATATTACAACAAAATGATATATTCTAACTAAATATTTGATATATTACAGGCCGTCGTGGCGCAGTGTTACATGCATGCGACTATAAAAGCGACGGTTGTGGGTTCAAATCCTACTCGAGGAAATTAAATATTTAATATTTTCATTTTGTCGCTTTGGTAACAAGGCAAAGCGCAACGTTGAATTCCGCCACAAAAACAACAACGCCTCCAAAATTCGTCGGAAAATGTGGAACGGTGTAGTGTCTTATTGGGAATGGAATGTCTTAACACTAGGTTCTCACGTTCTCTCTGCCTCCCCTACTTTGTGTGGGATGTAACGTGAAGCTAAAAAATATATCTGAGTTATAATACGGAACTTTACTATGTATTTCCTCATGGGACTTAGCCCACAGTCGTTTCTTAATTAGGCTACGATTATTTAGTGATATATTTTGGGTATAATAATATAGCCATGAACACCCCACGTTATTTACACTAGTTCATTTGTTGTTTTGTTAAAAAAAATCAGCTTCACGCTGTATCCAGAGGCTCCTATATGTAAGCAGAGGGAACCTAGTGTTAAGACACTCCGTTCCCCACTTTCTGCCGAATTCTGGAGGCATTGTGTGTTGAATGGTAGAACTCAACGCCGCGCTTTTTTTCGACACCAGAGCGAAGAAATGAAAATATATATTTAAGTAAATAGTTCATCTCCTCGAGTGGGGATCGAACCCACAACCAGTCGGTTTTACAGCTTGTGCCCCTGCGCCACGACTGGCCTCTTTTGTTTTTTTGTTTTCAAAATCACCTTTTACCATTTTTGACAATCTCAGATGTGTAACGTATGAGAAGGCGGTATTACATTCCGCGTCTTGCTTGATCAGATGTATTTTTTTAAGCTAATATTCTCGTCCCGAATTTGCCTGAGTGGACTACACGGTTGGGCTATTCAATTGTTCATTTTGTTATTTCCCATTTTGGTGGGTAAATATAAAATATTTTTTTATGATTACATTACAAATATTTGAATTTCTAACTATTTCTTTATTATAATATGCATATATTTATACACAAATCTCTAAATCACATTATTAGTAAAAATTGCATAGAAATTCTATGTGTACTTTAAAAGATTTATGACTACATTAGTAGGAAAATTACGTTATTTTATACATTTCCCAGGTTGGAAGTTGAATTGAATACCATCGCATAGAGTCTGACATCACCCAACGGCATCATTCTAAAAGCTAGTTAAAACTTAATAAAGATTTATGAATGTATAAATGTATATTTTATGTATAAAACAATATCCACTTGTATTTGAGACATTGCGTTTCGAGAGGCTGAACTCTACGTCGCACTCTGTCTTACCAAAGATAGTAAATTTAAATATTTGTTGTGGTTATTTTCATCTTTACGCTGAATCCCGCATATAGGAGGGTAGGCAGACAGAATACTGTATAAAGACACTCCATTCTCTACTTCCCGCCACTCGAGGCTCTGCGTTTTGAATGGCGGAACTCAACGCCGCGCTTTTGCCTTGTTACTAAAGCAGTGAAATTAAGTTATTAAATATTTCCCCCAGTGTCAGTCGAACTCTCAGCAGTCGTGTAAACATACAATCACAGGCTTTTGCAATAGGCGATAGCCTCGAAAATAATTTAAATATGATATTTCCCCCAGTTGGAAGCCGAACCTACAGTTATAGCGTTTACACACAGTAGCTGTCCCACTACGCCACGAAGGTCATCTACCTATAAAATTGTGGCCGATCGCCCTTTCTTTATTGTGAACTAATAAATTATATATAAAATATTTTGTACTACAAAATTTCTACAAAATAACTGTTATACTATTGAATTGCCTGAAACTATAGTTTTTAATATTTGGATATTGTCTTTACAATGATAATGTTACTAGAACAGGAAACTTTCAATTCAAATTAATAAAGGAATGATTGTGTAGTCAACTACTTTTACTATATCTAATATTATATTAATAATAATAGATTATTATATTAATAGTAAATATACTAATAATAAAGAATGTTATACATATAATAATAGTAAATAGATGTCGTTATATAGCGACTAAAGCTTAAAAATGTCGTGCGGATCAACAGTGGTTCTAAGAACGGTCGGCCTCTGTATAGTGTGAACACTTTATTATACTTAGGTACGACGCCACAAAAGGAATTGAGCACAGCATGTTGTTTTTATTTAGCATTCTCTTATGTAATAAATATTTTGTAATTGCTATGTTTTATATTTATAAACTTTGTGAGATAATTATGTTTAGGGATATAAATTACTTAGAATAGCCATTTTTGTATTATTTTATCGTAACAACTCTAAAGACTGAGTTGACCTTTCCTATTGCTTTAAAAAAATCAGCTTTATGCTATATCCCGCAGACTGCACGGTAGGCAGAGGGAACCTATTGTTAAGGCACTCCGTTTCCCATTTTCCTATTGCATTAATATAAAAATGTAAAGACTTAAACGTGAAAGGAAAGATAATAGAACAAGTGATTGAAGTGAATGAAAGATGTCACATTAAGAATGAAGAACAATGTGGTCACGTCGTTTGGAGTTTGGCGTTGGATATGTCGAGAGAATGAGAAATCTAAAAATGCTAAAAAATATTTACGAAGCACGAGTAAAAGAGGTAAGAGGAGGCTATGTTTTGATCTCCGATATCATAATAACTGATGTCTAAATTGTGAAGCTTTAAAGAAATATTTTGTAGTCCAATTATTTTTCAGTTCATTGGACGTAAAAAGTGTTAAAAAATGTACGTACCTATGAAGCTGAAGAGTTTTCTTTATTGCACACACTAGTCTCAGGTGCTACTTTGGCCCGAATCGAAAAATATGTTGATTTTGGATAGTTTATTTATTAAGGAAGGCTATAAGCAAAGTTAATCGTTTCTATGTAACTAATTGTACTTATGACCAGAGTTATCATGGTACTTAGAATGGGCCTTACAAACCTCTTAGTTATTGTTTCTATTTGAACAAGCGGGCGAAACCGCATATAATAGATACTAAGTAGCTTATATTTTTTAATTAAACTAAAATAAAAAAAATTAGAAAGTAGATTAAACTGTTTCCAATTTAACAATAATAAAGTAAAAAACAAAATAGCTGTACTTAGCTCTACTGGGATCAGTCTATTATTACTGACAGGTATATTATTGCCAATAGACCTGATATAGTACTAGTAGACCAAGTGGTGCGCCACAGTGATTGTAGACGTTACTATCCCAAATGATGATAATCTCGTGAAGGCCGAAAAAGAAAAATTATCTAAATATTTGGCCCTAGCCCATGAGATTCCCGCCATGTGAGATGTCAATGCGACTACCATTGTGCTGATAGTGATTTCAGTTAACGGTTTGATAGTAAAAAGCCTCGATCAACATCTTGAGAGGTTATCGCTTATCTGTTAGATCCAGAACCGGATGCAGAAGGCAGTCTTACTTGAGACGGCGCGTGTTGTGAGGAGGTTCCTGTCTCTGGATCCCTAGCCACCGCTGGCTTGGACCCTTGTCCTACCCTCGAAAGAGTGTTTTTTTTATATTTTTATATGTATTTTTTATAACAATTTATATTAAAAAATGTAAAATTGATTCCTCTTGTATTAAAAAGTAAATATAATATTTTTTTATATAAATTTGTATATATTGTGTTATATTAGTAAATTTGTAATAATTCTACATATATATTCTGCAGAATATTTATTTTAAGCACCCTGTATCTCTGAGCGATGTAGACGACACGTCTAAGGGTCTTTAGTTTTTTTCTCTCTAAAGGTGGACAAAACTTATGAATGGAGTCCAATGAATGAAATTCCAATGTCACCCAAATGCCGGTGTTGTAAAAAATGCACGTTTGTACGTTTAAATACGTTTCCTTTCTATTTTACATGGCATTTTATTGCGTTGTGAGATTACATTTACTAGGAATATTTTCTCAAAGTTATTTATTTCAAAATAAAATAATATAACATTATATTGCTTCTGATAAAATATTTTATTAATATTTTAATTATATAGTTATAATATAAAGAAGATATAAGTTTATCTCTACATGATATAGAGTGTACATAAGATGATAGAGTCAATTACACGACGACGTCTTTTGATAATAACACAAGTGAATGAATTAGATTTGATATTTTTTATTTAGTGACGTTTTAAGGAAATTTTTTGATGGTTTTTCTTATTATAGTAAAATTTGTTTTATTACAATATGTGATATCGTTGAAATATACATTCTTATGAGATAAATATAGATGTATTGATGTCGTCGGGTTCGATTCCCACTCGGGAGAATGAAACGTTATTTGAAAATTGAAATATTATAATAAGGCAAAAGCCCGGCGGCGTTGAGTTCCGCCACTCAACACGCAATGCCTCGAGATTTCGGCGGAAAGTGGAAAACGAAAGTGTCTAAACAAGAATATTTCTATTGATATTTTTATTACATTAGAGAATAGGACATTGTGCTATAATAATACGGATTGGGAAAAATTGTTATTTTTATATGGGCGCAGGAAAATTATCATGGATCTATGATTAGAGAATGATTGTATGATGTCCCGAAAGCTTCGCTTCAGCATTAAACGAACGAATTAATAGCTATAAAATAATCAAATATTTCAATAACCGACGGTGGGTAACGGAGTGTTATTAACACTACGCTTCCTCTGTCTACCCTGTTATGTGCGGGATACAGCGTGAAGCTGACTTAATTTGAATTAAAAAAAAATGTAAACAATTCAAATAATAATTCCATAAGGCGGTCAGATAAAACGGTACTACCTACTATTACAAAAACACTATTTTGTCATACAAACACTATCTCGAACAATTTATCACAAATGATTTAACTATGTTTTGTTAAAAACGCGATTCAATAAAACCTTCACCCACACATCGCCTACACTTCGCAGAAGGCTCCGGATGCATAGTTTCTATGGCCATTGTGGGCTACAAATGGGCGGAAATGGGTATTTGTGAGATTTGGTGCAAGACCATGTTGTTGGCGCCGTACCGCGACCAAATGTTGCTTTTGCGCCGGCGCCCAGCGATAGGTGAGAAAATATCTCCTTCACTGTCAAAGAATAAATGTTTTTTAGAATACCGTTTTGTGCCTAACAGTGAATATATGTGACGCAAAATGTGAGATATTTTTTTGTCAAGGACATGGTTTTTGTTGAGATGGCACGTCAGATTTTAATCAGGATAGTCTTATTTTTATTTTTAATATTATATATAATAAACTAGCTTCACGCTGTATCCCGTATACAGCATGGTAGGCAGAGGAAACCTAGTGTAAAGAAACTCCGTTCCCCACTATCCACTTTCCATAGATATTTTTGAGGCATTACGTGTTGAGTGGCGGGGTTCAACGTTGAGCTTTTGCTATGGTGCCTAAATGGTAAATATTATTTATTTTTAATCTTTTGTAAAAGAAATTCTCATGAATTATTCTACTTACTGGATTTTGAAAACCATACGTGATTTACATTACTGTCACTCATAGTAATATAAAAATATACTTTGCAGAGACTCTATTGTCCGTTCCTTTTTGAAAAAAAGTAAAGAACGCTTTTCAAAACTTAAACACAATATTTTTTTCCAAAAACATTCTGAGTGGAAATCGTAACTATAACATGTGAGATCATAATGAGATCAAATAAATATATTTTTTAATAAGTATTGTTTACCATTAATATGATGATATTATTATTTAATATAACATTATAATTTTAATACCTGTAATTTCCCACATTTATTAACAAATTTCGAATATTGTTCATACATATTTTTGAAAGCCACATATGTGATTGGTAATACCATTGTTAATAATTGACAGTCGTATATTTTCTACCTGTCAATCTTGTGTATCTAATGATACTTTATTATTAATATTAATATATTATTCATTATTACTTAATCATTATATTTAAGCATATAAATAGTTTTTACTCAAAAGTTTTAATTTGTTATTGGTCACATTTTATACTTTAAAATAAATGTCTATTTAAAATCTTATTTTAGTAATTACATTAACAAAATGGAAAAAAAAAACAAGCTAAACCACCTGTAAAGTTTTGCGTCTTTGTCTCATTGTTTTTGAAACAAATTTAAAAGTAGATAATCTTTCCTTATCAACAAACCATTCTAGAGATACTATTAATAGTGCGATAAACAAACCTTTGGGGTATTGTAACATTATATTGGGATTTGAATGTATTGTTTGTACATAGCTTGATGTTAATCTTCAACACGTGTGCGAAGTGTCGCGTCTGCGATGCTTACTGATAGTAACGGCTCTGTGGCGGAGGCGCGGTGCGTGACTCATCTCGTTCATTGAGCGGTGGTCCATTGAGGGGCGCTCACGCTCATTACCGCTTCGCCGGCCGGCCCTGCGCACACGCATAGCGCGTTGCTCGCAACCTGCGGACCACTACACCGACGCACTGCCTACGATGTTGAATCTCATCTCTCGATACAACGTGAGTTAAGCCTACGACTTCCTTTCCAGCGAAACCTATTAGTTTAAAATAAATACTCGTTCGTTATAGGTATTTACTAATATTTATATGTTTTATTTTATTACAGATGGAGAGCTTTTCGAAATCGTGCATCTGGCTTATTGCAGCGGCTCTGTTGGCCGCTTGCGGTGAGAGTGCTGGCGTCGGAAGCAAAAGGCCTTTTACGCCCACAGATTCGATTTTGGATATTATTGATACGGAACAAGTTGAAAGAGTGCTCGCAGCGCGAAGGCGAACGGAGGAAGCTACTGCGCCATCGACGTCGTACGTTCAACGAAATGAGCTCGGTGAAGGCAGCTCCGAAACAATGATTGTGTCTATTCCTGAACAAGAAGACGCAACAGAAATACCTAAAGGTGCAGCATTCCGCAATATTCTGAAATCCTCTAGGAATGCGCTCGTTGTAACAAAAAAGGAATATCTTAAAGAAGACTGGTGCAAAACTGAACAACTAATACAAAAAATTCGTGAACCTGGATGTGTGCAGGCGACAGTGATAAACAATTTTTGTTACGGACAGTGCAATTCATTTTATATTCCGAAAGGCCCGCGCCGTCGGGACAATAATGATGAGAGACCTCCACCAGCGTTCAAATCTTGTTCTTTTTGTAAACCAAAAAAGTTTACTTGGATAACCGTCACGCTCCGTTGCCCCGGGCAGAACCCCCCCTTTAGGCGCAAGCGTCTGCAGAAAATCAAACAGTGCAAGTGTTTACCGGTTGGCGTAAACTGATGCTGGTTTGCGACAGATCCTCCAGATTCAGAGGCGGACTGTCCGCCTGACTCGATCCGAGTAGCATCCGAGGCAAGTTCCGAGCAAGCTGCCAGGAGAGGAGAGTGATATGTGACGTGGACGTTAGGCGATTAACAGTGACATTGCCATCTAATGTTTTGGTCAGTACCAGTCGAATCACTGGCACATTTAATCGAGTGTGAAGCCGGCTGCTAAACATATTCGTATCGCGTGCTCTCATACGTCAATGAGGTGACGTCATGTGATGCAAAACGTCTAATAACTTTGTATTGGAGCGGCTTCGGCTGCAAGTCGCGAAGTGAGCTTTAATTGTCTATAGTTATACTGATTAGTTGGTCGATGTTAGAAAACTGTTGACTGTGACCTTGCGATCGTTTAAGGAATATTCAGTGCGAACGTAACCGTGGAAAAATATGGACATGATATCCTGATTGCGTAACTAATGGAACAAGACAGTGTCGTTCTGTGTCTATATTGTAAAACTTACACGTTTTCTAATGTTTCTGCGGAATAAGTGTGATATTAGTTTATAAATTATTAATCATAATCCCACGTACGGAGGTTGAACAAATTATTAATAATATTTATTGTAATTATTTAATATTATGGTAGTGTTTAATACAAAAAATACGCTTATATGTTTTAATTTAATAATAACAGTAGTCATATCACGACACAGTGAGACCGATGCAAATAAATCGTCGTCTTCAAAATAAATTAAGTTTGCACGACTTAAAGTTACAACAAATGTAATGATCTCTGTTTGCTCTCCAGACGTATTTTCATTTTGTTTACTCGTTTCAATTTACATAATATATTTTATACGATGTTTGACAAGAGTAAAATGTATCACAGATAACAAACTCTAAGTAAACTATGCCTAGTACCTACTCTCACCTTAAACGTCCTCTTTTAGAGCAACTTCTGTATAATTTAATGTGAAACTGATATTAATATCAAAATACAAAACAATAATGTGTTTTTTTAATATATAATTTTTGGTTAACTTTTTTTTTTGTAATTCATATAACGAAATTGTAAAGGAAATTTAAATTATCATGTTATTTTTGTAATGTTATTTTTATGCTAGCGTTCAAACCGGCTTTGTTACGTACATAATAAAAATAATAATTTAAATAACCTATGATTATAGTTTTTATTTTGCCTGTTCCGTTAAGCCGTTGAAGTTACCTAATGCACAGAGAAATAAAATATTTTTATATGAAATTTTCTAAAATTTGCATGTAATTTTTTTTAAATTATCTGTTTACAGTACAGTTCGTGTAGTATTTAGTAAACAAAATGCTTAAAGTATTAAATACATATTTGTGCATTTACGTAAGCAACTATTGATATCATGTTGCAATTGAAAAATTTCTGGTTTCGCCTATTATTATAATTGGTATTTTTTGAGAACAGAAAACAGAGTACTACATTGACTTCTTTTATTTCGCTGTTTAAAAAAAAACTACTCCATTTTTTCCAAAAAGAGAAGATTTTAATTCACGTTCACGAAATTATAATTTAGGATTAATTAAAAGTTTGCCCGCTATATTTAGTGGATTGAATAATAGTTTTTTAACTTCACTTTTTTTTAGCTTCACGCTATATCCCGCATGAGTGGGAGTTGAACTCACAGCCGTTTTTCAAAAATAAGTGCTATTGCTCTATATAGAGTCTATTTGTAAAATTTTCATCATTTGTTTGTGACAATCGTGGCGCAGGAACACGATTGTGGGATTATAATCGCGATGGTGTTGGGTCCGATGCCCACCCAGGGGAATTATTTAATATTGTCATTTCCTTGTTCTGGTAACAGGAAAAAACGCGATAATGAATCCGCCACTCACTGACTCTAGAATTCAGTGGAAAATAGGGAACGGATGTGTCTTTAAGGGGAATGGATTATTTTAACACTACGTTCCCCGGCTCCCCCTGCCTATCCTTTTATATGCGAGATACACCGGAAAACTAAAAAAAAATGTTTGAGGCAATTGTGGCTAATTGTAAACTTGATGGACTTATTTTCAATTCTCATTCGGAGAATGATCGCTTACATTTTTCCAATCTTATAGGCCAAGTGTTGCTTTGAATATTTTTTCTCAGCCTCACTTTATAACCATATAGTAGAGTAGGCCGAAAGAAAGAGAGAGAGAGACGTATGGCAAGACGGGGTGACTTGTGTTGTGCTTTTTATCCGAATTCGGTGCATAACGTGTGAATGGCGGAACTTAACGCCTCTTGATCATATACTGGAAAATTAACAAGTTAGATCTACAATCAATAAATGTATCGGAAATCGCAATGTTCGAATGGGGAAACACGAATCCAAAAGAATGAAAATGCTTAAAAAAGCTATTTTTCTAAAATATTTATTTAGAAAACGTATAAAAATTTGAATGTAGCGGGACTGGAACCCGCGCTTCCTGGAAACCGACCAGGTGCTCTGACCACTAAGCCATACATTCTTATCAAGTTACGTTGAAATTTTTATACGGTTTAGAGGCCCTGGTCGGGTGTGGGGGTTCATAAGAGTAGACAAAGGTTATATGAACTTTATAGTGAGAAAACATATAACTATAGTGAAACATTTAATCATTATGTTAGGGTCTATTCTAAATAGTTTAAAAAAGTATGTGCCATGGCAAAATCTTTACACACTAAAAATAAAATTAAAAATTCTTTTGATAAAATTAAAATGACATGGGACATAATAAATTGTGAAACTGGAAAAGCTAAGAATCATAACTTTGAATTTAAATTAAAAATTGACAATGGTTTAACCAGCTCAGATCAAGAAGTTGCATGTGTATTTGAAAAATTCTTTGCTGATATTCCAGTTTCAACAACCGGTAAACTTATATCCTCCACAACCGTCGCTGAATCATTACTTAAAGGGAGCGTACACATACGTAATGTAGATTTTAAATTTAAATAAGTCAATTCAAGGGACATCATTAAGACATTTAAGTGCTTTGATATCAAGAAAAGGTAAGATCTATGGGGTATTTCTGTCAAATTAATTAGTTATATAATAGACGCTGTTGTTCCTCACCTCGCAACTATATTTAATAATTGTATAGAGAATGGTGTGTTTCCTGACCTAATGAAATTTAGTAAAGTCATACCTACATTTAAATCGTACATCTGATCCCAGTAATTTTCGACCTGTTTCTATACTACCCTCGTTCAGTAAGATTTTTGAAAAAAAATATTCTAAACCAAATATTACTCCATTTTGATTCACATAATCTCATGCACGAAAAACAGTATGGTTTTACTAAAGGTCGTTCAACAACAGATGCTGGTACACGTCTTATAAAGAATTTAAGGAGGGATCGCAGCATGCTCTTGGCATGTTTTGCGATTTATCCAAAACCTTTGATTGTGTACAGCATTCAACATTGGTCATGAAGCTACACTACTACGGCATAAGAGGACATGCACTCAATCTTCTGACCTCTTATTTAGCCGACAGAGTTTAGAGGATTGATGTGAATGGTAAGAAATCTCCTGGTTAGGTAATCAGCATGGGGGTCCAACAAGGGTTTATTCTTGGTCTTTTTCTCTTTTTATTATAATATATATAAATGATTTACTATTTCTAGTTGAAAAGAACCATGAGATAGTATTGTTTGCTGATGACACTTCATTGATTTTCAAAATAAAAAGACGACAAATCGTATATGACGTTGTAAACAATGCTCTCTCGAAAACAGTACATTGGTTTAGTGTTAATAAGTTACTATTGAATAGTATAAAAACTAAATGTATTATTTTTAGAACACCTAACATGAAAGTTGTTAAAGCCGATGTACTCTTGATTGGTGAACCCGTAGATCCTGTCGATTCTACGGTATTTCTCGGTATCACCATAGACTCCAAATTACAGTGGGGACCCCATATTGATGGATTGGCGAATAGACTTAACTCTGCAGCTTTCGCGGTCAAAAAAATTAGATCATTAACTGACGTGGAAACGGCTCGACTTGTTTACTTCAGTTACTTCCATAGTATTATGTCCTATGGGATTTTACTTTGGGGTAATGCAGCCGGTATTCAACCAATATTTGTCCTGCAGAAGCGAGCTATTTGTGCCTATAACTTAGGTCCTAAAGACTCCTTAAGGCAAAAATTTAAAGAAATTAATATATTGACACTTGCATCTCAATATATTTTTGAAAATGTTATGTATGTTAAGAAAAAACATTAATAATTT
Source organism: Heliconius hermathena (assembly GCA_013403705.1). Taxonomy (NCBI): domain Eukaryota; kingdom Metazoa; phylum Arthropoda; class Insecta; order Lepidoptera; family Nymphalidae; genus Heliconius; species Heliconius hermathena. Next base: position 284,668 of record JAAIXJ010000031.1, on the reverse strand, counting down.
TACCAAATTTGGTGATGTTCATAATATTAACACTAAAAATAGGCATAATCTTGGGGCACCTGTAACTCGGTTGTATCGAATCCGTAATTCTTTTATGGGACAGTGTGTACGCTTTTACAATAGGATCCCAGAAAACGTCAGAGAATTTTCTATATCACGATTTAAAAAAAGTATGAAAAGACGTTTGTGTGTTAAAAGTTATTATCAAATTAATGATTTTGTAAATGACGTGTTACGCCTTGGGAATGATATGCTCGCTCCAGTCTGTTTCAAAGGTATCATTGTCACAGATAATTAAATATGTATTTGTTTAAAATTGATTTTAAAAAAATAAGTCCCGCTGACTTTCTTGCGCCGGTTCTTCTCAGGTCTGAGGCATTAACTTTAGTGAACTGGTGGTAAATTATTGACGTTCAAAAAATTAAGCATGTATCTTCTTATTTTGAATAAAATTATTTGAATTTGAAAAATGTTAAAAAAAATATTAAATAAAAAGTATTCTCTCTTGCCAGATGATAATTCTTAGTAAATATTTTTGGATAGCGGAAATTTGTTAAAATCTCTATACAGAGATGCTAACAACATAAATAAGTTGTAACAAGCGTATAAAAATTTCGACGTAACCTGATGAGAACGTATGGTTTAGTGGTCAGTGCGCCTGGTCGGTTTCCAGGAGGCGCGGGTTCGAGTTCCGCTACATTCAAATTTTTATACGTTTTCTAAATAAGTATTTTTCTTTCCTAAGTGTGAAATAACACTTTAAAAATGTTACATAAAAGCTATTTTTCCAACTTATATATATTAAAAAGCTGTTTCAACTAAGTTTTATTAAACTTGAAATTAATGTTATCTCTTCATATACTATATGTGAACGTACAGAAATATTTATTACAGAATAAGCTTGTTTTATGAGGATAATCGAAATTTTCCTCCAATGTATGCCATTTTCATATTATGACATAATTGTTGCTGTATGACAGATATCAAATATATTATATCCGATGATGACGTGACGTTACTTATGACGAAGTATAATTTATTCTAGTCACCTAATGTGTAGAAGAATTATGAAAATGATATATGATGCAAGCGTGAGCGTAAAAAGTAAAGGATAAATCGATTGTTAGTCATTGATAATAGTTTTCAATTATATATAATAGATAGTGAATGCGGTGGTTTTTTTTTACCGGACTGGATTTGACTGGAGTCATTCTATCAATACATCAAAATCAGATTCAGATGGATAGTGGAAAACCTATGTTTTGATACGAGGTTGTTTCTGTCTCCCCTGCAAGACAGTAAAAACGTGTGGCAGCTTTTATATATCTATAGCATATTATAAAGGCTTGTCTGTAAAGCATGTATATGTTAAAAGGTTAATTATAATAGTAGGAGCGAAAGAAATATGTCGTGATTGGGTCACGGCGTATATCATACTATCGACCCAAATGTGGCTTCGCCCGCTTAAACATGTCGGTATATTATAGCCAAATTATACAAAATCTTTATATAAAATGTAAAGACTTTATAAAATGTTGCCTCAGTATTATTCGTATGTACAAGCTGTACCATTGTACAGTTTCAATTGAATCCGTTCATTTATAGTTATGTAAAAGTGGAACAAACATCCATGCTCACAAATTTTCACATTTATATTATTAATAAGTAGGACTTACCATTTCTAGATAGAAATATGCATAAATAGATATGTATCTGAGAAGAACGTGCTTATTTGGTATCTTACAAAACACGTAAGATAGAACTGTTAAAAGTGGTGTGAGTGGTAAAAGAGGCGGATGGAAACCTCAGTTGCTAATCGAGAACATACTATTAATGATACTGGAGGAAGGTGCTTAAACAGCATGAGGTCCTTCATGAGGTTAGGGATGGCATGCATCGAATACTATCTAATATTATTTACTATAGTTAGTTTAGTTTATCTTCACGCTGTATTCTGCACATAGAAGGCTAGGCAGAGAGAAGTTGGATCCTAGTGTTAAGACAATTACCGTCATTTGCTTATGTCACGTCACGACGGGGCTTATTGTATTTTATTTAAAAATGGACTGAAATTTATAATATTTTATTTAAAATTTGTATAAAAATTATTTATTTCTTATATAAATAATATAAATCGAGTAATGTTATATTTATAGCACATGCTAGTATAATAAACCGGTAAATAATACGTTTGTTTGTTTTTGCTAATCTATTGCAATAATGACATTATTATAGGATCGTTGTCGCTAACGGAATTATACAATAAGTTATGTTATAAGATTTACTTTAAATCTCAATGTAAATGAGTTTATATATATAATATATAATCAGTAGTTCATACAAAGAGGAAGCTGCGAGCTGGAATTTGAACATTTACTAAATAAAAAAAATAATAAATCAGCTTCACGCTGTATCCCGCACACAGCAGGGTAGGCAGAGAGAACCTAGTGTTAAGACACTTCACTGCCTCTTTCCGCCGAATTCGTGTTGAGTGGTGGAACTCAACGCCGCGCTTTGCCTCGATATCAGACTGAAGAAACGAAAATATAAATGGAAGTAAATATTTCACTTCCTCGAGCGGGGATCGATCCCACAGACAGGCGCATTTACAGGTACACTTTGTGCGCCTGCGCCACGACTGGTCTCTATTACATTCTCTACTACATTTATTAAATGTCTATGGTATTAGAGCTAGTTTATTATATCTTTTTTAAAATGTGTCGAAATTAACATTAATAAAAGTGTAGTAAATAAATAATTTATTATATTTATATTTTTTTATTTACCATTACGTCAGTTGTGTATTTGAAACTTAAGTATGTATGTATAATGTGCTAATATTCCATTTTCATATTCTAAATTTGTATATGCTGTATACTGCATGTAGCAAGACAGGCACAGGGAGTGTGTTAAGACACTCCGCTCCTCACTTTCCAGCGAGTTCTGGAGTCATTGCGTGTTGAATGGCGGAACTCAACATCGTGCTTTGCTTCGACACTAGAGCGAAGAAATGAAAATATTAAATATTTATTTCCTTCGACTCGGAATTGAACCCACAACCAATCGCGTTTAGTTGTACAACTGGCCTCTATATTCCATTTATTAACTTTTTTGTTAAAATATATGTAAATTTTAAAGTGTTAGATTATACTTTTTTGGAATATTTTTTCATTAAACAACAGTTTACTATGTTACAAAACAACGATGTATTTTTTCAAGTTTACCTTTGGCCTATCTCTGTCTACCTATCTTGTATTGGAAAACGTGTAAAAAAAATATAAACTTACATATAAACTAAATTATAAACTTTTTATGAATTCTTTTATTATTTTATGAAATTTAATAATTTCATACTTTTATTCTATAACTAGCGGCCCGCCCGCGGCTTCGCCCGCTTAAACTACATGATTATTGATTTAATAAACAGAATTGATTGACAACTATAATGACTTCTAATATGATTTTTTTTACTACATTATCGTAATTTCTGTAAGAATTTTTGATTGTTTTGAAATAAAAAATACGACCAATGTTGATATTTGATATTTATAAAATATATATAAAGCTAATTATTTATTATACGTATAGATTTTTGTAACATTACGTCCTTTTTACCTATGTTATGTAAGTCTGATCATAATTTTAAAACTCTGTTAAATGTGCTCATGTCAGTGAATAATTTAATTTACTGCTTCAGAAACAGTCTTGAATGTTAAATTATTGATTTGGATAAGGATTAATAATATTCTTTGTAAAATAACTATAATGATTGCATATTCACTCCTGTACAGTTTTTAAATTAGTTACATATTACAGTGTACACGTAGATAGGATGTTTTTAGGCATTTTATATAGATTTATTTCAAACGAACGAACCAAAAAATCTATGTATTTACTTAATATTTCCTTGAAGATAAAATCGTTTTTTATCTCTGTGTTGAACTAATTGCGACTTAAACTTAACTGTTATAATTTATGAAGGTAATCTCCATTAACAATTCAATTTTGTTTATTTTATTGTATAAAATATTGTATAATAGTGCTTCAAAAATATATATTTTTATCAACAGTCATATAACCAAAACGTTTCGAATGTCATTCTTTGGCCACGAATCTTACCAGCGCGATTGCTATATAACATTCGCAGGCAAACTAATGCCTTGAGTCATTCAAATGACGATAACTTTTTTTTTAATGTTAAAAAAAAGCAATTGGTGAAACTTTTAAGTAAATCGGTTCAATAATTTCAGAGAAAAATGTGACCATATAAATCGACAGACAGACAAGAAATTAAAAAAAATATATTTTCGCTTTTTATTATTCTTTTTAAGTGCCCCTCTATTTATTTCAGTCAAAATGACTAAATGTACAGACAAAATATTTTTACTGTCTTATTATATATAGAGATTTCCACTGTAGAATCGAAATAACGATTCTTTAAAAAAAACCAATACCTCATTTGTCTTCTATGAAGCAATAAATTAAAATATAAAGGTTTTGGTTTCGAAGCCTTAAAATTAAAATTGTAGATTGTATGTTATTTCTTTTGGGTAGACTATGAAACGTAAAATCTTGTTTTTCCTAGTTAGTAATAATTTCGGGGAAATATCTCCCCAAGATCTGTACATGCCATATATACGCTTTCTACGCACAATAGCCTGCCTTGAGTTATATGTCAGTCACTTTGATATTCATATTTTCTTTTCTTTGCCCTGGCAACCAGGCAAAGCACGGTGTTGAGTTCCGCCACTCAACATCTAATGCCTCGAAAAATGGAAACGGTGTGTCTTAACATTAAATTAAGACATCATCCATTCGCCGTATTTTTAATAATTTCATAAGGTTTGTGGTAAAAAGAATTTTTACGTATCTCGTTTCATGTTAAATGGACGGAGAGAATCTAGTGACAATTCACTTTGTTTAAAATTCTCATCTCATTTATATTATGGGGTATTGTATGTTTCTTGATTAAATGTTAGTAGAGAGTACTGTAGTTATGGGTTCAAAAACTCAGTAATTTAATTTTTGTATAATATCGTTACGGGGAATATTTTAATCCGGGAAAGTAATCCAGAATGTTTAATTTTTTTTTTCAGTTTTACGATACTAGAGTACAGGTTCATGACAAACCTTTGCTTTCCATCCAAACTTGATAAATTATAAGTTAAGGTCCTCCACGTTATCTTTTCTGGGGTCACGGTAGCAGCCCCGCTACGTACCTTTCATTGGTATTTTATTTATCACCATACAATTTTAAGGAAAGTTATAGAGCAATGGCATAAGCATGCGCGACAGGTTGTGGGACCCAATTCGATTCCCTGTGGAGGCAATGAAATATATAAAACTTTCATTTCCTGGCGTTGGTAACGAGGCAAAGCTCGGTATTTAGGTACGCCCTTCAACGCAATGCCTCTAGAATTCGGCAGAAATTCGATTTGAATTCGAAAATGGGGAACAGAAATACTTCTGTTCCCCATTTTCTTAATGGAAACGGGAGTGTCTTATAACTAGATTCCCAGGTTCCCTCCGCCTGCTCTGCTATGCGTGGGATACAGCATGGAGCTAAAAAGATATATATTTACCATCGCACATAATGAGATGCTGTTTCAAAATAATAAATATATATTACTTACTTTTATTTTTAGAAGCTTTTTTCTTCATAGTAGGGTAAGCTGAGGGAAACTACTTTTAAGACACTCCGTGCCCTAATTTTAGCTCAATTCTCGAGACGTTGCGTGTTCAAAATATTAATATATAGAATACAAAAGTAATATTTTTAGCGGCGTTGACTGCCGCGGGTCGCCACTCAACACGCAATGCGTCAAAAATTCGACGGAAAGTGGGAAACGGAAGTGTCTTAACACTATGGTCTCAGCTAAAAAAGTAACAATTTTAATATTCGATAAAAAAACTGAAGATAAGGATTAAGCAATGAAACATCGTTTACACCGAATACAGTTTATTTGAATAAAAATTGAGATCGATAACTCCATTGCAACCTCACGTCACCTACGAAACTACGAACCAAACCGTGCCCTGCGCTTTCATAATATGTAATATCACTTTACATCGTACAAGGCCATGCTGGAGCAACACGCCTAAAGCCCAAAAACTAAAATAAAAATTATATAGATTCTCTTATAACATTAATTTAGTTTTTAAAATGAAAATTATAGTTAATGCCGACGTCATTATAAATGTCAGGTTAAAATAAAAATTAAAGTTTTATTTTTGTTTTTATATAGGCGCATTTTTAAGCTCCAACAATATAAGAGTTAATATTATTCATAATACAAAAATATATTATTATAGATACATAGATACATATTTTAATAAGAAAATATGTTCTACGAACATTATAACGAGCAAATAAATTTTTTATATTAATCTTATTCTACAATGCATAGCATATACTAAGATTAGTTACTGGTATATTGCACCGAGACCACGTAACACAATTTCTATTTTGTACAACCCTTATTATATTTAATTTGTGCATATTTTGGCAATAAAATGCTTTTTTTATTAAAAATGTTTATAATACAATGTAATTAACTTAAATAAGACAATTTTTTTGATATTTTTTTATCTGTTTTGTGTATAAAAAATACCTAATATATCTATTTTATTGTAGAATTTAAAAAAAAAAACCCATGTAACGATCTTTTATATAATATTAAAAAATATAAGATTTGGTCATATTTTTGTTGATTAAAATATACATAAAATAAATATTCAGTAAGTGAACGTTTTTTTCAATATTGACTTGACGATGATTTAATAAAATTATTTAAATAACACAGTTTATGCTTAATATATAATAGCTAAAATAGTTTTATAATCATTAAAACTAAAGAAAATCAAAATTATGAGTGGAATTTGTACTGTAATGTATTAAATTTACATTAAAATGAATTCCTTAAATGCTTAAGCTATATTAAAATAAACTACTTCTATACGATTCACTCGGCTGGACCACCACCATTTATATTCGAACAGCTTCAGGTCGGTGACTATCTAAGATGTGAATGAATAATTCATAATCAAATATATGTTTTGCCACAAAAGTATATGGATTGATTAACTCTACTTTTTTAAAATGTGTTTTTGCCATATGCTTTTTATATATACACAATCTTACAGTTCGCGAGGCTTAGGATGATTTTTGCATCTGTGTGACTGTTTCTAAATGTAGAGACAGAAAAAACAATTTTTGAAATTAAAGTTTATTAATAGAGATCAACAAAAAAAATCAAACAAATAAATATATATCAATTCTTCAACATAGGAAATTGCATCCTCATCCCTCTCATCTGATATTACGTTTAAGTTTAAAAATAATCGTTCCTTATATATATCATCAAAAACAGTGTTGCGTCCACGATCCTCTTTTATTTTTTTGATGCTTACTTATTAAAAATTTAATATGTGATGTTATTATTAGCACAAAAGCTATAGGTCGGTTGTCAAAAATCTATCTAGCTAATAAAAAGCAAAAGACGCGTTGTTGTGGACAGCCGGAGTCACACGTACACTATATATGAACACTCACACAAACGCAAAGCTCAGTTTAGACCACGCAGACTGAAATGAAATATGATTATTTCTTTAATTATTAATAAATACACACGTACACTATATATGAATACTCACACAAACGCAAAGCTCAGTTTAGACCACGCAGACTGCACTTAAACTATACTATAATATAATAATCTAACACACAAATATATATACAGGCTACTCGTTTGCTTCATCGTAGTTTATCCAATAAAATGTGCACTTACTACTTAATTATCTATACCAATATATACAAACTACTGTACTGTTTAGAAATTGTGATCTTTAGTTTCGTTTTTTACGCAATGTATATATACAAAATGATGATTAATGGATTAAATCCTTAATTAATTATAATCTAATATAATGAAATACATAATACGAGGGATGAATGACGTTTCCAACAAAAATACAACTCTTATTGGAATTTCCAAGCTTGACTCTTTACGCGTTTCAGAGACTTCGTTATCGTGCGAAACCTACACAAAATATATTAATCTTAACAAATTAGGTTACACAAGGTGATTTTATAGGATATACGAGTAGATTTAAAAATGTTATGTAGAACTAAAAAAGTTATTACATTATCTAAGTTCAATCGTTGAATGATACGCAACATTCTCTGTGAAATCAATTTAGCGTATGTCCTCTAAATTTACGATATTACCATATTTATATATTATGTAGGTGGCAATAGCTACCAATTGTATTTTAGCGAAGAGTCTACCATCAGAAGTCATCAATGTGTTTTTTTTTTACTTTACTTTACTTTACTTACTAGTTAAATTCAAATCACTATTTGAATCTAACAGATTATCTTTGATTTATTTAACTAAATTATTTTTGGCATGATGCTTTATCCAGCAAGCAATAGGACAGGCAAAGACCTAGTGTCAAAACACTATGTTTTCATTAAAAAAAGCAGCTAAAATAAGCAAATTTTGATCAAAGTCCTACTTTAATGCTCTCCATTCAAGCCAAAGAAAAGAAAAAGGTATATTGACTCAATCTTAAAATCTGCTTGTGCGTGATTACGAATTTATATATTAAATAATTTGTACTTATTATTTTGATGGAATTCATTGTAATTATAAGAGGCATACTTTTGGTCGTTCAACCCTCGTGTCTACTGAATCTTTGGTATTAGCCATTTCCGCGCATGTCTACACGCTTTCGTTTTCACCGTCGAGAAAGTTTTTTTTTAGATGATTTGGATTTGAATCTACAACTGTCACGCTTACACTCGCACTCTCGAGCTCCTGCGCCGCGACGGCAGCAGAAAAATTATTTATTATGAAAATCAGCTTCACGCTGTTTCCCGCACACAGCAGGGAAGACAGAAGGAAACTAGTGTTAAGAAACTCCGTTCCCCACTTTCCGGCGAATTCTGGAGGCATTGTGTGCTGAGTGGCGGAACTCAACGCCAGGCTTTGTCTCGACACCAGAGCGAAGAAATGAAAATATAAATGTAAATAAATACTTCATTTCCTCAAGTGGGGATCGATCTCACAACCAGTCGATTCACACACACACTTTGTGCCTTTGCGCGTTTTTTTCGAAGTACCCACAATTTTCGAATATAGTGATTCATGTTACTTCTGGAGGGTGAAAACAATAGCAACGTAGCTCTTATTAAAATATACTTAGTATTAATTATTTTTAAATTTTATATTTTATTACAAAAATATTATCTTTGTAATCAATATAATCATATTTATAGGATCCTTAAACGAGTTAGATCTAATTCCAGCTTGAATTTATCCGATATACAAAACTAAACTATGTGGAATGTTATGTTATTGTAATATGTCGTGATTGTTGTCCTTTGTTGTTCCTATATATATACTGTACATTGGTGTAAGTCTAACTTTTCATGGAAAAAAGAATAAAATTAATCAATTTCGCCATGAAACTCATTAAAACTTTTTTATTTAATAATTAATTAAAATGAAAATATTTTTTTTAATTGAAATGAAATATGATTATTTCTTTAATTATTAATAAATATTTTTTATTAATAAAAATACGTAACAAGAAATAAAAAAAATACCTATATTTGAAATGTAATTTTAAAAGTAAATCTTTTCAAACATATTATATTAGTAAACAAAGGAAATTAAACATATTATAAAAGTTTTAACTTCTTATATACTATAATACGTAATATTTCATATATTCGTATGTATTTATGTAAAGTGTTTCATCTGTCAATGTCAATTGTAGAGGTATTATGGTTAATTATTCTAACAAATTGATGCAGTCGCCGTTGTCCGTTAAGTTACATTGAGGTTTTTAGTATTTCGTAAATTTATATATTTTTTATTATAACATAAAAAACAGAGATTTTTTTAAGTTTTGAAATTTATTTATTAAAAAATTGTTTTTATTTGTTTTTTTTTTGTTCTATTTTATGTGTAGGCCATATATTATTAGCAAGGAGTTTCTGAATTGATATTCAGGTTTTTTCAAGTGATTTGATAAAATAGATGATTTTTCACCAAATTCCAATGTAACTTTCACAAGCAGTATTTAAGACAGTCGAAATATTCATTTTTATATTATAATATAATATTATTTTTTTCGAGTTAATATAAAAATTAGTTTGTCCACATCAGTCATAATACGTATGTATATGTACATCTTACCTAATAGAATTGAAAAAAGTAAAAAAAAATATAAAACTATACCATTGAATATAAATATGTATCAAAGAATAAATATAAATAATAAATATATATTATATAAAAAAAATAACTGCATTAAAAAATTATAATACTATTGTAGGTAAATAAATGTTATTAAAAAAAGGCGTAAATAATATTATACTTCATATTTTACTGTTTTTAAAGGCTAATTTTATTATGTTTATTTGCTTCTTGTTAACTATACCTATCGATAATCAGTTTTGTCTCTAGGAACTAGGTGACTCTGAATTTTTATTGTAACAGATGCAAAATATGTCTGTTCATAATAAAAATATCTTAAATTTACTAGTATAATTGGAAAAATATGAATATGGTGAAGTGGTGGAGCTAGTATTGATTTAGACAAGTGTCGTTTTGAATGGCAGATGAAAAGGGAATTGTAATAAATAAGAGAAAAAATAAAAATGAAATTAATTACGCGTTTTTCTATATAGAAGATGTATTTTAAATACGTGAAACAGTAAGTCAAGAAAATATTTTGTACATAAAAATACAGATAAGAAAAATCAAAATAATATTTTTTTTATATGATTATAGGTTTTATTTACAATAGGTTAGCTACTTAAATAATAATTAGGTAACCTGTTTTGATTTTATGTCAATTTTATATATACAAGAAAAATTGGCGATTATTAATAGTAATAACAAAAAATTGTAATATCTAACTTATTTATATATTTTTTAAACATTTTTAAAGTGTTATTCCACACTTGTTCAAATTTTTATACGTTTTCTAAATAAGTATTTAACTTATTTATGTTTTGTTTTTTTCTTCTTTGTTTTATATAGAAATATAATTTTATTTTTTTTGTATTTTTTGCACATTTTAATATTTTTTTGCCATTTTTAGGTTATGTAATCATATTTTTTTATATAAAAAATACATTATCTGGTTTAGCTATGTTTTTAGTATGTACAGGCTACTTGTTGTGACTAGACATCATCCCGTTTTGACATTAGGTATATACATTACTATACTAAATACTACTATTATAAAATACGCGCGTCACGTTTATCATGACTTTTTTTTTAATTTATGTTCAACATATTTCCACAACTTTTTTCAATCGATTTCAGATGCGACAAACTTCTGAAATGATTTAAACTGTAAAATATGTTATTACTACAGCGCATTCAAGTCAATTCTTTTATCCGCGACTGACTTTTGGCGCTCTCTAAGATTTAAAAACATAGCCTGGCTAATTTCTTGACTTTAGCTGTTTGTTAACTAAAACCAAGATTCTAGCCTTAAGCCTTGTAAGCTACAGCTGTATCGGCAAGAGGCAGCTAAATTTCTATAATTCTGAAAGCATGATAAATCGATCCTATGTGAAGAAGACTTGGTCAGACTAATTTCTTAATTTTAGCTATTTCTTAGAGACTATGGGCAAAACGCTCATTATCTCGTTAACTAAAATCAAGATATTAACCTTAAACTTCATGCCCTACAGCTGTATAATATAGCTGTATAGGCAAGAAGCAGCTAAATTTCTATGATTCAGAACGTATGTTAAATCGGTCCTATGTGAAGAAGACCTAGCCAGACTGATTTCTTAATTTTAGCTGTTTCTTAGAGTCTATGGGCAAAACGCTCATCAAATCGTTAACTAAACTCAAGATATTAACCTTAAACTTCATGCCCTACAGCTGTATAATGTAGCTGTAAAGGCAAGAAGCAGCTAAATTTCTTTGATTCAGAACGATGTAAAATCGATCTTATGTAGATGAGACTTGGCCAAGCTAATTTCTTGATTTAAGCTATTAGTCAGAACTTATCGGCAAAACGCTCAATATTTCGTTAACTAAAATCAAGATTTTAACCTGAAACCTTATCCATCAGTTGTATAACCTAGCTGTATAGGCAAGAAGCAGCTAAATTTCTATGATTCAGAAAGTATTATATGTTAAATCGGTTCTATTTGAAGAAGACCTAGCCAGACTGATTTCTTAATTTTAGCTTTTTCTTAGAGTCTATGGGCAAAACGCTCATCAAATCGTTAACTAAAATCAAGATATTAACCTTAAACTTCATGCCCTACAGCTGTATAATGGAGCTGTATAGGCAAGGAGCAACTAAATTTCTTTGATTCAGAAAGATGTAAAATCGATCTTATGTAGATGAGACTTGGCCAAGCTAATTTCTTGATTTAAGCTATTAGTCAGAACTTATCGGCAAAACGCTCAATATTTCGTTAACTAAAATCAAGATTTGAACCTGAAACCTTCTCCATCAGTTGTATAACCTAGCTGTATAGGCAAGAAGCAGCTAAATCTTTACGCTTTAGAAAGTATTTAAAATCTATCCTATGTTTAATCAATTCAAACTCAAATACTTATTTCGTCAATATCTTTTTTTAAATATTTAGTTATCGATTTATAAATAACCAAAACTCACTCAGCCTAGAGAGAGCTATTTATAGCGTTATATCAGAGAGCTATTTTGTCAAATCATTTGTCGTTATTTAATAGCTTTCTGCAACCTCAATCTGATTAACCAATTCTATAATGTTATTTTGTTATATAGAAACAGTTATTTTTATTTCTATTTTTGAATTTAAATAAAAAAAATAGTAATTTTTTTATAAATTTGTATATGTTTTGTTATTGTGGTGTTATAATTTGTTAAAGTAGTTTTACCATATATAAAAATGCATTCCTTACTTCCTTACTTCATTTTTATATATGTGACCAATTAATTGGTCATATCTTCTTTGGCTTTGAGTCATTCACATTCGGGACTGAAATCGATTAATTATAATAATTATTTTGACAAGTTATAGTATACAAAAAAAATATTGTTATATTATAATAAATTAAATTAAAATATATAAATATTATATTTAAAACATTAATTCATTATTATGAAGCTTTACCTATTTATAAATTACGTACTAATTTAGTAATTTCAAGTAATTATAACTATTTTTATTTCTACATACATCTACTAAGGAAGACCTTTGGGAATGTTAATTTATTTAATATGTATATATTTCACGCTGTACCGATAGCCTTTTCGTATTTGTATATTAGGATTTAGTATCAGTTTGTAGCCGTCTCTTATATTATACATACCCGAAATATTATAAAAAAAAAACATCTTCAACTTTTTGCCCGCATAAGAGGGTTGGTAGTGAGAAGCTAGTGTCACGACACTCCGTTCTCCAATAAGAATTATTTTTACAAAATAAAATAATTTTGTTATTGAGGCACGCACGTGCGCACAAGCGATGACCATAAACGCGAAGGTTATGGTTCGATTCCCACTCAGTGTAATGAAATATTTACTATTTTCATTTCCTCGCCGTCACTCAACACGCAATGTCTCGAGAATTCGGCGGAAAGTGGAGAACGCGGAAGAAAGAAGGTGGGACATTTACTATTTCTATCATTTATTAAATTGTCAAGGGTAACTGATTTTTTTTACATAGGTTAATAATAATAAAGAGATAAAAAAAGCGTGCTGCTGTCACGCACATAATAGGGTAGGCAGAAGGAACCTAAAAAAATTGTGTTAAAATACTACGTTCCTCTGCACTTTCCGCCGAGTTCTCGAGACATTGCGTGGTGTGCAGGACTCAACGCCGCACTTTGCTTCATTACCATAAAGATATTAAACTTTTCATGCTAAATAGAAATCGGACCTATAACCGATACATTTACAGTCGCACGCCTGTGCCACTGCGCCGTGACGGCCCGTTTCTTAAATAATAAAATTAATAGAACTATATTTTGCGGTTATATAATTCTTGTAAAAATAATTTTATATTTGAAATATAAATTTTGCCACACCTTTCTGCTGTTGCTATGTTGATTTTTTTTTAAAACGAAAAGCAGTAAGTAATATGTGCGATTGTATTTTTTTCTCACGTGGGAATCATACTAAAAATTAAAAAAAATAATAATATTTCAGGTATGCCAGTTACGGTTAATCATATTTTACTGTTATTCTTAATTGGCTATGAGGTTGTACTGTTTTTTCTTATGTGTTATTTTTTATAATATTGAAATTATTATAAATTTTATGGTAATATTTCTTAAATATCGAATCTTACAATCTGTATATACAGCTACTCGTTTTTATGACTGACCTTCTTCTTTGTATTTTCTTATATTAGATTCGTATCCTAGTTTTCTTTATTTTATATAATGTACACAATACGTTTTCTTTACTGGATCGTTGATCATTTTACTGTATACATAATAGCACTATGGTATTACACTTAACCGATTTTCGAACAAAACCGTGTTAAATCTTTCAAATTTACTTAGTTTTCGTGAAATTAATAAAGCTATCAAAAATTGATTATAATTAAAATAAAGAAATTTGTTAAATAATGTATATAATTAAATCAATAATTAATTAAAAAAAAGAATTGGTTTTCAAAGTTTTTTAAAGGCCTAGTTATATATGTAAGGCATATAATAATACGACTAGCCAGTCGTATTATTATATGTTATAGTCGTTACTAAATTATGTTAAAAATATATTTTTAGAGCTACTAATGCAAATTTTTGGATATAATTTATTTATACAATATTATTTTTATCTTGTCTATAGTTTTTTTATTATTTAATTTATATTTAAAAGGATCAATTGTTTTTCAAACTTGGGATCAATTGTTTTTCAAAGGATCAAAATTTTTGATATCTTTATAAAAATACGCGTTTTGAAAATTTATGATTTTCTCTCATATTGTTTTCTCAAATATTTATCTTGGATTATTGGACTGGAGTTAGGAGAAATTTGTAATTTCTTTACCTAAGGCCAAAAAGAACTGAAAATACAAAATTTTCCTAAGGCAACAGCTTTCAGTTTATTATTTCAATAAATTTCGATTTATATGCGGCGTTTACCTTAAAATTAAGAAAAAAAAAACTTTATCTTTTTTCTTGGCATTGGTAAGAAACATGTACATAAAGCTTACACTCACTACTAGCTTTACTAATTAATACTTATCTATCGTCGGGGTTATATTCAGATGTTCTGTACATTCGAGTCGAGCACCCGCATTTATCATTACCTATATGTTTGCTATATTGTGACTAGATCATGTTCGGATGACTTCCCAATTTACAGTACTATGCTAGAGAAGTGCGTTTGATTTTTCTCCTTGCTCTACCATGGATTAAATAAGGTCGTATCAATTAATCTAATCAAAAACAAATGTAAAAGTAGAGCCAAGTTTAATGTTCAATAATACGTACAGGCTGTACTATATTTGCAAGTTAATGTATTTCCAGCTTGTATGGGACTATTCGGTTGATGTTTGTTTTGGTGCCTTGTGGTAAAAAAAAGTCAAATTTAGAGCTCAATTTCATCCCGAGTAAACACAGAACTCGACACCCATATAGATTCTCCCATTGTTTTGTCGGTGAAGTTGAAAATGACCTAATACTTAACATTTACTAAATTAGCTCGGGTCTATAGCTGAGAAAAATCAACCGCAGTTTTTTTATATATTATTATATGTACACCTAGCAAAAGTCACAGCATCGATCTTATTATTTAAAACGATCAGTGTTAAAACAGAAAAAACTGAAATCTATATATTTGCGTATTAAGATTGAGACGCTATAAAATATGCAATAATCTAAGCAAATTTTATTATATTAGTTCAGTTTTTTAAAACAGAATGGAAATAAGAAAAGATATAAAGTGATACCGGCTCTAGATTTTTAAAATTCCCTCCCCCACTCAAAGACCATTACTTCTCTACATGAGGTTGCAATGGATATTAGAAAAACGTTACACAAATATATATTATCTATTAACTTTAAGACATTTAGTAAAATCTAATATGTAGAGTAAGACTACTGTAACGGTAGCATTTAATAAACGTGAACGTCGAATCCTTTTTTGGCGGCTATAGGTAGACGTTCACCCTGTAGGTACGGGTTTTCCACCTAAAATTATAATTTTATTTTGTAAGAGTTTTAGACTTTAATTCGACAGATTTAATGGTTTATCAAGTTGTAAATATTTAACACATTTTGCTCTCCTTTTTTAATATTATAACATTATTTGGAACGGGTCTGATATGCAAGTATACTTAATATCTGAGTAAAATTTTTACTGTCTATATAAACTAAATTTCATCATTACTTAGAAAAAGTGCCACTAACGGCAGAACTTCTGTACACAAAACGTATACGTCCAAACCCAACTTAGTTAAATAAATGAAATCAATGCGTTTCCAAAATTCATGAATAACGGAGAGTAATGTGTATACACCCTGTAAACAAGAGAAATTAAAAATTCAGGTACTTATATATCGCTTGAAAACATAATATTTGGAAGCTTTAAAATATATGAAAATCCTACAGTTCCATAGCAGATATTAATTATAATTTAGTTTATACTAACGTCGTCTTTAAATTTTTTGGCGACTAAGTTCTTGTGATCGGGGAACCGCAATTCTAGTTCAGGATGGCCTTCAGCAGGACAACTGAACATATGTTCCCCATCACACATACAGCGTTGTTCAAGTTGGTACTCGCGGCTAAACGCCGCCGTATTTTCGAAGTCGCTGATACAACCTTGGTCTTCTGTAAGATTATTGGATCCTTAAAAATTAACACAATAATCTAGAAAAAATGTTTAAAACACATGCACAAATATAACGCAGGATTGTAAATTATAATGGTACATTTATATCATCTTTATCGTTAAGCTGCTAGGACAGAATGAAATCAACTATGACAAGCTAAAAAACTAAATTTAAAGTAGAAACTGTTTGTTCTTACAAAAAAAATAATATTATTTATCAATGATCATCATCAAAAATGAACACTTATCAGGCCCAGACAACAGACAAAAGTCAGCTAGTAAAATATAACTTATTCAATGTTGTATGTCTATATTCATACCAGTGTATCCAACAGGGCATGGGTTTGGAGGATTACAGTAAGCAGGCAGGACAGCATCAGTTTTGATCATCTGGCGATTGGGCACTAGGCCTGATGGCTGCAGACGTTGTTCACCTTCGCCGGCGCCACCAGTGACATACTGGTGTCCCCATAAGGAACTGGAATCAAAAAAATATGATTTATCTTCATGCATATCTATTTAGCAGAGATAATCTTATACTAAGAGCGTCGGTATATTTTTTTGACATTACGTATTCATTAGAGAAATTTAAATTACGAAAAATATAGTTTCTTTTATTTAAAATTTATTATTAAAACGAGAGACTGTAAATTCATAAAACATTATATATTATTTAAGACTACTTATGTAAAGAAGCCTTAAATAATATATATTACATAATCTGTGAATTGTTTTAAATCCCGTCAATGGTGTTAACCTGTCACTTATTTAAAAATATGATTAACAATACTTAACAAACATTAATTACCTGTGCTGCAAATACTCCTGGTCGCGTAGGCTGGGGCTGGGATTCCCATCTATCAGGGAGTCGTAGTCCAGCGTTTCTGGCTCTATCTGCTTGTTCGCTCTCGCCATCATCGCCATATGCCTTTCGTTCGGCGTCGGAAAATTCAAAATAGATGAAGCTCCGTCCTCGAACTCCCGACCCATACGTTCGACAACCTCACGAAGCAAAGCTTCTGTTAGTATATGCTCCTGTTGATAACATTTATGGATTTAGACATTTTTGTTCTTAATTTTATTGTAAGTATATAATTATTATGTCTCTTTAATTTATTTTAAGTTTTTTGCAAACCTTTTCCCCAATAGAACCATGGGGGATATACGCCATCGCCCCGACGATGCTTATTGCCGTAACCAACACCCCGAGATGACCCATTGTGAATCTATAGGAAACACAAACTTTTTAAAAGATGTAATAAAAAACTAAAAATGTATAATATGGAAATACATTGAAGCAATCGATATATTTATTAATAGCATTAGTATGTACGATATAAAAACACATCGAAACTATATGGAACTGTTGTTGTTCAAAAAATAGAAAACAAATCAAATATTTCATTGGATCTTTTCGTTCTTTTCTTTATATTTTAGAATAAATACGTAAAAACAATACGTACATGCATTACTAATTAACACACACAGCCGTGTGTCCAGCCAAGTTCAAAAAATTAAACATTTCAAAAGGACTTAAAACGCGTACCATTTCGAGGTACTTTTCAACCATTCACAGTTCGTAAACTATTAAACCGATTTTCGTGAAAATTTGTATATTTATCTATACATATAGCTCTAAAATATTATTAATTTATTTCAAAGGGTATTGATGTAGTGCTGTTTAAGAATCGATATTTTTGTGACTGATCAAAAACCTAGGTGATCTAGAAATGTTATATTTGCTACCAAGGTAGATTATAATACATTTATAAAGGAACAATCTGGAAACTGTAAGTTATTGAGAGTATTAACAAAATAATTAAAACGTCTTGTAATAATTAGATAATTACGCCCTGGCTTCCTACTCGTACAATAATGTCAGTTTATTATCTTCTTCTCTTTCGACCTATATGTCGTGAGGTACATTTTCTAGTATCAAAAAACTAATGAATTAATTATTTTTATAATTCCTGAACTTATATGTAGCTACATATTGGAGGAGTAGCATAGGCAATCCTCTGATTAGATAAATAATTCATTAGCCATACATTGTAAAAACGTAACTTGTGCCGGCCGGAAACAATTCAGGTGCCCTGACTACTAAGCCTTACGTTCTCACCAACTACGTGGAATACGCATCTCTGTAGGGAGATTTTTATAAATTTCCATTACCTAATAACCATAAGATAATTGCTTCGAAGTATTATTTGGGAAGAGAAAATGCTATTTATTAAAAATGTTAAAACTACTTTAAAAATGTCAAGTCAAAAGTTGAGGTAGACCAACCTTTGACATTCTCTCTCATTACATCTCTAATGAAAAAAAAACTTGGCACCCATATAGATTTCAATTCTTTTATTGAGGCCGGTCGTGGCGCAGCGGCACGAGGTGTGACTGCAAAACCGACTGGTTGTGGGTTCGATCCCCACTCGAGGAGATGAAATATTTACTTAAATTTATATTTCCATTTCTTCGCTCTGGTGTCGAGGTTAAGCGCGGCGTTGAGTTCTGCCACTCAACACGCAATGCCTCCAGAATTCGGCAGAAAGTGGGGAACGGAGTGTCTTAACACTAGGTTCCCTCTGCCTACCCTGCTGTGTGCGGGATACAGCGTGAAGCTAATTTAATTTAATTTTTTTAATTTATCCGACGAAGTCGAGAGCCAGGCATTATTCAATATTGGACTTGGCTCTCATTCCACATTTATGTTTTTGATAGGATAAAAGTTACGTTATTACTATGACCGTTTCAATTACAAATATATGAACCGAAATAATCATGAATGATTTGTCATAATAAAGTCATTACGAGAACAGAACATCACTGTAGAAGATAAAAAGCGCAACAAAAAATGAAAATTTGCAATGACTCATCATTGTTGCTATAGAAACATGAACGTATCTTAAATTTCAACATGTTAAGGCATTTTTCAAACGAACTTCATTAACTTAAGCACAAAACATTCACTCATGTGTACTTATTATACATATAAATGTTTAAAAAAAAGAATTTTCGTTTTGGTGTTTAAGTATTTTTTTTATTTTATTTTTTTTTTAATATTTTATCACATACGAAAAAGTAGTGAACGTTAGTTAGTAAAAAGCCTTATAAATAATTTTTTACATGTGGTACGTAACGCAAATCAGTCAAACGAACAATTTAACATGACATAACAATAATGTAAGATGTTTTTATTTATAAAAAAAATCATGAGAATCTATTCTCTGTGTCGCGTGTGGGCGTAACTATTAAGATGCTATCTTGTGTTTTGGCGTTCTGTGGCGGCTCTCTTTGAAATGTTTACATTTGCATTTATGTTAGTATTCATTAATTGAAACTTAATGGTTGGTAAGTATGATATTTGTATATATTTTTTTTTTCTTTTTTTTAACTTCACACTATATCAGGGTAAACTGAAGAAACCTGGGCACCTTGTATTAAGACCTTTCGTTCCTCATTTAGACATTTCCTTTTTCTACTTTCCGCCGAATGCTTGATGCATTGTGTGTTAAGTGTCAAAACTCAACGCCGCGCTTTATCAGAGCGAAAAATTAAAATTTAAAAAATTTCATCTCCCGGTGGGAATCGCACCCACAACCTTCGCGTCTACAGTCACAGACCTGTGTCGCTGTGCTACGAGGGCCTAATACAATTAAATAGTACCTTATTAGTAGCTATTAGCTCCTAACTCTGAAACATAAATAAACAATATCCAACGAACATAAAATATGAGTCATACATATATTTTGTATGTAAACATGTAAATGGTCAACAAGTTTGTTTTCAAAATAGGTAAGATACGCCATTAAAAGAGGTGCGAATGGCTGTCGGTCATATTGATGGGTGACGGGTCGGATATAGTAAGCTATAAAATTCGACAGCTCTTTACATTGATCGATCATTAATCGACTAAATGCTTGTAATAAAGTCAAATAATATTACATTGTTTGTTTTTTTTTTGTAATTTATATAAAAAAAATTGTAAAAACTTAAAAGAAATAATTCAATTCTCAATAGACTGAGAAAATATATTAATATAATGATGTATAAACGTTTCTCTAAATGACAAAAGATGACAGAGAGCCTTGTACTAAATTATTTCGTTTTAAAATTTTCTAACATTATGTGTTCCATAGCAATATCAAAAACCCTGTTTGGTCTTTGAACCTATAAGCAAGGTAGTTCATATCATCCAAAGTATTATAGCATAGAAATGACTCTATTTTCTTACGTACGATAATTTAAAGTTTATCAATACCAATTAGTTTTGAGGCCAGTCGTGGCGCAGGGGCAAAAAGTGTGACTGTAAAACCGACTGGTTGTGGGTTCAATCCCCACTCGAGGAGATGAAATATTTACTCAAACTTATATTTCCATTTCTTCGCTCTGGTGTCGAGGACAAGCGCGACGTTGAGTTCTGCCACTCAACACGCAATGCCTCCAGAATTCGGCAGAAAATGGGGAACGGAGTGTCTTAACACTAGGTTCCCTCTGCCTACCCTGCAGTGTGCGGGATACAGTGTGAAGCTGATTTATTTGATTTAATTAGTTTTAATATTTATGATACGATTTGTCGTATGGTGTAAAATGAAGTCATTAACAGATTTGTTCGACTAAATTAGGGCTCAAATTACTTGTTATTTTAAGCAGTGACTCGCTATAGTTATGAGCTATAAATTTAAAGTGTGTTTGTAAATGGCCAATATAAAACACAATTTGCTAATTTTAAAATGCCATTTTTATTCCATTCATAATAGTTACGATTATTATAAATTATTCTGAAGATATCCATTTTTTTGCTTCACCTGTATCCTACACATAGCAGGGTAGGTAGAGGGAACTAGGGGACCATGGTATTAAGACACTCCGTTCTCCATTGAGACACTCCCGTTCCCCACTTTTCGGGGCGAGTGAATGCCGGAACTGAACGCCGTACTTTGTCTTGTTACCAGAGCGAAAAAATATTTCATTTCCTCGAGTGGTAATTGAACCCACAACCGCCAACTGCGTGTTAACAAGAGCACGCTTGTGCCTCTGCGCCACGACGGCTTTGGATATCCATATTTGCTTCCGCAAAAACCTGTTTGTGCTAAAATGTTATTTTTATCTAGTAAATTTATTAGGGTTTACCAACATTAATACTTATATGGACTTTTTTTTTATATCTCGGACTATTCCAATTAACAGATGTTTAATTTTTTTTACTGGCAAATCTATATAAACTTAATAAATAATTAATAATGAATCTGTGTGATTCTCTATCATTTGACACTGTGACATACAATTTCTTGACTTTTATATAGTCTTACAAAAGTAAAAAGAACGAAGCAATTTGTTGCTAGTTGAATGGTCGTTACCAAATATGTATCTATGGTGGCCTTACTTGCATTGTGAAATAAACTACTAAAATTTACAGCAAAAAAAAAAAACACTTTTCCATATAAAAGACTATTTAGGTAATTTTCTTATTTCATATTAAACTATAAATAACTTTTATAAATATAGAATATCGATATTCAATAAAAGCCTCTAATTATAAGATATTGGAAAACTCAGTGACCTCAATAATTTATCTGTGTCTGTGGTACTGTCACATATATTACAAATTGTTACAAAATGATTATTTTAATCCATTACCAAAACACATAAATTCAAATCTAATTTAAATATGAATACGAATTAAATATAATATTCTATATACCTATATCTCTTATTCAAAGCCATTGATAATTAACTATATATAAAATAAGTACAATTTCTAAAGGCCCACAAAATTGTCGATATAAATCAATTCAAAATTCAAATTTGTTGAATAAGACTAACTGCGATGGTATACCGGTCTCTGCGGTTGGTACTAAGTGATCGCATAGTGGTGTCCATTCACCAGCGTTCATTCAGACTTTCTATGCCAAAGAGTAGTTATGTGCCAAAGAACTAATATGGGTATAAACCCATATATGATTATTCATATTATTATACTAAAAATATTTTACGTGAAATAATATTTTATATAACAGAAAAGCTTTCGTCGTATTATTAAGAACTTAAAACGAGTTCGACTGGCCTCTTGTAGCTGTAGGTTCGATTCTCATCCATGCAGATGTACATATTTTGAAATATTCTCATTTTCATGATCTTTTATAGAGGCTAGTCATGGCGCAATGGCACAGGTGTACGACTGTAAACGGGATAGATTTTATGTATATATTCAATATTTTCATTTTCTCGATCTCGTTGATTACACCACTTTATACGCAAGGCTTCAGGAATTCGCCGGAAAATGGGAAACGGAAGTATCTCAATGGAATAGAAGTGTCTTAACACTAGGTTCCCTCTGTCTACCCTGCTACGTGCGGGCTGTATCTCGCACAAAAATGACACAACTAAATACGACAATAACCTATTGAAAAGAAGAAACGTTGTATAAGTCATTTATATCACGTTAGAAAGTTTTTGTTTTCAAAAACCTTTGCTTATACTTATTTGTGCATAATTATTATTGATAGTATAACTTTGTTTTTTTATTAATATAACTATAATATTTATGATTAATATTTTTTTTTAGCTTCAAGCTGTATCCAGCATATAGCAAGGCAGGCACTGGCAACCTAGTGTTGAGATATTAGATTGATAATAATTATTTATTGAAATAAATACAAATACAATATTTAAATAACAGACAATAATGTTATGAAAAATATATTTTTTATGCCATTTTTGTCGATACAATATTCTATTGCACTAAGGTGGTGGGGCGACACCTGCGCGGGCGCCGGCAGTGGGCGGACGACGCTTCCTCCGCTCACGCAATCTTGTCAACACTACATATTTATATCAATAGATATTTTCCATTGTTTTATAGTATGTGTTCGCGATTTTTATACGTTCCTAAAGTAATTAAAAATCATTCATAGAAATATAAGTTGGATTAATTTTTAAACGTTAAGTACCTAATAAACTTCGATAAAATTGTATAATATGTTATTTATTGTATTCCCTAAATTATCTCCTAAAACAACAGCTAAATCTCATTTCAATTGAAAATTTAATTGTTTTACTTTATTGTAGAGCTACAGAACGTCGATTTGCAATAAAATACCTATTCATAGGCGTCGGCCATAAATCAATACTGCACTGGACGCAACTGCGTCGGTCATTCTAGGTATTAATTGAGGGAGAGCACCCCCCACCCAGGACAGCGAGCTCATAAATCAATATCGGCGACATCGTGATGCATCTCGAAAGGTCGTAGAGGAGGTTACCTGGACCATATCTCGATTTATACAGGATGTTATATAATCTATATAAAACGAAAATTCCCCCTTTAACGAAAATCGTGAACAGAGGAATATGAAATTTGGCATAGTTATAGCTTCAATAAAGAATGTGTGCAGAAGTGTTTTTGTTTTTGTTTCAGAAGTTTGATAATATACACGTTTATATAAGTTAATAAATAAATCTTTGTTATCTTCTATCATTTAATTATATATTTTAATTACATTATATTAATATTCAAGAAGCGCAAAAATGTAGAGTAGAAAAAGGAAAATAATATTTCAGTGTCAAGTTTACAAAATGAAAAATGTTCAACAAGTTCGCTGGTTGCCAATCGAAACAAGAAAAAAAAATCATAAAACGTGACGGAAATTTTAAATTTATTCATATATCAACAACGATTCAAACATTCGTTTTAATAGTTTAAATACGATTTACAAAAAAAAATATGTAAATATTTATTAGGTAACAGTTTTCAAAGCTCTTTGTTTCTTTATGTCAAAGAAAGGTCAAAGTTAAATGTAGGACATCAATATTTCAGGGTGCACCGCGCATGTCTTGCAACTACGATACATCTCCATTATATCGAATGCAACTCGATTGGAACCCGAAACAAATTCGTATACGAAATATCGATTGGCGACAAAATCAGATAACGTAGAAGTTTTAAGTACCGCGATAAAAATCTAAATGATGCCCGCATCACCTCAATCCATGTAAAATAGCGTTGTTCAACTGAAAATTTGTTTATGAAGAAAATTGATTATTTAAATGTTTAAATGTTTTTATATGTTGCATAATATAAACAATACTACATATTTATTAAGAGTCATCATGAGACTTTGGTAACGTCATAGAACCTATTGCGCAGGCGCGTACCTGTTGCACCCCCTTGTGGCTAAAAATATATTGTACACTTAAAACTTGTATTATAGAAGAGTATAATGTCAAGCGATATAACTTAATTAATATATACATTGAAAAGCAATACACTTAAATATACATACATACATCCATAGATATATGTATGTATATAGCAATAGCACACAAATACATTGACGCATTTAATATACGTAAAAAAAATATTATATCAAAACACACACTCAAACAAATAAAATCAAAGGAAAAGCTTACTTTTAAAGGTGGAAGTGCGTCATAGAATAAGCTGTGACACGACGACGTGGCCAAGGTCACCTTGGCGAATGTCACAAGAAAATGAAAAATATAAAAAAAATGCACAAAAGATCTGAAAAGACAGTAAACATTTACTTACACATAGAAGAAATTGTGTTGTAGAAACAGAAAAAAGCATCCATTGTCATATAATAATATACATAAAATCCGACTTACTTGCAACCTGACCAAACTTGCTATAATTATGATTAACGCCACGGCAAGGTACATGCACTTGTTTTGTACTGACTGCCTACTGATAGAACTGGGACCACTATTTTTTATAGAAATGTACTCACCGGTAGGCTATCACCAGCGAAGTGAGCCTTGAGGGAAGATGTCGGGGGATCGATGTCCCGGCGCATGCGTCCTGGACGAAACTACGCAGGTTTATTCTGAATTTAACTTAACTTTCACATTTAATTGGTTTTTCATGTTGGAAAATTCCATTTTTTTGATTCGTTTAGGACGTGACGTCATGACGTGGGAAATGTTTTCTTCGTAGCATTTTCGTTGGGTTCAAAAAGTTATATATTTTTTCTGAAAAAAAATGACTGAAAGTTCTGATAAAGTGTTTTGTATTTAAAGTTTTTTTAATCTTTATCTATATTTTTTGTAAAATATAGACAAATAGCATCTATTACATACATTTTCAGGCAATGAAGGCCTACCCTGAGGCCTCCCGCTCACTAAGATTTACATACATATGGAATTCAAATAAAAATGATAATGTTATTAAAATATGTAAATATGATATGAATTATATTTACTTAACTAAAAAAAGAGTTAAGCTACTTTTAAGTTATAGTTTTTATTATAAGTTGTGTTAATTTCTACGAACTATTTTTCCAGAAACTCTCCGAAGGTCAGTCAGCGCCAAGGTAACATAGTAAAAAAACATACAAATTAATAGGACGATTCCATATTATTTTTAATATATACATAAATATACATAGGTATATATATTTTTCTGAATTAATTCTGAATTAAAATCATAAGCAATATTCTAATCTATTCTATTATAAAAACAACACTAATTTTATGTTATACACAAAAAATCTATGAAAGATAACATGCAACAGGTGATACATTCTAATTTTATATGGTATGGGGTGAATATGTGTTGCAAGTTATCTCAGCCACGAGCCTAAGATAAACCAATCTTAAGGTCTATATCGTAATGTTTATTATCTTCATTCAAGTTAAGAACAGTAGTCATTCTTTCATTATGCTATTTATTACCATTTAAATGTGAGTGTTTAAAGGAGATAAAATATAAATGTACTTACAAATTATAGTAATAGACAATAGTAGTAAAAGGGGGACTGAGCCCATAAAAGTACTAAAAGTACAGTTATGGGGCTCGATCCCCAATCCCGTAAAGTAAATTACTTTCATTTCTTCTGTGATGCCGCTACTTAACATGCAATGTCTCAAATTGGCGAAAACAACATCTTCACACTAGGTTTGCTCTTTGCCTACCATGAAGAGGTACCTAGAAAAAGAAATTGTGGCATTAATTTAGAATTTTCAAGTATTGTTTTCAGCTTCACGCTGTATTTAGGATATAGCAGGGTAGGTAGAGGGAACCTAATGTTAAGAAGGACTCCATTACCTATTTATGCCGATTTTTGAGAATGCGGAACTCAACACCGCGCTTTGCTTTGGATGCATTTTATGTATCCAACATGCGTGTATCAATATCATTCTTCCATCGTACGTGCAGAGCTTTAAAATAATCATCCTACTGAGGCGTTTCCTGAACGTTATGATTTGGGAGCTTTCAAGCGTCGTGTGTTCAGATACTTTCATCCTCAAGGCAAACATCCGCATATCTTCAGATTGTAGATATCCATCCGTTATCATCAGGTCCTTCAGCGCGTTTGTCCCTTTTTGCAATAAAAAAATCGTGGATAATATTTCAGATACTTGCATATCTCAAGCTAAGATGGAAAACATAATTAAGGAAAAAGTAAGATGCTTGTATTTTGATTGGGAAATAATTCTGGAACTAATAATGAATTCGAATATTATGAAATAGGGACTTATCACAACTCTCTTACTAGCTAATTAAGTATTGAAACTGGTGTTAAAACTGCTACTTTCAAGTATTATTATTAATATTGCGTACTAGGTGTCGAATAAATTAAAATAATTTAAATAAACACATTGACTAAACTTGACACACAGCCACGACGGTCATCTTAATTTTATATTTATCTTCGCGCAGCATCTGAAGCGTGAAGCGTGAAGCTGTCGAGTAGAAATCGAACTCAACACTGTCGCGTTTACAGTCACACGCTTGTGCCAGGACTGTGCTCATTTTAATATTTACATAAACAATATGATATCGTAATTGCTTCGTTTTGTCATCGCTGAAAAGTTTCAGATGAATTCGTTGTCGATTTCGACGAGTCTCCTCTTGCTTTCATGCAAATTGCAATTCAGTTGCATCTGTCCCTATCGTAGCAGGGTTCGCTATTTCATATACTGTTTTCAGATATAAACGGGACAGCATGTATAGGTGGGCTGATCTGATGCTTGGGAGTTATTGATTGGTACTTTTAGTACTTATATGTGACCTTTCTGTACTTTTCCTATGTTTTGTATGTAGAATTGTAGAGTAAAAGGCTCATTTGAAATTTTTGAAATATTTTTTTTGGTGGCGATGAATTAAAATTTATTTGCACGTATGGAGTAACGGTCAGAGCGCTTGGACGGTTTCCAAGAGGAGAGAGTTCAAATTTTTATACATTTTCTAAAAAATATTTTTCTTTCCTAAATATGGAGTAACACTTTAAATTGTTATAAATAATTATATAATATTGTTTATTTACGCTTGTCTTGTGCTTGTTTTTCGGTTTTTTGAAATATTTTTTTCTCGAATTTAGGATTTTAAAACAATACTTTTGAAAAAGTGTAAGCGATTTTTTTGTCTTTTAAATCCTAATTTTCTTGGTAAATATTTCGTA
This sequence comes from Heliconius hermathena, assembly GCA_013403705.1. Lineage (NCBI taxonomy): Eukaryota > Metazoa > Arthropoda > Insecta > Lepidoptera > Nymphalidae > Heliconius > Heliconius hermathena. Next base: position 256,436 of record JAAIXJ010000031.1, on the reverse strand, counting down.
AGTTTATAGATATAGTCTCATGTAAATTTTCAATGCTTTTCAAATTTCCAACTCGAAGATATTTTTTGTTGTAAAATTATAAATTGCAGTACTGATTTCAGGTTTATTTTTGTAGTTATTATTGTTTTTTACAACATAGTCCTGAGAGTTAACTTTTTTATATTAAAACAATACAAATCAGGATTTAGAGTTGATTATAATTGACAACCATTCACCAAAAAGGTGCAAGCATTCATATGTTCTTGACTCGAATCCGAAAATAACGAATTTTAATTGGAATGGATTATATTTTTTAATTTTCTTTACATTGAAGTACTTTAAATAATATTTTCCACAATTTTTTATTTAAATTTATATTATTTTAATTTTTTATTTAATTTTTTAAGATTATTTTTTATAACGTTTATATAAACAGAAAACAACGCCGTCTATATTATAACTATCACACTAATATATTTTTTGTATGGCTATCAGAGTTTGTAATGAACATCATAGATGGCTCTTTTTTTATATTGTAAACTTCTTTCAATATGGTTTACAGAAAGAAATTTCATTTATACTTTATGCTACCTGTAAATTCTATATAATAAACGCTTATATAAGTTTTGTTATAAAAAAATATTTATTATGAATTAAGGATATAATTTAATTGCCCGCGGAAAGTTTATCATAATCCTTTTATTTTATTTGACTTAAGCATTACCATGTAAGTAAAATAATATAAAATATCCTTGATACAATATTTTTTTGTTTAGAAAGTGGACATAGCTTTTATAATAAGAAATTTTGTTACCCGATAAATATTAAAGTTCCAGTAATTTCATTGCGTTTGTGTAAAGAATACAGCGTCATCTATGTTAAAATAATCATATTATCAATTCCACTATTCAAATCTGTTTGACTCTTATAATTTGTATTATAGATTACAGATGGCGCTTTTCTATTTGTTACTTAAATTTTATAGTCTATTATAAATTATTTTGATCCATAATTTTATTTACCTACAAATAAATACAAACTATATTCTGTCATAATTTTATATTTATTATAATTATGCAGCTTGTTAGAAAATAAAGTCACAAATCAATTTCACACTGTGTCGCGCAGGGACACTACAGAGGGAGCTTAGTGTTAAAACACTCCATTCTCCACTAGTGTTCGTGAATTAAATATAAAGGTAAAATAACTAGATTTTGTGTAGTACACAGAAGTGTTAGGAAACTTGTTTTACTATTTTTTTTCTTTTTTTAGCTTTACGCTGTACCCCATATGTAACATGGTAGGTCACGCTTACAGTCGTACGCTTGTGCCACTGTGCCACGACAGGTTTCTGATATTACTCATTGCCGTGCCCCCACATGCCGTGCACAGATGGTGGAGCTGAGCGAAGCTATGTTGCGCAAAATTTTGCGAAAATTTCTGTTTTGTCCGCACGCGCTGCGTTAGGTTAGCCAAAGTTAATATTTGCGCGTGAATTTTAAAACGTTCCACAGCTTAACTCTATGGGCCACATTTTGACCTTTTACTCAAAAACTACAATTATAATTGTATATAACCAAACTAATTCACTGGGATCACCGTGTCGTCCACAACGTTCCTGCAAAATTTCAGAACTGTAGGTTTAACGGTCTAGGAGGAGTGACATTACAACGAAACACACTTTTGGAAAGTAGGAGCTTCGTCTCGCTCAGCTCAATAAACATAATTTACAGAAAAAAAATATTTTCATATTTTTTCAAGTAAGTTTGCACGAAATACAAATAAAATCGACAGTCCAGTCCATTCGTTTGAGTGATACGATGCTATAGCCAGCACTCTGTTTCAACACCAGAACGAAGAAATGAAAATATAAATGTAAATAATAAATGTAAAAAGTGATTCATTTATAATTCTGATTAAGTTAATAACAGTATGTTAGTTAATACATTTCACATACACTAAATATTAATAGAATATCAATATTTATTTATTGATATTTATATTATATTTATATTTATTATGCTGGTTTTGTTTTATTATGGATGAACTGAAATGATCTGAGAAAAATAATTGAAGTAAATATTACAAAAAAATCTTAATAAATGAACCTGAATGATTCGCGATATCTATAAAAGATAAAAATATCCACTGTACAGGCAAAATTATTTATAAGCAAGAAGGTACATGTATTTTCCTACTTGAATTTACACTATTTGAATTCAAATACATATACTAACAGAGAACAAACTATCAGAATTTAAAATCGAGATTCAACAGCTAGCTATCAACGGTTAAGATCAGGCTTGATGTGGTCAAATGTAAGCCTATCTACATATCCATATCAATACTTCTATACTAATATTATGAATTGGAAGGGTGTGTTTGGTTGAAAGCGCTAATCTCAGAAACTATTGGTTCGATTTGAAAAACCTTTTAGTGATAAAGCCTATTTATTTGTTTATTTTAAGTTTGGAAAACATATGGCTTTATAATACATTTGATGACAAACTTATAAACTAGTTAAAAATATAGCCAATATATATTTTTTTAAATCTACTTCACGCTGTTACCCGCATACAGCAGGGTAGGCAGAGGGAACCTAGCATTTAGACACTCCGTTTCCCACTTTCCGCCAAATTCTGGAGGCAATGCGTGCTGAGTGGCGGAACTCAATGCCGCGCTTGGCCTCTACACCAGAGCGAAGAAATCGAAATATTTATTTAAATAAATATTTCATCTTATTTAGAAAACGTATAAAAATTTGAACGTAGCAGGACTCGAACCCGGGCCTCGTGGAAACCGACCAGGCTCTGACAACTAAGCCATACGTTCTCACTCATCAAGTTACCTCGAAATAAGTTAAATAAGTTGTAACAAGCGTATAAAAATTTGATGACAACGTATGGCATGGTATATGGTCTGGTCAGAGCAACTGGTCGATTTCCAGTAGGCGCGGGCTCGAATCCCACTACGTTCAAGTTTTTATACGTTTTCTAAATAAGTATTTTTCTATCCTAAGTGTGGAATAACACTTTAAAAATGTAAAAAATATTGCATCTCCTCGAGTGGGGATTGGACCCACAACCAGTCGATTTTACAGTCACACTGCGCCCCTGCGCCACAACTGGCCAATAAAGTATTCACAAAAAGCAAACAATCGAATTTAGTACTAAATAATAATAATTTTTAACAAAAAAAAACCGACCAAACCAAATTTTAATCAAAATACCCTTAAAGAGTATGTTTTTCAATAAAAAAAAGAATTATAGTAATAGGTAGACGTGATATTAAGTTATTAGTCCATTTGTCGCGTTCATAATACTTTAAGACTTACGTGCTTTTTTCACGGATAACATTATCAGAAATGAACCAAATTCAAATCCCAAATTCAAACCCCACGGGAAGTACTACTTTCCAAATAAAAAAAAAGAATCATCAAAATCAGTTCACCCAGCCAAAATTTCTAAGGTGAACAAACATAAAAAAAATATAGTCTAATCCATAAGAATTTACCTAAAAGGGCGAGGCCCTTTTAGGTAAATCGATTAAAAAAACAACCAAGTAAAATTAGTACTAAAAAACATCGAGAACGGCTTTAGGCATATTAAATCACATAGAACGTTGTGATGATTGGATTAAGGATCGACCTCAATCTCGCTTGGGTGTAATCTAATACCAATTCACTGACTGTACCTGCGTCCAGAGTTACCTCAGGCACAAAGAACCTGTCACCCGTCATATACAAAACTTAGTTATTTCCATCTGACAGCGGTGGCGTAAGCAGCAGTTAAAAATTATCTTAAATATTAAAAAAAATGGATAAACACTTAAGCCTACGTCTATTTTACTTCCGGGTTACATTCATGTAATCCCGTAATGTCACCAGTACGTTTATTTTTTTTTAGCTTTACTCTGTATCCCGTACATAGCTGGGTAGGTATAGTGAACCTAGTATTAAAACACTCCGTTTTCTCTACTATTAAGTCACTTACGTTCACCTCTGGAATTCTGGAGACGAAAATGAAAATACTTAAATATTTTTAATTCTTCGAGAGGAAATTCAACCACGATTAGCCTCTAATTTTCAAGAAAACATTAATCTTATTACCTTAAGGACACTACGAAACCAACTGTAATGATACCATAATCAATGTGGTCGACGACCACCATCGACTAATCCGAAAATTGGGATAAAAAAGAGGAGTAGTATCCTTAGATCTTTTGAAGGGCCTTTCCAGTCCTTCAAATACTGCAATATCCATTTGAAACTGACGACAACACTTCTGGCGCTCAAGAACTCAACCTAAATATAGTCAATTTACTAAGATACCGATTACTCTTCACTTTACATAATCAATAAGTTTATCAGCTTCACGCTGTATCCCGCACACTGCAGGGTAGGCAGAGGGAACCTAGTGTTAAGACATTCCGTTCCCCACTTTCTGCCTAATTCTGGAGGCATTGCGTGTTGAGTAGCAGAACTCAACGCCGCGCTTATCCTCGACACCAGAGCAAAGAAATGGAACTATAAATTTAAGTAAATATTTCATTTCCTCGAGTGGGGATCGAACCCACAAGCAGTCGGTTTTACAGTCACACTTTGTTCCACTGGGCCACGACTGGCCTCAATAAGTTAATTGAGAAAAATACAGTTAAAAAAAAACAAAAAAAGGCAAACAACTGTAGTTTGAGGCGTAAAATAACTCATAAATAAAAAAACATCTTATTACCGTAAATACCTATAAATTACTTAAGGTCAGATAACTAAATTTGCATAAAGGATCGACCTCAAACTCGGTTGGGTGTAATCTAATACCGATTCACTGATCCGTATTATGAACTAGCAGTAAACAGAAACATTTCAACACAACAAAATCTACGCGTCTTGAATTTATATACGAAAACAATGTTTAATTTAAATATTTTGTGGGACGTTGCTGCTTTGGTTGAAATGAGTTGAGTGACACAACGTGGAATGTCTAGTATAAAAGTGGAAAATGGAGAACGGAGTGTCTTGGTATACTCGTATGGTGATAAAGCGCATATGTGGGGAAGCTCAAAGAATGTATCAAATAGCTTTATTTTTTTTTCGTAGAATATTTTTTTAAAGATGTCACCCAATGGCCTATACACAAATCTTTTAATGCGTCTTAATAAAAAAAAAAGCAAGACAAAAGTGAATTACTGAATATTCTTTAATATTAATAGTAAATAATCAAATTACTTAACAAAAACGTGGATTACATATTAAATTCAATTTAGATATGAAAATTAGATATTTTCATTGTTTAAAAAAGAAAGAAAACGACAATAAATTATCATTTTTATAAAGATTTATATCCTCCAATCTTAAGTAAAGAAAAATATTTATATTTCTTTTAGCGGTTCACTTAAATTATACCTATAAAAGAAGCTTATCAAGTTGCCCAAATATAAAATTCAGTGGATAAGCGCGAATGACAGTCGCCCAAAGAATTTCCGCCAAACGAAGTTTCAAACTCAATTTGCATCTGAAGCAAAAATAAAAAAGTAGGCAATACCGCTAAGACTTTCATATTCTTAAGCCACAGTACATTTTTAGGAGGTATGTGTATAAGTATGTACTATGTGAGCCTTGTAATATGGGCATGTGATACGCGACAGGTTGTGGGTTCGATTCCCACTCGAGGAAATGAAATGTATTTTTCTGATTTGATAAGATGGTGCGCTTGGTATGAAACATCAAACTTTTCCAAAATTTCTAAAACTACCTTTCACGCCATTTTATATATAGTTAATATAAATAAATAACGTAATAAAGAATTATTAGTTTTGCAAAAACAAAAAAAATACAAATAAAAAGATCGAACAAAATAAAATCTCTCACAAAATGAGATTACTCTTGTTATAAGGGGTAATATTTAAAATTATCTAATCATAATACCGCCGTTGCATTTAGAGAAGCCCATGAAACGTCAATTTTTCAGAGAACGTGCTACTTTGAGCTCTACTTCAGCAATTTCCTCAAATGAGACATCTCTAGACGAGGCTTCAGTAAATTGTGGGCTGCGTGTGTATATACGTGTTAGTTTGTGTACTTACGTTTGAATAAGATCCTTTCTGATGTGAGAACAAGAAGTCTTTCTATTGTTTAAATGTTATGTTTTTTTTTAAGGCTAGTCGTGGGCGCTAGGAGAAGCGTTTGTCTATGAATGCGATAGGTTGTGGATGCAAAGTCCACTCGAAGAAATGGATTTTTTAATATTTTTAATATATTCATTTCAGCTTGATACATTCACACAATATCGATATAAATGATCTTGACAGACTGACAACAAAGTGATCCGATAAAGAGTTCAATTTTTACCTTTAGAGTTACGGAACCCTAAAAATAAAAAATAGAAATAATATGTGATTTACCATATTAAGTAACATTAGTATGTTCTTTACAGGAAAAATAAACGGAAAGTTCGTCTTGTTATCAAAGGAGACAATGAAAAATCACTTCAAATTTAATTTCTTATACTTATTTTTTTTCCAGCTTCATGCAATATCCCGCATGTAGGGTAGGCAAAGGGAGCCTAGTGTTGAGACACTCCGTTTCCCACTTTACGCCAAATTCTGGAGGCATTGCGTGTTGAGTGGCGGAACTCAACACCGCGCTTTGCAACGTTGCCGGAGCGAGGAAATTAAAATATTAATTATTGGGAATAGAATACACAACTAAAGTAAGTTTATGCCCTTGCGCCACTCAAACCGCTTATACCATTTATGTTAAAGTTTTATATTTAAACTGATATTGCAGTCGACGTAGTCAGGATATAATCAGTATAATTCTCTATGTTCGTATGACATAAGTAATAAATAATACACTTTACTAACAATATTATTTTATCAAGTTTTACATTGTTCTCAATTTACAGTTTTATTCATTTCTCAACACTTCACCGTACATATTCTAGCAATGTAATGCCGTCTTCAGTACGAAATCAAAAGCCGCTCTAAATTTAAATTATATAAGTACCAGTCAAAGGCCAGTATATTTGTAGTATATAAAAACTGGTGGCTTAGTTTATATAAAAATTATATTAAGTTTTTAAACATTTTTTTAATGTGTTATTCCACACTTAGGAAAGAAAAATACTTATTTAGAAAACGTATAAAAATTTGAACGTAGCGGGACTCGAACCCGCGCCTCCTGGAAACCGACCAGGTGCTCTACGTTCTCATCAAGCTACGTCGAAATTTTTATACGCTTGTTACAACTTATTTATGTTGTTAGTATATCTGTAGGGAGATTTTTACAAATTTCCGCTACCCAAAGATAATTACTTAGAATTATCGTTTGACTAGAGAGAATACTAATTTTTAAATATATATATATTTTTTTTTAGGAAAAAGGTCAGAGCGCCTGGTCGGTTTCTAGGAGGCGCGGGTTCGAGTCGCGCTACGTTGAAATTTTATACATTTTCTAAATAAGTATTATATTTATATTAAGTTTTCACATAAAACAGAATGTTTTGCGTTCTCTGCTTTGCTATATACAGAGTGAAGCGAAAAGTTAAAAAAAAAAGATATATTTATCTATGCCTTTTTTCTTTTTACTCGGTGGTACGTTACGGAGCACGACGCCCTTTTCCTAAAAGTATTCAAAGTTGTTCATCTTTGTAATAAAATTTCAACGTGATATATCTTAATTTGGCACATTTGACAGAATGTAACAAGAAAAATATATAAGGATAAGAATATTAGACTACATTTTGCAAATGTTATAATAAAAAGAAAAAAAATGTTTTTTCAATTTTTCTTTTTAATATTTTGTGTCGGTTTCTTTAGGACTCCTGAACTTATTAAGCCATAAATAAAGCTTTTGAAATAATTTATTTTTTATAAGTTTGATGCTGTACTTTGCTTATCTATTGCAGGGTAGTCATTGGGAATTTAGTGTTAAGACACTTTGTTCCCTCTGCACCGTCCAATTTTCGAGACATTGAGCGCTGAGTGGCTGAACGAGCGCGATTTGAGTTGAAATCTAGTTAAAATTTACATATACGTTTTTTTGCCGGCATAGCAAGGTAGGCAGTGGGAACCTAGTGTCAAGACACTCTGTTTCTAACTTTACATCCAATTTTTGACATTCATCACGTGTTGAGTTGAAAATGAAAAATATTTAAATATGATCATTCCCTCGGAAAGGACGCGAGCTTTCAACAGTCAGACGTTGTACCGCTACGCCATGACCGCCCCAAACATGTAACAACAAGAACCTCCTTTGTTTATTATCTACAATACTTGTCTAAACAGACCGTTAATTTATAACTATGTATATTAACATAGCTCAACATTTTCTATTTATCTAAGTACATATGACTATGTTCTCACTCACAATTTGTCTTGTGCACCTGATTTGGATGTATTTCATTTGACGGTAAATGTGAGATGTTAATTATAAATCGACATCTCTTCATAATGATTCCCTTGACAACAAAGGCTTATAAGCCAAAGCAAACCAATTTTGTAAACTTCAAATTATAGGAAGTCTGATAATGTTAAAAAGCGTCAAGTTAATCTTCATCCACAGGAACCAGCCACATCCGTAATCCATAACATCGGGTGGTCATTTTGCTCGGTTGCCCATTTACTTGCTGTATAAAAAATTGGTCAAGTGCGAATTGGATTCGCCCACCACAGAAATCCGTACCAATTTCAGAAATATAGGTCAACGGGAAGTACAGCTTCTAAAAGTTGATAAATTTAAGCTAGATAAGGATAAAGTTAGTTTTAGTTATAGTTTCTTATTCTGAGGTACGGAACCCTAAAATCACCTCTGTTAAAGGGTTTCTAGTTATAAATTACGTGGTGTGATATAGCGAAGACCATCTCAAACTACTTAAATATTGTTTTTAGTTACTTGCAGCTTATTTACATTTAAATACATGCAGAACATCTGTTGGCTCTCTACGAAGTAATTAAAGCAGCCGTACCATGTTTACAATTAATCTACATATATTTCCTTTGAGCGTGAGTACGTGTTGCCGACAGGAAAATATATGTGTGCGATCTAAGGATATAAAAGATGATCACTTTCTAACAAGGAACAAATACATAATCGAAATTTGGAAATTGAGTCCGTCGTGGCGCAGCGGCACATGCGTGAGACTGAATACGCGAGGGTTGTGTTGTAGACAGAGAGAAACTAGTGTTAAGGTACTTCCGTTTCCTATTTTCCGCCGCCTTTCCGATTTCTGAAGCATTGCGTGTGGTGTGGTAGAACTCAACGCCACCCTTTGCCTCGTTACTAGAATCGAATCTACCACTGTCGCGTTAACAATTGCTCGCTTCAGTCCTTGTGTGTGTGTACCCGGTTATATGTGTTTTTTTTACACCCTCTATATTTCAAGAGAAGGAAATTAATAATATTATATAGTAGTCTGTTTTCCGATCATGCTGTTGTTACTGTGTTTGTTTTGACTTACAAGATAAGACAATATAGCTCAATAGTTGGTGTTTCGTATAATTTAATATTTCAAAACTAGCGACTTATAAATCTTGGAAATAACATGGAAACAAAAATAGTTTTTAAATAAGCAAAATTTAATCAAAAACTTTCAAGGGTTGTACATTTTAATAATATTATTCCATTACGATATATGAACGAAACCTTTACTGTTTATTCTTTATGTGTAGTGTTTATTATAGTTGTCAAAATAGACGGTACAAAAAAATTGCTTGTGAAATATTCGATTAAATATTGAAATAGTCGATCGTCGTCGAATTTATTTGTACGTGCTTAGTGTATGCATGACAATATTTCTGACGGAAAATAGCAATAGAACTAGTACTAAATTTGAATAGATCTCTCTATACAACATACAGCATTAACTATCCTGATCGTTGAGAATCAGAATCAAATCTCAGTTGTCTGCTACCTCCTGCAAATCGCCTGTCCATACCACGCTACAGGCGCTTCCATGCACTTATCTAGGCGCTATATGCACTCTAACACGTATCGGCTGTATCGACCATCCTTACATCTGGAAACATAATTCGTCCGCTTACGCTTCTGCATACTGATTCTACCCAAAATTTCGGTTGAATTGGTTCCCTGACGTATGATTTTATAAATTCCATTTTCCAATAGAAACTCCAAGCGTTGTGTCTTCACGCACTCACTAAGCAGTTTTAATTTAAGGTCCATAAATATCTATTTAGAAAATCGTAGTGACATCAATTCATCAATAAAGTTAACAATATATTTTACTTAATTAATGAATATTGTTTTTTTTTTCAGCTTTAACCTGTATCCAGCATGTAGTAATATAGGCAGAGGAAGCCCAGTGTTAAGACACTTTACTCTCCACTTTCCGCCCAATTCTGTAGGCATTGCGTGTTGAGTGGCGGGTCTCAACGCCGCGCTTTGCCTCGACACCAGAGTGAAAAAATTAGAATAATAAATATCTCTTTCCCTCTAGTGAGAATCGACCCCACAACATGTCGCGTTTACGCGACATGTTGTGGGATCGAGTCGCGCCACGACTGGCCAGGATTAATATTGTTTAATGTTAGAGTTCAGATTTTAGAGATCTGCCGTTTCTAAATCTTGATTATATACCTACAAAGCGAATTAAGTGAATTAAGTTTTTATTTTTCTTAAGAACAAGATTGTTGAAAGTACTTCTTTCTATTGTTGGTTTAATGTAAATAACCGAACTGGTTTGTTTATTTGTCTGTGAAATTGTAGTTACTGTTTACGTACATTACACAAAAATAGATATAATCAACACTAGTTAGAGGTTATTAGAGACATAAGCGTAAGACTGTAAATGCGATAGGTTCTGGGTCCGATTTCCACTTCTTTATACTATTTGCATTGTCTTGCTCCGATAACGAGGCACCGCGGGGTGTTAAGTTTTGCCACTTAATAACTGGAGATATTGCCACCAGAATTCAGCGAAGAATATGTAATGGTAGTGCCTTAAATGAAACACAGTATCTTAACACTAGGTTCCCTGGTTCGATATTGGTTGTAGAATACAATCACATTCCGATTTTTATTTTATTTACTAATTTTATTAAGAAAAACAGTAAAATATTGATATTTTCAATATGGTGTGAAATTTCAACAACCCTTCCAAAAAATAAAAAAAAGACACACTTTGCACTAAATTCAATAACAACCAAACAACGAAACAACATACAAAAAATCACATTATTTTTAAAAGATTTTGTATTGTTTACCTGGAAAATGTACTTACCTGAATCTAGAGCAGTCCATTGTAATTTTATAAAAACAATGTAAGTTAAACACGTGAACAGCAAGAATTATTTCAGTTTTAATTACACGTTTGTGGCAGCCGCCGGCGACGCGTAATCTTTGCATTCATCTATCACGCCCCGGATACATGGGAGGGACACGGGGTAGCTCGTAAAGTACTACAATACACTATTATGAGAGTCCCGTCCAGACCATTTCGTAATTATTTACGGACGGACAGACTGACATGTCACGATTATACAGAGCATCTATGATTATCTTAATTGAATTGGTTTTAGACATATTTGGATTATAATGTTTCTCTCTATAATGGTGCAGGGGCAAGCGTGTGACTGTTACGCAACGGTCGTGGGTTCGATCCTATTTAGGAAAATGAATTATTATTAATTAATATTTTTATTTTATTTATTTTGGTATTAAGGCAAAACCATTCAACATCCAGGCCAAGTTACTCCGAAAAAACGGAGCGTATAAGCAGAGTGAGGCCGTACTTTACGCTAAAACACCCTAAACTAAATTTGCCCTATTAGAGCCCAGTTCGATCTCATATGGAGTACTGTTCTCATCTCTGGGCTGGTGCACCTCAGTATTTGTTTGAACCATTTGATTGTATACGACGTATAGCCGTTCGAATCGTTGGCACCCAGTGATCTGTGAAAGGCTTGACACTTTGGCTTTGCTTAGAGACGTCTCGTCGCTGTGCGTTCTCTACCGCATTTATTATGGGGAGTGTTCTGGAGAATTGTTTAACCTGTTACCTGCCCCCGATTTTCTAATCACACAGAACATTACAAGCTTAAATATCATCCACACCAAATGGATACATGGCACTCCACTACTGTGCGCTTTCGTAGGAACCTTCCACGGGAACAACCTATCCGCGGCAGAGTTTCTAGGTCGATATGATATGGGTACCTTCAAAAAGCGCGTCTATCTCCACCTTAAAGGCCGGCAACGCACCTGTAGCTCTTCTGGTGTTACACGAGATCGTTGGCAGCGGTGATCACTTACAATGGTGACCCAAACACTTTTTTGCCATGTCTTTTCCAAAAGTAGGGAATGGTAAGGAATAAATTCTAGGTTCTCTCTGCCTACCCTGCTATATCCGGGATACAGCTTAAAAAATATTTGTGACTTATAATAGCTAATTTATAACTAGATTCTTTTTCAGTGTCGGCTTCAGAGAAAATCTATTGTTGAAGCTTTTAGTTCCCCACTTTCTCTGATGGGTTTGTGCAAGCTGAAATGGAAGAACAGATGATGTTCCATTACGTCATTATTGCCTCCTATCGATTTTTTACTCGATTATAGAGATAAATTAGGCTGATATACTTTTGTAAGAGTAGATAAGTCAAGTCCTATTTATAAAATAATAAATTTTACAAAAAAGAGTCTAACAGGATAAGCATGAAAAACTGCACTCGCAAGAATCAGTTTATTATTATTGTATTGTTTTTTATCGAAATTAGTTCGTGCCTCTAACCCTCACGGTAAGTAAGTTTTGTGGATTACTACTCTTAACGTCTAAGTTTATTTTCTTGGTATTTATTGAAAATATTATATAATATCTTTATCAAATTTAAACTGGAAATTGTAAAGAAAATATTTTTTTTGAGGCGGTTATATATAGCATCTCGTAAGTAGACATACCAGAAAAAGAAACAGGTCAAGCGTGAGTCGGGCTCACCCACCGACAAAACTCCGTACAAAAATTGGAGGTCTCGAGCTTTTCTTGAAATTCAAGCTTATCTTAGCCAAAGCCTTTTCATATTTTTAAACATTTTTAAAGTGTTAATCCACATTTAGGAAAGATAAATAATAATAAAAATAATAGTTTTCTAAATAAGTATAAAGCCTTTTCATCTGATACCTCACTACACAAAATTTAGCCCCATTTTAAGGCGTTTTTTTTTAGGATTTAACCATAAATGTATAGTTTTCAGATTTTTGCATGAACTTACTTATACAACCTGTAGATGAGAGAGACGTAGATAGCTGCCAAATTTCATAATTCTAGGTCGACTGACGGACCGACAGACGGACAGGCAGACGGACCACAGAATGGTTTTATAAGGGTTCCTTTTTTCCTTAAGAAGTACGGAACCCTTAAAATATAATAAAAAATATTAGTTAATAATAGTTGAAATCATCGACACGAAATACGGGCGAATGATGGATACGTGGCACTCCATTACTGTGCAGTTTCGTAGGAGCTTCCTTCCACGCGCCACGCAACTGTGGCCTACCTGCGGTAGTGTTTCCAGGTCGGTACGACTTGAATACCTTCAAAAAGCGCGTCTATCTCCACCTTAAAGGCCGGCAATGCACCATTGGTGTTACACGGAGTCATAGGCGGCGTGATCATTACTATCAGGTGATACGTAATTTCGTTTGCCTGTCTTTTCAATAAAAATAAAAGTTATATATTCTATAAGTTAAAAAAAAAATGAATTGGTGGATACCATACATTGAAAATAATAAAAAAAATCCTGAATTTCGCATGCTTCTAATAGACAATTTGTTTAGAGTAAACGTAAACTATTTAATCTATAGATTTTAAAGTAATTCCGGCATTTTGATTGTCATATAACCTCTGTTGATTTCGGGAATCTCACATACAACTTTAAAAACACTAAAGATTGGTCAGTTACATATAGAAAAAAAAAAACATTTGATATTCTTGATCTTACAAAAGTGTAAGTTCATTTTATAAAGATTTACATTCTCTTATGGATAATACAGATATTTTAAAATATTAACTAATCTTATGTTAACCATAACAAAAAACTAATTACATAATAGTTGTTTCATTAACTAAGTAATCAAGTTTCCCAATAGAAACTTTTCCAGGGATACTAGAAAAAATTATAGCCGAATCTTGCCGTACCATTTCCTTCTATTCCAAATCCCGTCTGAAGTTGCTCAGCTGTACAGAACAGAATTAGGTTGTCGTAAACAATGGCACTAACGACCCTTATAGGGATACCGGGCCCATTATCCCTGAACTTACACAATATCACTTAAGGACTTCTTTTACATTGCTTGGTTCGCGTGAGATCAGCTGAATCGACGAACTTCGATCGTAAGGTCCTAGGGCAGATTAGCATTTTATCTTTCAATCGGACGTCAGTTATGCTTATCAATATGGGTGCCAAGAATATTCTTAAAGTAAAGCTATTTATAAATTTGTTTTTATGCTTGATGGGTACATTGTTTTGTTTTTATGGTTCCGTATCCAAATGGTAAACAGGAACCCTATAACTAAGTCTCCGCTGTCAACTCGTCAGTCACCAGGCGAATCTCATAAACTGCGATACGATATGACAGTTCAAATATTCACAGATTCCATATTTCTGTTGCCACTATAATAACAAATATAAAAAAAGAAAGTAAAACAAATATTTAAGGGGCTTCCATACAATAGACATGACTTTTTGCCGTTTTTATAGATAGTACAGAATACTTCGTGCGCGAGTCCGACTTGTACTTTCCGGTTTATATTTCTTGCCAATTATAGTTGAGAAGTAAGTACGGTAAAAGCTTTATAATACTCTTAGAAGCATAATCGAGAAATATATGAGAATTTAATACGACAGATTCCTTTGCATATCTTCTGAGTCTTTCAGCTATTTACCTGTACGTTTATATTTACATCTTATCTCTATCTATCTATGTAGTTTAGTAATAATTTAAATAAAACAATAATAAGTATTGGCAAACCAGTTGTTTGCCTGGTGGAGTTCCGCCATCCACCACCAGAAATTCCGCCAGAATTCGGCGGAAAGTGGGGAGCGGAGTGTCTTAATACTAAGCTTCTTCCGCCTACCCTACCTACCATATTGCCCTACCTACTCTGCTACATCCGAGATACAGCTTGAACCTGTAATAAAAATAATAAATGTAGGTATAAAATTCATAATTTTGAGAAAGTATTCTAAAAATAAATAAATAAGTGAGGCTTGTATAACAAGTTGGTATAGCTACCTTTCGCTATCAACATAATATCATACAGGTAGTCATATAAAGACAAACAACGAATAAGAAAATATTGACATTTACAAACCAGTGAGCTCGGTTCGAGGGTGTACCTTTGCTACACAAATGATTCTTGTAGGCCCTTAGGGTTGATTAAGATATGAGACTATTTGAAGTCAAGAGATGCTTAACATGTCACAACATATAATGATGTTTGATAGTTTAATCTGAAGTGATTTGCTATAATATATTGCAGTAGCGCAATTAGCGATAGCTTATTGAGAAGGTATGTTGTTTTTTAAAGCTGTTTTAGCGGTATCCGCTACCAATTCTGCGTGAACAGTCCTATGTGGAACTCAAGCTGTGCTTAAATTTCTATACTTTATTTAAATAAATATGGAAACCAAGAGGCGCGGGTTCAAATACCGCTACGTTCAAATTTTTCTTTCCTAAATGTGGTATAGCACTTTGAAAATGTTAAAAACTTCAAGTATTAATTTTCAATTTTCTTTACTTTGAACTATTTAAAATATTATTTTCTACAAGTTAGCTTTTGTTCAAATTTGTGCGAATATAGTAAGTATAGATTTGAAGTTGTTTTTAGGATTCTGTTTAAGATAAAAAGGAACTCTTATAAGATCACTTTGTTGTCCGTCTGTCTGTCTGTCCGTCAAGAGCCTTTATCTCTGGATCGCTCTCTTCAAGCGTTGAAGCGAGTTGAAATTCAAAACATATACTCAGATCTACGGCCCCATGATTTCCTGAAAAAAATCGTATTTCTATATTTACTTTAAAAAAGCCAGCCGTTTATATCGCAAAAAAAAATTAAAACGCGTATTGTCGAAATACGCTACGCAATTCAAATTCATAAGATACTTCCGGTTGACCTTGAATTATGAAATTTGGCACGTAGCATCTATAGGTGGTACTAGTACAAGAAAAAATCTGAAAACTGTACGCTTGTGGTTAAATCTTAAAAAATAATAGCCTCAAAAAGGATGCAAAATTTGGTATTAAAACCGCTAGTTCCAGTGAGGTATCAGACGAAAGGGCTGAGCTTGAATAGCATAATAAGCTCAAGACCTCCAATTTTTGTACAGAACTCTCGGAGGGTGAGCAACTCGCACTTGTCCGGTTTCTTTTACTACAGAGGGAACCTAATAATAAGACACTATGTTCCACTTTCTACCGAATTAAAGTAGTTTTATTTTGCTTTAAATATTTTTTTATAGTTATCGTTTCTTTTCTTATACACTATGGACACATTATGATTCGTCCGTCCGTTTTATATAAATACAAAATTTTAAAATTGTGAAGGTACTGAGTTTTCATAATAAATATTATGTAAATATTAGGTACATGACGGGGAAATGCAATAAATTTGCTATAAATTTGGCAAGGCTGACATTTAAGAGCGCACGTATAAAATAGAATCATAAAATGTTAAATTGATTTAGGCATTTATGTGCCTTTGGTGAGCAGAGATTCCCGTGGAACGATATGGAAGAGTAATATATGGCTAGATGGAATTTTATGACAGAGTGAAACAGCCAGATAAGTTATCAAATGATAGTAAAAATATAAAATTTGCAAAAAAAAATGGTAACTTTACAAAGTGTGATATTAAATGGAAAAACTTTTCCACTTTTATGAAAAAAATGAAAAAAAAACAACACTTTTATAAGGAAAAAAGTTCATAAACAGTAGTTTTTAGTTATTAACGTCAAGTATTATTTAAAAAAAAATAAACCAGATCCTCTTCAAAAAGATCCTAGAAACGAAAGATAATCTACAAATATTGGTAAAATATAAGTATTTTATATCGAAAATATTTTTTATTATAACATTGGCAGTAACTTTATATAAAGGTGTATTTTTTAATTTATTAATAGTAACCATCTTTAGTTATGGGATTCAATTTACAAGATGGAGAAAAAAGTACATTATTTTATTAGTTTCAAGCTTCTCCTATATAAAAGAGGGAAGACTCTGTTTTAAGATGGCTTTGAGCTTAAGGTTGATTAGATTAAATCGCTTAGCGCGTTTCCAAAGAACTGCCAGTGGAGCCTTGAAAACTGTCCTTACGTACTAAATAATATTATATTAAGTACCCTTTTGAGTAATTAAATATTATAATTATTATTTATTTTATTATATCCTTTCAATATTATATATTATAGTATGAAGCCAATCGTGTGTGTATCAAAGTGTGACTGCTAATGCGACAGGTGGTGGGTCCGATTCCCACTTAAGGAAATTAAAAAAAAAAAATAAATAAATTAGCTTCACGCTGTATCCCGCACACAGCAGGGTAGGCAGAGGGAACCTAGTGTTAAGACACTCCGTTCCCCACTTTCTGCCGAATTCTGGAGGCATTGCGTGTTGAGTGGCAGAACTCAACGCCGCGCTTAAGGAAATTAAATATTAAATATTTTCATTTGCTCGCTCTGATGTCGCGTCAAGCGCGGCGTTGAGTTCCGCCACTCGATACGCAATGAGTAAAAAATTCTGCGGAAAATAAGGAGCGGAGTGTCTGAGCATTAGGCTCTAAAATTTGAAGCACACATACATAGAGACAGTGCTTTAATGAAGTTATCAGCATTCCTTAAGTTAATTGTTAAGAGGTTGCATTTATTTCGTGTGGTTATTTTTACCGTGACAGCTTTTTTTGAGTTTATTTTATGAAATACTAAATACTTTATGAAACACTAATTATTTGTTCATATAATCGATTATTGAGTCTTGATTTCTGGGGGCTTTGGCGACAGTAACTGGAGATTTTTCCCATTTTTGATTGATATAAATTTTATGTAATTTAAACAACTTATATCTATAAGATCTTATTATATCGTAGCTTAAGAAGTATTTTATAAGTTTTTCTCGGAATCATTGCTGTAACTTTATATATAATCAATATCTGTGATTATTTTTTTTTAGCTCCACGCTGTCCCACACTTAGAAAGGTAGATGAGGGAAGCTAATGTAACTGATATCTCAAACACCTTTGAATATATTATTTAATATAATAATGCCTTGGCTCGTGATGTGTCTAGTGGTTAGAACCGTTTATAGTTGTGATCGTGAAGAACCCAAAATCTTTTAGAGATTCAGAGGTAACAGTATTAAGAATTTTATATTATGCCATTAGAAGGTATCGCTTTAATAAGATATTTGCCATCAGAAGTTGTTCTTGTGTCAGTTATTTAGATAACTGGAAACTCGACAATATGACATTGTCATAACTCGAAGCTCGTCCGAGGAAAAGCCAAGAGCGCGTCCTATCTTCCTCTCCACTATAACTGCGAACTAGTTATAATAAAAGGAAGAAAGAGTACGGGCACCGCCCCGCCCCTACACCGTGAGTTCCGACCAGACCGTGGCTTTACAGTCATCGTTGAACCCTCCGAGACGTTTGTGTGTGATCTTTCCGAAGGTACTTGTTACGCTTGTTTATATTAAGATTGTATTAGAATGGTGATTCGTGATGTTGATTGATTTGTGAGATCAATATAAGTCGTTGGAACGAACGCACTACCGCTAGGCGGCCGATATGTTAAATAAACGCACGGCACACACCCCACAGTCGTGTCTCGAACCGCAGGCGGACACTACTACATACACCGGAGCTGGGACATAAAATAGCACCACACACCTACTAATCGTATACCAAGTCATAGACGTGGTATAAAATATGTCAATGACCAACGCCATACAAGCATAGCTTACGTATCGCGAGCGTACTGCGAGACGGCATCAGCCACGACATAGTTAATGTCGCTATAACAGTTCGCATAAGCCCATCACGTCAGCTTCCGCGACGTCAAGCAACATTCAATATCATAATATTGGTCAAAGATCACTTGGATCCACAATATGTGTCGCCCCTACACATATATTGCCTTTATAAGAAATTCGATCCTAAAAGATCGTGCCATCATAGGCTTCGAATTATTATATTATATTTATAATATACTTGGTACGAGTCTTTATGTGCATCATATTTATTAGTACCGTAGTACTTAAGAGTTCGACTCGACCGCTGCCTTCCAGCATCACCACCACCTATATAGACAGAACGACGGTCGCGACACTCGGGACGACAATACACGAACTCGTCTCGATTAATATTTTATTCTAAATATATAGTTTGTATTATTCATAATTAACTATGTTATTTATGTGTATTGCCATGCATATTTTATTTTATTTATTTATTTATTTTAAACTTATATTCAAGGTACATACTGTTACACTAACGCTTCCTTTTCCCTTTTTCCGCCGAATTTTTAAGATATTGTTGCGAGTGGAGTGACGGACCTCAACGGCATTTTAACAGAAAATCAAAATATTAAATATCTTTTATCATCGAGTGAGAATCGAACTAACAACCGTAGCGCTTACAGTGCACGCACGTGCCCTTGCGCCACAATTATTTCTTTAAAGTATCTTTTACCGGCACCTTTACCCTACATATTTTTAAAAAGATAATTCCTATCTCAATAGATTTATTATAACATTCAAAAGAGGTCGAAAAATTCGTTAAGGAGCTTTGTTCATCAACGACGCATTAACTACTAGGGTAAAGGCACTAAAGGAATTCCTACGAAGGGAGCAAGAGTTAATTGTAGGACTTCTAATTTCTATAATGTTCCCGGACGGTGACTTTATCTTCTCTTAGGCTTTAATTAGATTTTTCTTTCAAATTTATTTTTTGCTTTTTAGTCCTAGTTTCGCCGTTAATTTTTAATTTTATGCCTGTTTTATACATTTTCAATGTAATGTTATTTTGTAGTCTACATTTTTTCAAAAAATCATTTAATATATAAAAATAAACATGTAATATAATAGAAGTAAAACCGACTGGTTGTGGATTCGATCCCCACTCGAGGAGATGAAATATTTACTTAAATTTATATTTCCATTTTCTTCGCTCTGGTGTCGAGGCTAAGCGCGGCGTTGAGTTCTGCCACTCAACACGCAATGCCTCCAGAATTCGGCAGAAAGTGGGGAGTGTCTTAACACTAGATTCCCTCTGCCTACCCTGCTGTGTGCGGGATTCAGCGTGAAGTTGATAAAAAAAAAAACATGTAATATGAAATATGTAAGACGTCGTTATAGAATGTACTGTAAAACAAAATGATTAAAGATTTATTATTTCAGATATTTAATTTTTGCGATTATTATAACAATATACATATTAAATGAAACTCTTTAACTTGTTGTTGTATTGTTTACTTTTAGTATTATAAATTTTTTTCCGTCATTCTTCCTATATTTATATCTAAATATATATGAATAAACCCTTAAATAGTTTCATTTAAAATATTTTGATTTTTTCCACTACTTGTCACAACAAAGGCTCTTACTACACATCAAAACAAAGTCGGGATAAGCGGCGAATGCAGAGTTAGGCTCTTTCCTTTCCTTCCTTTTCCTTTGACAGTGGACTTAGAGGAATAAACAGTGAATATGTTAAACATTAGAAGGGTTCCTTAGCTTTAGTCCGTGACTTAATTTACCTGGGTACCTAGTGTTAAGACACTGTTCTCGCTTAGATACCTTCGTTCCTCACTTTCCGCCGGATTCTCGCGGCATTGCGTGTTGAGTGGCGGAACTCAACACCGTGAGCTCATTTTTTGTATATAACATTTTGTCTACATAGGTGTAATGTATTCGAAGATCGAAGTTCTGAAACAACAGTACACACATTTTTAATATATGTCTATATAATTCTTGTTGATTTAAATTACTTTATACGACATTCCTTGGGCGAATTTTTGGAAAGTTTTCCCCGAATGGGTTAAGTTACACAAAAAGTTGTTAACTGTTGCGAACTAGCGAGATGAATGTTGATGTAGGCATAACTTTCTACGTACCTACGAATTTACATACAATATACATGTATGTGAATATTTGATTATCTTGTATATATGTATAGATTGATCTAAGAACATTCTTTGCACGCAATAATAACATGGCACGAGAGTTCGTGTAATGATGATTTTTTTGTAGATAAAACGCAGTGTTTAGTTTCGCAACTTGACACACCTTTCCTTAAGTATTGGGGAATATAGAGAATGGTAAATATTTTTTAGATTCTCGCTGTATACCGGAGCAAAGCATAGTAGGCAGAGGGTAAACCTTGGAAACCTATGTTACCATTAAAACACTTTCGTTCACCATCTTCCCTGGATTCTAGAGGCATTGCATGTTGAGCGCAAGAACTCAACGCCGCGCTTGAGACGGAACGCCCCAAGAATTCAGAAAGTGGGGAACGGAGTGTCTTAACATTAGGTTCCCTCTGCCGACCCTGCAGTGTGTGGATACAGCGTGAAGCTGATAAAAAAAAATTAAGAACACATAGTGTTGCTCACTATCGACTATCGTGGTCTAGGGCCCCAAAAATAACTTACTTTTAAAAATTCTAAAAATTTTATTTATTTAAAAGTTCTATTTCTTTACAACTTAATAAATTCTTTTTAGGTCACTTAGAATGTCCGCAGGTTAAATGGCTGAACAATAATTGAATGTACCGTACATTTCGCCGTTAACATAATTTAAACAGTAATTGAAATTGATTGACTAATGGCGGTACTAATTTGTGAAGCAAATATTCCATATTGTATATTTAATGTTGCAATAAAATTTGTTGTGTGTTTTGCTGTAGGAAAATGAAGATTTCGTAGCTTCTAAATAATTTTGGTTATTGTATTAATAAGATTCAGCTGATGGTTGTGGGTTCGATTTCCATTCGGGATAATAAATTAATTTTAACACCTCATCCAATTACGTTACATCACTTAATAAACACGGCACTCAAGGCACAGAGTGTCTGAACACTATGTACCCCCTGAAAGAAAATAAGAAATAAACGTATTGTGATTAATGTTAATGCTTAAACTTAATTTATCTGTTATCATAGTAATATACATATGTTTGTGTTTTTTTTTAATAAATGAAACCATAGATAAATTATCTGCACAACCTACTAAAAGTGCAAATTCTTACCATTCAAATAGTTTTTTTTACATTCTAAGTCAGATAAACTTAAAGTGATTAAATTTTATTAAAATCAGCTTCACGCTGTATCCCGCACACAGCAGGGTAGGAAGAGGGAACCTAGTGTTAAGACACTCCGTTCTCTACTTTCCGCCGAATTCTGGAGGCATTGCGTATTGAGTGTCGGAACTCAATGTCGCGTTTTGCCTAGACACGAGAGCGAAGAAACGGAAATAAAAATTTAAATAAACATTTCATTTTCTCGATTGGGGATCGAATCTACAACCAGTCGCTTTTACAGTCACACTTAGTGACCTTGCAGCACGACTTGCCCCAAATTTTATTAATATTATAATATATATTTATAATATTAATAAAGTTTATTAATAGTGTAGTAGTATAGTATAGTATAGTATAGTAGTAATTATAATTTAAACATAAACAATTGTATACGTACTCATAAAACTGAGTTTGTGTTCATTAAGTTTCTTAATTTAAGAATTAGGAAAACAGCAAGTTATTAAAATCAAAAACCTTTAAAATCAAATTAAACCGACGCCTCTGGCGTGTGATGCTATTTTATTTTGATGTTATTTTGCGTGTTAACGCCGTCCTATTATGCGGGTATGGGAATGTGGAAAGGTTGAGTGGCACATACATACTTACATATATATAAAATATAAAGTAAATTATATTGATTTAAATAATATTATAAAGTTTTATTTTTGAATTGTATTTTAATTATGAAAAACTTGACATATAACGAAAAAAATGTGAAAATCACTAATTTAATATTAAGCTTCGTAATGTAGATGTTTAAAACGGACGGAGACTTTCTACTTTCCGGAAAACAATGCTTCATATTAGACATGTTCTTCCTATCCTGCGTGTTGAAGATCAAAACCTTAAAATAGTTTTCATATTTGCCAAGGTAAAAAATACTGTACAGGTCAGGCAGTGAGAAGCTGGTAACCTAGTGTTAAAACACTCCGTTGACATTAAGACACTTTCGTACGCCACTTTCCGCTGAAATCTCCGTTTTATGTTTTTTTTTAATTTATCAAGAAAAAAAAACATAAAAATTAATATTATTGAATTTGCTTGAGAAACCTCTAATGACAGTTAAAAATCACTATAATTTAAAAATAGTCAAATCGAGTTTCTTTTTCACATAATAAAATAATTAAAAACAATTTTCCAACTTTTATACCACATTTTAAGCCTAGAGCTATAAAACAAAACTTCACCTAAAACCACTTTTAGATATATTTTATGGCCGTGAGCGGAACAGAGGGTACTTGTGGCATTGTGTCCTCAAATTGTGGTACTCTCGCCTACACACGATTTGAACGACAATTTTCCCAAACCTGTAATTATAGTGAGCGAGCCCTCGCGACCAAAGTAAACGTTAGTTGGCCGTAAATAATCTTGTTATTATATCATTTTGTATAACGAGAGACAAATTCTACTGATATTGTAAACGTGAGTGTTTGTGAGGATGGATGTTTGTTCCTCTTTCACGTTAAAACTGCTGAACGAATTTAGGTAACACTTTATAGTAATATAGCATATATGATGAAGGCGGATGAAGCCGTCTTTTAGTAGCTAGTATATGTATGTATATATAATATATGGTGTTTTACTTTTTAATGTAACGTTTACTATTTCATGCTTTAAGAATTCTTTTTAACATGTTGTCATTGAGTCAGTTTTATGAAATTTTCAAGTAAGTAGTTTTTAAAATTACTTCTGGAGAAATATCAACAGTAGTTTTTTTTGCTACTACTATTATCGAAGCAAAGCGAGGTCTACGGGTAGGAGACCTCGGTATTTATCCATTTCCCGCCCGCGTATGTTCATCGATCGAATTTTGAAACGAATTTGTGATATTTTCGAAAAGATCGGATTCTTCAAGAAATACGCAATATTTATTTTGAGAATATAAACACGAAAACTGTTCCTAAAAGTAGGATTTTCGTATCATATAATAGTTGCTCTATAAATTTCAAAATTTCTAATATCTAATAAATCAAAATTTCTTCTTTAAAAAAGTTTCTTAAAACGCAAAATTTTAACAATAACTTTCAGAGGCTGCAGGGTAAAAATATAATTAGTCGCGCGAAGCACGCGCGATGTCTTGTACTGGCACTGGCCAGTGGTAAAAAAAAAAAAACAGTTTCTCCGATCGAGAATCTAATCCGCAACCATTGTGCTTATATACGGCATGCCACTGCGCCATTATGGTCTAAAAATATTACTTTAAACAACTAATTACATATATCGAGGATCTCGTTACACGTTGCGTAGGTTGAGAAGCTCTCATATTAGATTAATGAAAATTGATTCCAGGAGATGTGTGGGTGTGATTTATCCGAAGTCTTCTATGTGTGAACCTGTTAAAGGTTAAAAGTGAAGGCGTGGGTGTTAAAGACTAATGTTTTTTAAAAATATCTTTCTTACTCATCCAAGAGGCGGACGGTTCCACTTTTGGACGGTTTTCAAGAGGCGCGGGTTCAAATTCCGCTACGTTCAAGCTTTTATACATATTCTAAATAAATATTTTTCTTTCCTAAATGTGTAATAATACTTTAAATACGATTACATTAAAACTATAATATATATTTCTTCCTCAAGACATGATATTTTTTTAATATTTTTCACTTGTACATTATTGTTCTAATTAACATCCTTAATGAAAGAAAATAAAATAAAAAATATCCACGATACATACATCACATGATATATATCATATGCCAGAATTCAACGCCGCACTTTGTCTTCGAGAGCCCGTAAATGAAAATAGTTCATTCCTTTGGCTTCGATATTAACATTGAATATACCAAATTACTGAAACCAACCACATCAGGCCGTCGTAGTGCAACTAATGAAACATCTCTATATATAATAAGACAGTAAAAATATTTTGTCTGTACATTTAGTAATTTTGACTGAAATGGATAGAGGGACACTTAAAAAGAATAATAGAAAGCAAAAATATATTTTTTGAATTTCTTGTCTGTCTGTCTGTCTGTCGATATATTTATGTCCGCATTTTTCTCTGAAAGTACTGAACCGATTTACTTAAAAGTTTCACCAATTGCTTTGTTTTAACTCAACTTAACTACTAAAGTTTAGTTCATCAAAATCGGTTCATTAAAAAAAAAGTTATCATCATTTGAAAGAAGTCGTAATTAATTCAACACAGAGATAAAGAACGATCTTGAAAGAAATATCAAGTAAATACAAAGATTTTTTGGTTGGTTCGTTCATAAAATATATGTAACTAATTTAAAAACTGTACAGGAGTTAATATGCAATTAATACAGTTATTTTACAAAGAATATTATGAATCCTACAACCTAAATTAAATTATTCACTGACATCAGCACATTTAACAGAGTTTTAGAATTATGATGAGACGTATATTATATAGGTAAAAAGAACATAAAGTTACAAAAATATATACGTGTAATACATAATTAACTTTATGTATATTTTATAAATATCAAATATCAACAATGGTCGTATTTTTTTATTTAAAACAATCAAAAATTCTTTGACGATAATGTCGTAAAAAAAATCATATTAGAAGTCATTATAGTTGTCAATCGATTGTGCTTATTAAATCAGTAATCATGTATTTTAAGCGGGCGAAGCCGTGGGCGAGCCGCTAGTTTTAAATATTTTCATTTCCTCGCTACGATTGTTTTATTTTATTATTGTCCGGCGTCGTATTCCGCCATTCAACACGCAGTGCCTCGAGAAGTCGGCGGAAAGTGGGGAACGGAAGTGTTTTAATGAGAATGGAGTGTCTTAACATTAGGTTCCCATGTTCCCTCTGCCTTCCCAGCACACTAGCTACGGGAGGCATAACGCGTAAACCTGAAAAAAAACCACAACAGTTACGACGACAGCATAGTTACGACGCTTATTATAAAAGTTTTAGCGGAAATTAACGCAAAAAGAACGAAAAACTTATTTGACTTGTAAAAAAAATTATTTATAGCTAATATTAACTTCATTAACTTAAATTCAGTTGCTGCTAAATATTACTTAAAATTTCCATTGATTTACGAGAAAACTTTTTCCGTTCGACTTAGTCGCCGCCTTCCAAAGAACACTGGGTAAATAAAATTCTGGATATTACGTTTATAAAAATGGCGATGTCTAAATTGATGTTAGTAGATTGACATTTTATTTTAGGACATTATTTTGGACAAAGTGCTTATGTTACAATAGCAACATTCGATTTAGTGTTATCTCGTCTATCAGCCTGTCGTGGCACAGGGGCACAAAAGTGTGACTGTAAACGCGACAGATTGTGGGTTCGATTCCCACTGCCCCCAATGGGATATTTAATATCATATTCATCATCAATTCCTCGTTCTAGTAACGACTCGTTACTAGCGAGGAGGAAGCACGAAGTTGAAGTTACACCACAGAATATACAATGCCTCTAGAATTCGACGAAAAGTGGAGAACGGAAGTGTCTATTGAGACACGAGAATGAAGAGTCTTGATGGAAACGGAGTGTCTTAATGGGAACGGAGTGTTTTAATACTAGGCTCACAGGTTCCCACCTTGTTATGAGTGAAATACAGTGTGAAGCTAAAAAAATCCTGTTTATCTTCAAGTTGGAAGTGGGAGTGGGAGGGGTCCCAGGGTTTCGTACTAATTTTATGATTACAAAATGTAGGTCCACGAGAACTTGACAAACCAACATTCATATTAAGATTTAATGAATGACCAGACAATAACACCTTTGTTATATAGAATCAGAACGACCTTGAGACAAAAGGTCTCGACAGAATGACAGACGGACAATAAAATTATGCGATAAGGGTTCCGCTTTTTTCGTTTTGAGGTACGGAACCCTAAAAAGACGAAGCAATATATCATTTTCTCTGAAAATACAACTTTCAATATAAGTTTGTAGGAGTTCTTTGATATTATTTATTTCATTATTTTGTTGGATGGAAATATTAAATTTATTTTTCTTAAACATACCTAAATACTATTTGTTTACTTATAATTTGATGATATATATATATATATATATATATATATATATATATATATATATATATATTCACATATACATATATATATCATGTTATGTTAATGTTAAAATCGAGGATTTCAGGAACTTACCAAGTATTATTTATAAAAGCAGTTAAACAATAAAAAATATTATAATTTTTAATTTATTAGACTTCAACAGTCGACAGTTAGATATCGTCTGTGATGTGTTAATTTATTTTGCACAATACGTGCCATATATAAACCAGAGCAAGAAAATTAAAGTAATAAAACTACCGGTTGAGAGCGAGTCGGACTCTCCCACTGAGGGTTCCGTAACAATATCAGGGTTAGAGGTCAACAGGAAATACAACTTATAAAAGTTATCAAACTTAGGTTTGCGGGCCTATGCACTCATTTTGTATGAAATGCACCATAAATATAAGTTTGTAATGTTTTTTTATGAAACCCATAAATTTTCACTTTTAAAACTTCTCTTAATTGTATTGCAAGCTCCCATCATTTCGTGACAAATTTCATAAATGTAGGTCAAAGTATTTCAAGAATTTCGTATAATTTGATCTTGACATGGGAACAGACGGACGACAAAGTATCCAAAGGGTTCCGTCTTTTCTTTTATGATATGGAACCTAAAAATTTATAAATCGAATCAATGATCGATTTAATATAACATTTTTTTTTCTTATAATTTAACGATAAGATTTTTAATTCTACATAAAATTTCATAGAGCACTTTAAAAGTTTTCTAAAGTAGATACTTCAAATATACCATTTAGAAAAGTTGGGGATTCAAGCGTTCCCGAATCGGAAAGTGCTCACACTTCGCAACTAGAGATATTTGGAAAGTATTTACATTTATATATTTAGATTCTTTACTATTGCAATACAAAATATATTCGAAAAATTTTCACATCATAAGTTAAATAATATCATAGAAGATACAATTCTACTCAAGAAGAGAACGAGGAATATTTTTATTTCAGTTTTCTCTATTTTGGTTGGGGATAGTGCGGCGTTTAGTTTCGCCGTATAACTATGCAAATAATTATTAATTATTATTAAAATAATTATTAATAATTATTAATAATTATTATATATTTTTTAATATACTAGCGATCCGCTCGCGGCTTCGTCTGCTCAAACTTAATTACTTAATACACAAACTAAATTATTTGATACACTAACTACTACGTTCGTGTTTTAATGTATCTATAACGTATTTTTTCTTTTTGATTGATTATTAAAATCTTAGGTTGCGTTTTCGTAATTTCCATAAAAATGTTCAATTGAATGTTTGAAATAAAAAAAACGACTTATCGATATTTACAATAAAACCGTAACTCATTGGTGTCTGTACATGGGTGATATACTTACTTACTTTACTCTACTTTAGCTTCACGCTGTATCCCGCACACAGCAGGGTAGGAAGAGGGAACCCAGTGTTAAAACACTCCGTTCCCCACTTTCAGCCGAATTCTGAAGGCGTTGTGTGTTGATTGGAACTCAACGCCGCGCTTAGCCTCGACACCAGAGCGAAGAAATGGAAATATAAATTTAAGTAAATATTTCATCTCCTCGAGTGGGGATCGAACCCACAACCAGTCGATTTTACAGTCACATTTCGTGCCGCTGCGCCACGACTGGCCTCATATATGGATGATATATTAGAAAAAAATGTTATTACGGACATTTGTCTGCTTATCTGTTTGTTCACGCTAACAGAATAGCTTATGAACATTTAGTAATTGTTTTATTTTAATCGATTTATAAATAAAGAATTGTTTCAAGACATGGCGTGTTATGTGGCGATCTTGGTGCCAGTGCGAAGAAATTAAAATATTATTAAATAATAATTTATTCCTTCGAGTGGGGATCGAACCCACAACGTCGCATTACAGTCACACTTTTTTCATTATAATTATATGGTGCATGATTTTTTAGCTTAAATTATTTTTTCAAATAATTCAAGCTAAAAAACCACTCAGCCGTCGAATCGATATATGTTAACCGATCTTATTTTTATATTTTTTTATATTATATCTTTCATGTAAAGAATTGATTTTTCTATCCTTTTATTATATATAGAGATTAATCAATATGAAACGTTCAAACTTTCAGTTCAGTGGACAGAGCTATCAACTACCATTAGGAAGTATAAAGTTAGACATTGCCAAGACTGGATCGTGCAGTAATAATTTATCACTTGCACTCGACGAATACCGATTTGCAACAACAGTCAATAGTAGTTCAAGAAGAAATAAAAGGGGCAAAAAAAGGGTACGTCGGTATGATGAGTGGCGGAACTCAACGCTGCGTTTTGCCTCGACCTGGTGTCGAGCGAAGAAATGAAAAGATCAAATATTAAATTTTCTCCAGTGGGAATCGAACCCACAACCTGTCGCGTTTACAGTCACACGCTTGTGTCCCAGCACCACGACTGGCCTTAAATTGTATGCGGGCTAATAAGACATATTGTATAATAATTTTAAAAACCTATAACAAACAAATTATCTTTCAACTGAGTTTCGATCGGTGCAGTGGAAGTGCGTCCGACTTGAAATGCCATCGATGGTTAAGGGTTCGACCAAATGCAATATTTTATCCGATAAAATGTAGCCACCAACTTATTTGCAAAATCATGAATTCTATCCAAAAGCTGAGAATGAAGGGCCTTGACACTAACCATACGATACGTGGCATATAGCATGAAGCTAATATGACAATCAGCTACTTAAGCTCCTATGTCATTTAATTCTTCCTTCCTCGTTCTTCCTTGTGTCTCCAAGTTATCCGAATATAAATAGAACAACGAAGCTAACATGGCGATCCCTTGTTTGATATACGATTGGACGTCAAATCAAGGCGACATGCCAGGGGCGTTAGGTTATAGGCTCCGTTTACCTTATAGCAGGTCAGTATCTTCCATATTTTTATTGGTCGTTTATTTTTACTATTTTAATATTAATTTAATTTTAAATTAAATTTAAATATAAATATTAGTTGTTTATAATGCATTAGCAATTAATAGTTATATTTAAATTATGTATAACACAGTACAAAGAACATTATGTTATTATAATGTGGTTATCATTCTCATATTTCAATGATTTATTTCAGAACGTGAGTTTCAGTCTCATTTTTCATGAATTATGAAATGAGCGTGTGAATTTAATATTTAAATAGAGAGCGAATGCCACTTTTTGCAGATCTCTATTTTTATAAAAATACTAGCGACAAACGCACGGTTTCACCTGCTTAAATTTATGTTATACTTATTTATTATAGTAAAATTATACCAAATCCTTCCTTTTTCCTTCAATATTTTTGGTGTGAGTGAAATAAACATCCATCCTCATAACCATCCACATTTATATAAATAGGAAAAATGATAGTATTTATAAACAATATTGTCTGGGCTTTCCATATACGATTAGTTTCTAAGTACTTTTCCGGAATATAAAAACAGACACATCACTATTATATGGCCAATTTCACACAAGAACTTTGAATTTCTATAAATAACTATATTTTCAAATAAAATATATCAGCTTCACGCTGTATCCCGCACACAGCAGGGTAGGCAGAGGGAATCTAGTGTTAAGACACTCCGTTCCCCATCTTCTGCCGAATTCTGGAAGCATTGCGTGTTGAGTGGCAGAACTCAAGGCCGCGCTTTGCCACGAGACCAGAGCGAAGAAATGGAAATATAAATTTAAGTAAATATATAATATTTACTTAAATTTATATTTATTATTATATAATCCTCGAGTGGGGATCAAACCCACAAACAGTCGATTCACAGTCACATTTTGTGCCCCTGCGCCACGACCGGCCTCAACTACATTTAAAAACAAATAAAAAACATATCCAAGTCAAGTTTTTATAGGAAAAGTTTGAATTCGATAAGCGTATACATCACGCCCCTTACAGGGACGCGTTAACTTTATTCATGACATTTTTCCACTCGAAACTGCTAACTGCTGCCATAAACGCGCCAAATCATTAACTTGTTCCAGATAAGGCTTACTGGAAGCCGAGCTCACATTATTCACCTGCTTTTTTGGTACCGGGAGTGATTTAAACTGGCTAAAATATATGTTAATTTATTATTTCGTATGTAGTATTTAATGTAGTGGTTTTTTAGCAGTGTCCTGTATATAGTAAAGTACGCAGAGGGACCCTGGGAACCTAGTGTTAAGACACTTCCGTTCTCCGCAAACGGTTCAGTTAACCGTGCTTGTACCCCTGTGCACGGTGACGCCCGCCTTTAATAATGTTATTCTAATGAGTCATTATGTTCTCAATCATTTAAATGAATGATAATATAGTGAAAAGGAAGCGCAATATTTCTTTATATTTATCCGACTGCACGATGAAAAGGAGGGTTATGTGTTTATGAGTCTATGTATGTGTGTATATGTGTTCCTATGTGGGGTTGTAGAGACCAAACGCTTTGGCAAATTTTGATGATTCTTACGTCAATCGATTTGTCTTAATCTCACGAGTGTCACTAAACACATGACAGTAATAATCAAAAATGTGACAAGCGACAATCGCGCCACGCGCCACGGAACTATGAAATGGTCTACCTGCGGCAGTGTTTCCAGGTCGATATGACATGGGTACCTTCAAAAGCGCGTCTATCCCCACCTTGTCGGCCGGCAACGCACCTGTAGCTCCTCTGGTGTTGCACGGGGTCGTGGGCGGCGGTAATCACTCAATCATCAAGTGACCCGAACGCATGTTTCTTTGCCCTTTTCCATAAAAAAAAAGTTGAAAAAGTACTTAAAAATGGTCGTTAGGTGCCATTCATGATTTACCATTTTAAGTAATAATTTAGAATATACATATATATGACGATTTGAAGTTGTTTTAACGATCATTCTTGTAAATTTTTTATACCTATAATAGTATCAGTAACTTTAGTATTACGTTAGCCTACACTTCTTTCCCGGGGATAGTAGCTTCTATGTGTACTGTGAAAGCAGGTTCAAATCGTCACGATGTTATCTTAAGCCTTCAAGGAAATAATAAGATTGCAAATGTTTGCGAATCTTAACTCAGAAGTATGAAATAAATATATATTATGAAAAACGTAAAATCCAACTGCATGAAATTTAAAAAAAAAACAAGCCCAATAGTTATTAGTTCTTCGAGCCTCGTAAAATTTAAATGAGTCCCAACTATTAATTCTACTATATTCTATTTTTTTTATTACTTACCTTTATAAATGCTGTATGCTGAGTAGTGTGTTCGAACTTACTGCGTATTATTATTTTAGAGAAAATAAAAATAAAAAATAATCATTCTTTACTCTTGTTTTTATTCAAATTTATTTATATACGGTGTATCTTAAGACTAGATTCCCAGGTTCCCTCCGAATATCCCGCTCTGTGCGGGATACAGCGTGAAACCGACAGAAAAATAATCGAACAGCACAACATGAAAAGAAAATCCTAACAATGTAAACAGAAGCCAAGTACCAAGTACACAATCTATAAACTTCAAATCAATTGCAAGTGCACCATTTTTTTCTCCCTTTTCTAAAATAAAAGTAAGGCAATGAGAATAGGTAAGAATCCTGTAGGGTAGTCGTAGTTAATTTTATTCAGCGGGCGTACGGCGTGGGTGACAACTCATCTAACTTGAAACGAGATACGATGTTTCCCAGCTTTGATTAATTTGCCTTCGCGTTGAATAAAAATAATTACATGAAAGTCTAGGTATTCCTCGATGGCTTCGTGTTAAACTTTCATAAAGATTTTTTTCGTTTTTATTGTGAATGTTTTTTTGCTTATTGTGTTTTTTTTTCATGATTTAAACACTTCCTGGACTAGCCGGGTAGAATTATAATGATAATATTATTATGAAACAAATCCATGCCATCCATCCATAAATGATAATATCTATTATTATGGAACCGCCGGGTGTTAAAACACTCCATTCCCCACTTTCCGCCGAATTCTGGAGGCGTTGTGTGTTGAGTGGCGGAATTCAACGCTGCGCTTTGTCTCAACACCATAGCGTAGAATTGGAAATAAAAAATTAAATAAATATTTCATTTCCTCAAGTAGAGATCGAACCCACAACTAGTCGATTTTACAATCACACTTTGTGCCCCTCGCCACGACTGGCGTCCAGGCCACTGACTATTTTTAATATTATTATGAGGCCCTCATGACACATAAGCGTGTGACTATAAACTCCACGGTTGCGAATTTGATTCCCATTGGGAGAAGGAAATATTTATTATTTTCATTTTTTCGCTCTGGTTACGAGGCAAAGCGCGGCATTGAGTTAAGTTTTACAACTCAATAGGCAATATCTAAAGAATTAGCCGGAAAATTAAAATAGGATGTGTTTTAATGGAAAGCACAGTGTCTGAACACTAGGTTCCTAGTCCCAATGCTTAACCTGCTATATGCGGGATAAAGAGTGAAGAAAAACTATACTAGCTACTGTTTTCTATGTAAACAAGTAAACTAAAAGCGAAAAGCAATTTCCGTAGGGATTTCTTGGTGACCATCCATGGTGTAATTGACCTGAAAATTGCAGAAATCAACGGATGCAATTTATTTCTTATTCTTTTATCTCATAGCTTAGTCTCTACATTCCGTTTTTTCACAAATTCATATAATATGGCGGAATTTAACATCGTGATGTATAAAAATTTAAAAGGGGACATGAAATATTTTTTTTGTATAATATTATATTATTATTGTTTTAAAATATAGGTAACTAGAATTTGAACCAAATGGTAAGCATAACCTATCGTGTTGTTTTAAGTGAATAAACTACGATTATGGCGTATGTTTCTATACATAATGAGAGCTCTTGGCTTCCGGTTATCTATTAAGTCCAGTCGTGGTGCAGCCGCACAAAGTGTGACTGTAAAAACGACTGGTTGTGGGTTCAATCCCCACTCGAGGAGATGAAATATTTACTTAAATTTATATTTTCATTTCTTCGCTCTGGTGTCGAGGACAAGCGCGGCGTTGAGTACTGCCACTCAACACACAATGCCTCCAGAATTCGGAAAAATTAAGTTAAGTTTTAAAATGAAAGAATTGCTAAAAATATATATATTAATAAAAAAAGTACATACACAGGCCCACAGATTATCTCATTAGATTTTTTATAGTTCGTGTGACAAATATAACGCAAATAAATTACTAATTCCTTGTGTGCTTTAACGTATTATATTTAAATTATTTTTTGCATAATATATAAGAGTTTTATACTTAGACTTAGACTTAGACTACTAATATAAATGTAAAAATTTGGAAGTTAAGAAAATATTAATGAATTATTATTTACATAGTGTAGGAATAGAAGGATAGGAAGGAGGTCGAGAAATTACTCTATTATTTCTAAGTTGAAGGTTCTCTTTATTTTAAATGTAAAATTTTAATATAAAATATTTTCGCAGACTAATTACCTCGAGGTGCAGCTTTTCGCTCACTCCTTGTAAATATCCTGGATGTCAGTCCGTGGCATTGTAGCTCCCAAACGGTTAAACCGATTTTGAATAAGTTTTTAATGTTTGAAAGGTAGGTTAATACAATCTCTTACAATCTCGAGATTGTGCTTAGCTAAGATTTAAGAAAATATGTTCAGCCGTCTGGATTGATTATCAACTCTTTTGTGGTTGTTTACGCTTTAGAGCTTTTTATCTCGAAAGTTTTTAATTATATTTTAAATAAAAAGTACATTTTTTTTTGCGACTTAATAATAATTTATTATGTTTACTCGATTTACTCAATTTACGGGTGATTATTAGGTAGATTATATCTAAAATTGCGGCGTTGAGATCCACCACTCAGCAGTGCCTCCAGAATTCGGCGGAAAGTGGAAACTCAAAGCCGCGCTTTGCCTTATGACCAGAGCGAAGAAATGAAGAAAAATAATAATATAATTTTTTCGCTCGAACTAAATATTCACGGCGTTGAGTTCTGATACTCAACACGCAATGCCTTTAGAATTCGGTGAAAAGTGGGGAACGGAGTCTCTAAACACTATGTTCCCTCTGCCTACTCTGCTGTGTGCGGAATACAGGTGAAGCTCATTTAATTTTATAATTTCCACAAGTGGGAATCGTACCCACAATCGTCGCGCATACAGTCAAAAGCTTGTGCCACCGCGCCACTAAGGCTTTTCGTAAATCTAAAAGCAAAAATTCAGAACCGATGGCCAAAAAAAACTAAAATGACAGCAAAGTGCTCTTTCAGCCGCCTTTAGCAATCGCTACTAGCGGACTATACCTACTTGAATAAAGTTTTTACAGTACAGTACTATTGACTACGTAACTATAATGAACGAACGAACTACAATGCAAAAATCTATTTGTATAACGAATTTTTTGAATTTGAAATAAATAAAAATAATAATAATTGATGATGGCGATTCGAACATAGAATAAAACGAAATAGATATAATATAACTCCTTGTTAATTGTGTTGTATTATTCTAAACTTGTCATATTATTATATTTGTAGAATGGATGGAGCGACGCTACAAACGCTTCATATTATCTTTTTTACTTTCTCCTCAAAAATTTTTAGGAAAGTAGAGAATGGAAAAGTCTTAATGATGAACACTAGGTTCCCAGGCTCCATCCTTTCACTGTGCTATGTGTCACAGCGTGAAGATAAGATAACGTGTTTTACTGCTTTACTCTTTTATTCCGTATAAACAAGGGCAGAGAGAATTTAGTCTCTAGAAACTCCGTTATTATCTTTTTCTTGAATTTAAGACATTTCATGTTGAGTGGCAATTGTCAAAACCGTAGCGTTACAATACAGCGGAGATCAAAAGTACAACCATCACGTACAGACAAAGCTTTTCGTATAAGCCATACGTTGAGAACGTATGGCTTAGCGGTAAGAGCGCTTGGACAGTTTCCAAGTAGCGCGAGTTTAAATCCCGCTACGTTTAATTTTTTATACGATTTTTAAAAACACTTTTTTCTCTCCTAAGTGTGTGATAATAACACTTTAAACAATATGTTAAAAATGTCTTCTTACTCCGCCACGATGTACTCCAGATATTCATAGCATCTGATAAAGTCCTAAATAATTAAAAATTGGCATATACTTTGCATACTATAAGAATTGTTAAAGAAGTCGTGGCGCAGGTGTAAAAATATGTGACAGTAAACGTTACAAGTTGAGGGTTCGATTCCTACTCGAGGAAATGAAATATTAAATAATTTAATTTCTTCGCTTTGGTATTGAGGCAAAGCGCGGTGTTCAGTTCCGCTCCTCAACACGCAATGCCTCCAGAATTCCGTGGAAACTGGGGAGCGGAGTGACTTATCATTACGCTCCTTGTGCTTCATGCTCTTGATACAGCGTGAAGCCAAAAATGAAAAATATTTCTAAGAATAATATCACCTGAGTCGGGTTCACGTTTCGTGAAATTACATAAACATCTAGTTTGTATAACTCGCTCTGCGTGGCATCTGACTTGCCGACAGCTGATCGACAGTTGATTAAAGGTAAGGAAAGTATTACTTACTAAATATTCAAAAGAGTACAGTATTGTTAATATAATAAAAATAATATTTTTTGGTCATGGCGCAGAGGCAGCAGAAGGAGCCTAGTGGTATATTTGGGAAGTATGTTCAGTTCCCCACTGGAACGGAGTGTCTTAACACTAGGTTCCCTCTGCCTACCCTGCTGTGTGGGGGATACAGCGTGAAGCTGATTTATTTATGTTCAGTAGAGATGGAAGATACGAGATGTATGTGGAAAGGCGTATTGCTGCCGGTAACAGAGTTAACGGAGCCTTAGCTGCATAGATGAGACGGCGAAACGTCAGCACAGCTGCGCGTTTGGCCGTACACAATGAAGTGTTGGTACCGACTCTGTTATACGGCAGCGAAACGCGGGTATTACAGAAGAAGAATGAAAGAAAGATGAATGCCGTGGAGATGCGATCTCTTCGTAAGATATGCGGAGTCAGCTTATCTGATCGAATCCGCAATGAAGAGATACACAGAATGGCAGAGACTAGCGAGGATGTCACGGTGAGAATGAAGAAGAACGTGCTCATCTGGTTTGGGCACGTCGAACGAATGAGTGATGAAAGAATGGCAAAAAAGATTTACGATGGAAAAATGAGTGGTAAGAGTGGTAGGGGGAGACCTCGGTTGACTTTCGAAAACACAGTATCAAAGATACTGGGGGATGGTCACGTAAAAAGCATGAAGACCCCCCGGAGGGCATGTATGAAGAGGTTGATGACAATGGACGAGGCGAAAGAGGTATATAGAGACCGTAGCTTTTGGCGCTCCGTGCTCTCTGACTACCCCGCTAGGGATAAAGCGTGAGGCTAAGTTAAGTTGAGTTAAGTTAAAGCGCAGGCAGCTAAGAAATGAAAATATACATTTAAATGAATATTTAATGTCCACAAGTGGAGATCGCACCCATAACCAGTCGATTTTACAGTCACACTTTGTGCCCCTGTGCCACGACTGGCCTACTGGCGCTGGATTGACAAATATATTGAATATAATATGAACACATTTTATATAATCCAAAAAATTATAATATAGCCAATGTTGAAAATGTCCATACATTATAATAATAGAAATACTGTAATACCTTTATGTTCTTTATCATCCTCTCGGAGAGCCATTATGACTATTAATTCGGTTTGATTGATATTGATACGGCTATTTCAATTTTTAGGTTTATTATAGTGTCTATCTATATACCAAATGAATCTGTCATTGTCAACTAATAAATGGATTCTAGTATGAATTATATTTGTTAAAATATATTATGAGTTTTCATGGCGCAGCGGCACGAGGTGTGACTGCAAAATCGACTGGTTATGGGTTCGATCCCCACTCGAGGAGATGAAATTTTTACTTAAATTTATATTTCCATTTCTTCCCTCTGGTGTCGAGGTTAAGCGCGTCGTTGAGTTCTGCCCCTCAACACGCAATGCCTCCAGAATTCGGCAGAAAGTGGGGAACGGAGTGTCTTAACACTAAGTTCCCTCTGCCTACCCTGCTGTGTGCGGGATACAGCGTGAAGCTGATTTAATTTAATTTCATTTATGAGTTTTCATTTTCTTTGAACTAAATTATAGCCATATTATTGAGGCCGTTGTGGCACAAGGGTGTGATTACAACGCGACAGTTGTGGGCTCGATCACCATTCGAGGGAATGAATTATTATTTATTTGTATTTTCATTTCTTCGCATAGCACCAGGATAAAAAACCACGTTAATTTTTTTTTCAAATTATTACTATTATTGACTGTACTCTATTTTCTACGCATGAAGATAATAAAAATAGATTTTTTTCTCTTAAAGGAGTTCAAACTAATTCTATTTTATTCAATGTAGCACATAGCATCTGCACCACGGATGTGTAGATAATATAAAAGTTAAGATAAGGTTACCTTCTTGGTTCTATCACCGCGTCATTTTTCGCTACGCTTATATCGCCGCACAGTTTCCTAGCGTTAAAGGTATATAGATAATAATTTGCTTTAAAACTACAGAATATAATATAAAGAATAAAGCCATGTAATCTCAATATTTAAACGTTAAGATCTCAGGGTCTACTGGTCTTATTTACTTTCTTTTTATTTTGTATGAAAGCTGCATTCTTCAGGAGTGTTATAGGCTATATAACATTACGGTGTAAGTCTTAGTTAGTCTTTAATAATAATAAAGACATAACAATGATAAGGAACGGAAATTGATGATGGGGAAAGTTCTAAAAAAAGTCCGTGGCTCTATATATCTATCTCTTATAAAAAAGTAACAACACATTTTGTGATAAAAAATAATTGAAAATTGTAAGGTGATATTTCATCGATTATTATTTCACATGTATATTGAAACTTTCGAGCGAAAGTAATTTCATCATCAAGAAAATTTAATGAAGATAATCTTAGGCTTTTATAGCATGCAATTTGGACGTATACTTTTCGAGAAAATGTAAAATTAAAATAATTCAACGCTCGAGAGTCCCGCGGGGAGCGCCCTCGCCGCCGATGACGTCCTATCATATAGCCACATAGATATATGTATATCATGTAGTGTTCATGATTGAATGTATCATCTGTTGCCAATCGCAGCATATAATAAAAGTATTATAAGTGGTATGCGGGCAAAGCCACGAGTGGGTCGCTACTAATAAACAAAATAAAATAAAAACGTAAATATTTAAAGCAAGCTCTCGCGCTGTGTTAATACTTAAATACAAATTATACATCTAAAAAGAAAACTGAGCAAAGTATATAAATATTTTATGTACACTAAGATTAAGTGGCGACAAACGTTAAACTTTAATATAGACTTAGTGCTAAAGTTGCCATGATAGTCACTGAAATGTGTAACGTTTATAAGGCACGAGTGCAAATAAGCCGCGCGTAAGCGAAATGTGGTAGTAAAGCAGCAAACACAGTTTTGTTTACTTGTATGGGGTTGGTTCATTCTTGAGTTACTACGGCTGAGGAATTTAAATATAACTTACTGCTTTTGTCACTGTCGCCGCTATTGGAATATATATTACATACACGGTCGTGAATGCGATTTCTATTTAAAGGATATGGAAAAGAAATGCTGTTAATTTTTCTTTAGATTACGGGATCTTGTATAAGAACTTTAATGTTGAGGTAGAAAGGTAGATGTTGGAGAAGGCTGCGATGTTATAATTCGGTTTTCTCTGGCCAAATAATATACAAAGCACTCTTTTTGTGTAATAATTTTGGCACAAGCGTGCGACAGTTGTGTGTTTGATTCCTACTTTTTTTTTAGCTTCACGCTGCAACAGCAGGCAGCAGGGTAGGCAGAGGGAACCTAGTGTTAAGACACTCCGTTGCCCACTGTGTTGTGTAATTCTGGAGGCATTGCGTGTTGAGTGATATATATTTTAAAGATATGAGTTTTTAGCGTTGTTTCGAACCATATCTATAATATATTTATATAATCTAATCTAGCTTCACGCTGTATTCCTAGCGGGGGTAGTCAGCGAGAACTAAGCGCCTAACGCTACGGTCTCTGCATACCTCTTTCGCCTCGTCCTCTGTCATCAACCTCTTCATAGATGCTCTCCAGGGGGCCTCATGCTTGTTACGTGATCTGCCAGTATCTTTGATACTGTATTTTCGAAAGTCAACCGAGGTCTTCCCCTCCCTCTCTCACCGCTCACTTTCCTTCCTAAATCTTTTTTGCCATTCTTTCATTACTCATTCGGTCGACGTTCGCAAAAACCAGCGGCTAGGTCTTCTTCATTCTCGCCGTGACATCTTCGCTATGACATATGACATATCGATAAAGGTTATATCCAAACATTTTTATCTCTTTTCTAGATTTATCATCTAAAATTTATCGTTTCCGGAATATTGGCTATTCAAAAAAATATCCAAAGAGCATATGTGCGCAATCACAAGCTCGGAAAAAATATTTAGTATGTTTTTTCACTGACTA
The DNA here is from genome assembly GCA_013403705.1 of Heliconius hermathena. NCBI lineage: Eukaryota > Metazoa > Arthropoda > Insecta > Lepidoptera > Nymphalidae > Heliconius > Heliconius hermathena. The sequence continues at coordinate 215,739 of JAAIXJ010000031.1, read as the reverse complement.
TTGGTAGTTTTGAAGAATCTAAGAACGAACCTCTATTACCTGTATCAGTTTTTACATTTATCTACCAATCACCCTGCATATTATGTATTATTTTCAAGACATAAGTAGGAGAGATTAAAACAGTAAAAGACATAAATAGGAGAGTAAAAGTAGTAACAGAGATTAAAACACAAAAATAAAATAAGAGATAATTTAATGTCATTCCATACAAAACATGTCGGTGATAAGAATAACAAAAAAGTGAAATTTTCAAAGCTTCGTATAAAAAATATATAATAAATATATTCGTATAAAGAATCACTCTGTACATAATATAGTTAAGTTCTACAGATATGATATCTTAACTTATGGTAATTTAAACATGTCATAATAAAATGGTGTCTTGAAATAAAATGGGGAACGAAAGTGTCTTATCACTATGTTTTCTCTGGCTACCCTGCTGTACGCTTGATACAGCGTGAAGCTGATTTCATTTTTTTTTAAATAAAATTAAACATCTTTTTATGAATTTATTATACTTAATTTGTTCTCTCCGTTCTCTCACATATTTAACTCTATAATTCATCACTAATAACCAAATAAAAACAGGTTAATACGGAACACTCGTAATAAATATAATAGAATGAAGTATTGACAATAAAATCATGATTATTTTTTTATCAGCTTTACGCTGCATCCTGCACACAGCAGGGTAGGCAGAGGGAACCTAGTGTTAAGATACTCCGTTCCCCACTTTCTGTCGAATTCTGGAGGCATTGCGTTGAGAACTCAACACCGCGCTTATGTCTCGACACCAGAGCGAAGAAATGGAAAAATAAATTTAAATAAATATTCCATCTCCTCGAGAGGGATCGAACCCACAACCAGTCGGTTTTATAGTCACACTTTGTGCCACTGCGTCACGACAGACCTCTAAAGTAAAACTTAAAATAAAATTAAATAATATTAAAAAAATATGATTTATATTACAATCATTTAATGCCTAACATCGCTCAGTTCTTTATACGTGTAACAAACCAACGCAAACATCATTATGTATTTCCATGAAAAAGGGAACTAATAATTTGATAGAGAAGTAAAACGGGCTTCCGCAGCTTACACATTGTTATAAATGTAGAGAAAAAAATCCTTGAACTTTATATTTGTATCTATAATTTCACAATTCCGACTTTTCTTTTTCAATTGTTCGTGAATAATTTTGGATATTGACTTAATTTTTAAAGTCCTTTGTGGCACACCGGCACGTCTAATTATAAATGTTTGTGTTGTCTATCGCCACTCCTCCCACAATGTTTTGAAAATTGGGCGGAGAGTGAAACGAAGTGTCTTGACTCTAGGTTCTCTGTGTCTACCTGGGAAAAAGCTACGCGGGAAAAGGCGTGTAGCTGCCCCTTGCTGTTAATTCATATTTATATCTTTATTATAAAATATTTATGATATGTTGTCTATTACCTAAATGATGATAATGAAATTACTGTCTATTTAATTATCAGTATAGATTTCACGAAACAATAGACTTTATATATATAAAGCAAAATTTAAACGCTTTAAAATAAATAATTTATTTAACTATTAACACAAATGAATGTCTAATTGTCCGACATTTTGGCAAGTAAAAGAGCTTTTCAAGAAACTGCAACTTCAAAGAAAAACTTAAATCAAGATTTCCTTATTGTAGAAGGAACAAAAAGCTAAGTATTATTACAAATGAAGGCCGGTGAGAAATAATACAATTGTATAGAAACATCTTTGTTAAACACTGGAGGGCATTGTGGTTTGATTAAAATATTCAAATTCACAAATAAACGTAAATGTGATTGGATTCAATCTTGTTAGTATTGATGTTTTAGTTCATTTACTACGAAAAAATATATATTATATGATGTATATTTTTTTTATCTTCACGCTGTATCCCGCATAGTAAGGTAGACAGAGGGAACCTGGGAATCTAGAGTTAAAATAATCCGTTTCCATTAAGGCAATTCCGGTCCCCACTTTTGCTGAATTTTGTGACATTGGGAATATGCAATGTTAACATCAAAGTACCGAACGTTGAGTGAGAATCAACAACGCATATGAATATAACGTGTATCGCATAAATATAATATATTAATTTAAAAAATCATTTAATGTTAGTCAAAAAGATATTTTGACTTTTACTAGTGAAATAAGGATGCGATTGTAAACATATAATAATAAAATCAATCAAACAATATATGAAACAAAGGATCATCATTGAAAATAGATATTGACATAAGAGACGGTAATAATTTTCGTCTTCCATTCCAAAATACGAAACAAAAACCCACCTGTTGGACGCTAAATTATATACGAAACAGTTTAAATATTCAAAAGCTTATAACCCTGTAATAACAAGGCGATTGTTATTACACGAGCGGAAAAATATCGGTATCATGTTACCGTTCAGAACAATTCAGAGACAATTCCGTTAATTCGGGTTCAAATGGTTCGTATTTAATGAACGGCCAGTCCGATATTATGGTTTCGATCCAATGATACCTTCAATAAAACCCTTTTGCTCAATTTCACTAAATATTATCTATTGGCAATGTTACAACTAAAGTTTCAAAGTTAAATGGTGTGCTAAAAATTGTTTTTTTTTTTTATTTATTTTGTGATTGTGCTTACTTAATCCAGTATAGGAGTATTTCGTCTCATAGAGTTGGGAGAGAGTAAAAAGATGTTGTTTCATTTATAACTTTTAATTTGAGTTTTTGATATGTTACAATATTGTTAGAGATATTTCTATACGCGAGCGATATCAATACCCATCTCTACCATTCCCATGTATATTAAACAAGCGCGCAGTCGTAGACAACCTATTCGTAGATCGATTCGGAGCGACACGGCTGCTATTTTCCTTGACATAGCCTTGGACATGGTCATCCATCCCATCGGTGCCCATCGTATGGCACTGCCAGACTCTCTCGTTCACATCATTCGAGAATATCTGTCGAAACGCACGTTCTGATATAGATTAAAATGTAGACTATCGTTCTCTAGACCCGTTTGCGCCGGAGTCCCGTAAGGCTCCACACTTTTACCATTATTATAGGCGTTTTACAACAGCGACATTCCGCGTACAGATAAAGTTGAACTTGCTATGTATGCCGACTGCGCTTAACACCACGGATTGCTCCGCTTGGATCCTAGCTGAAAGACTGCAACGAGCTGCCGAAACCCTAGATGATTGGTTCAGCAAGTGGTGGCTTAAGGTTAACCCAGAGAAAGGCGTAGCCTCCTCTTTCCTCGTAAGCATTACCTTAGGAGTCCCAGGTCAAATACCTAAACGTCGTACTAGATTCGAAATTCTCCTTCCGGCCACACATAACGTATTTAGCCTTGTTTCTGACAACAAGGCTAAATACGTCATGAGCAGGCTGTACCCACTCATTTGCAAGTGGAGTAAAATGTCACTTCGGATCAAGCTGACATTGTATAAAACTTGCACTCGTCCCAACATGACCTATGGTTGTGTTATGTTCGCACACACCAAGATAGACCTCCTTCAGAGGATCCAAAACAAATTCCTCCGAATGGCATCCGGATGCCCATGGTACGTACGCAAAGTGGACCTGCAGAAAGATTTCGAATTAGAATCGCTAAAGGAATTCTGCAAACATAGCCAAGCGCTACTACGAGTGTGCAGAATCCAACTCTAACCCACTCATTGTCAAAGCGTGTAAGTACTCGTAGCGTCCTTCTAGACCTCGTCGATCCAATTACTGTCGCAAACGCCCAATATATAGGCAGGATTCACTCCTCAGTCTCACGACACACTGGAACAGTATGTACCTTGGGTATAAGTTAATAATAAATAAATAAAATAAAGTATGCATGGCAATACATATAAATAACATAGTTAATTATGAATGATACAAACTATATATTTTTAATATTATACCATATTAATCGAGACGAGTTCGTGTATTGTCGTCCCGAGTGTCGCAACCGTCGTTCCGTCTATATAGGTGGTGGTGATGGTTGGAAGGCAGCGGTCGAGTCGAACTCTTAAGTACTACGGTACTAATAAATATGATGCACATAAAGACTCGTACCAAACGTATAATAAATATAATATAATAATAATAATTGAAGCCTATGATGGCACGATCTTTTAGAATCGAATTTCTTATAAGTAAAATATGTGTAGGGACGACACATTGAGTTTGCAGGAGGAGTTACGAACATAAGTACAGTATTGTTATACTGTTAAATGTCCATAACAAAATAGACATTTCAAATGAATGCTGTTTATATCGTGGTTAATTTCATCTCGCGGGTCGCTCACGGTTCGTGGGCGACGCTTGTATGGAGTTGGACATAGATGTACTGGCTTATACTGTGATTTCTACGTGTCGACTAGTGTATGATGGATTGACGATTTATGGTACTATACAACAGTGTAGTGGCATTGCGCGTATTCGTCGACACTTCTTTTATCGTAGAAAGCTAGCCGCCCCAAGGCTTATACTGAATTCTTTACGTGTGACATAGTGTAGGATGAGCGCAGGCTGATACTATTGATCAGTGCGGCGGTAGTGTACCACGTATTGTTCGACACTTTGTTTATTGTAGAGAGCCCAAAATGACTGATGTCGAGATTTAGTGGGCCACGGCTTGCTGATAATTGATATCGGTCACACAAATCAGCGTTACTTATTGTCATCGAAGCTAATACTTTTAGCTAAATGTACTAAAGTAACGTGAGCCTATTATATAGTGTTCGATTTAATCTTGCGGTGCGCTTACGAAGCGTAAGCGATGCTTGTATGGAGTTGGATATTTATATATAACGGCTTCTACAGTAGTTCTATAACTCGTTCTAGGATAAATAAGTGTGTGGTGCTATTTTATGTCCTGGAACTCTGGGGTATGTAGTAGTGTCCGCCTACGGGTGCCTAACAACTTGTTTTAATATAGAATACAAATGAGACAGCAGCGGGGTGTGTGCCGTGCGTTTATTTCACATATCGGCCGCCTTGCGGTAGTGCGTTCCATGCAACGACTTATATTGATCTCACAAATCAATGAATATCACGAATCACCATTCTAATACAATCCTAATATAAACAAGCGTAACAAGTACCTTCAGAAAGATCACACACAAGTGTCTCGGAGGGTTCAACTATGACTGTAAAGCTGCGGTCTGGTCGGTATTCACGGTGTAGGGGCGGGGCGGTGCCCTTACTCTTTCTTCCTTTTATTATAACTAGTTCGCAGTTATAGTGGGGAGAAAGATAGGACGCGCTCTTGGGTTTTCCTCGGACGAGCTTCGAATTATGACAATGTTATATTGTCGAGTTTCAGTTATTTGAATAAACTTCTGATATTTTATTAAAGCGATACCTTCGAATGGCATAAATAAAATTCTTAACACTGTCTCTCTGAATCTCTAAAAGATTTTGGGTTCTTCACGATCACAACTATAAACGATTTTAACCACTAGACACATCACGAGCCAAGGCATTATTTATTAAATAATATTTTCAAAGGTGTTTGGGAAATCAGTTACAACACTCTCCGCCGTCATAAGAGGCGGCGAGGCCAGTCCTATCTTACGGCACGTCCGTGCCTCTGTGGTACGGGGCCAAACGATCGAAATCCCTCATGATTAGGGCGTTCTCCTACAATCGCCAATTATTCACGAGCGTCCATCAAAACTCGTACTTTTTCTTCAGGAGTGAGTTATTCTCGCCTGCTTGTGACGCTGTCAATACCAGTCCGGATCAACAGCAATAAAGTCCATTCCAAATAAAAAAAAGTGGATAATCTAATTTGCGAGTCAGTCGTCGTTTGGGAAGGTGGTTGGTGTCGATACTGTGAGTTCGTTCTATTTTGTGTTCATTTTGTGTTTTAAAGATAACGATTGTTAAATTATTAGTAATTTTGTATTTCTATTTGATTAAAGTGAATTATTGTTAATCCAAGGTAATTTTGATTGATATTAACCTCCGGCCATACTACAATATTGATGTGTTTTGTAACAATATATTATTGTATCATCATCATCAAAAATTATTTACACATTATAAAAAAACATACTTAAATTACATCAGTAACTTTTTTTATAATTTTCCATTGCTATATTCAAAATAAATAATTTACTTTAAACAATATATAATTGTTTTAAAGTTTTTTTTAAGTATGTATAAAAATATTTCCATTATTACGATACTTGTAAAGAATACGTACCTATATCTATTTCATAAAACTACAGAATACGAATACATTGTACACACGTACAAAACGCGTTGCATAAACAGCGTGTAAGTCACTTTGTAGAATATAATAATCAGCTTCACGCTGTATCCCGCACACAGCAGGGTAGGCAGAGGGAACCTAGTGTTAAGACACTCTGTTACCCACTTTCCGCCGAATTTTGGAGGCAATGCGTGCTAAGTGGCGGAACTCAACGCCGCGCTTTGCTTCGACACCAGAGTAAAGAAATGAAAATATAAATGTAAATAAATATTCCTCGAGTGGGGATTGAACCCACAACCAGTCGATACAGTCACACTTTGTGCCTCTGCGCCACGACCGGCCCCATAGAATATGGTTCGACATAATATGATAGTAAATGTAATTTCTATATTTTAAAGCAAATTTAACATTTTGTAAAAAAAACATTTCTGTACTTCTTATCTCAATAAACTATAAATGGCCACGGTCATGTTCTTCTCCGTCCGCACAATTTTTGTAAAAAGTGGTACAAAAATTTCGTTTCACGTATTATTATATAGATATATACATATACAATCCTAAAACTTATATTAGAACATTAATATTTCTTATATTTCTATTAAAAAGGAACAACGAAACATAAACAACGTGATTAGATCCCATCGTACGTAAGAATAAATCACAAAAACAGCGAGACCGTGCAAATTCACAGTGAATAACAAACACGGTCGTGATGCGGGTAATGAGATTTCGGCGCGGGATAGAAACAAAGAGGTCAATTTGTCCCCAAAACGCCTCAGTGATCCACGGGTTATCCCAGGCTCGAGAGTGTATATCACACGAAATCTGGTGGGACTACACAAGATAAGGCAGATACTTGAGTACGTAATATAGGTTGTACTTTGGTACCTTTTTGCTCGAAATAAAGAATATTATATGGAAGTATATGGGAGTGCTACAAGAATTTTCTTCGTGTAATATAAAAATATATGTGCACTATTTAGAGGGCTATATTTTCAGTTTCAGTTAGGTATGATGTAGTTTTTATTTATATACATTTGTTTAAGGTTGTAAATCGATTTATTTGATACGTTACTTACAAAAAAAGTATAAACGTAATTTAAGGTTAATGTGTGGTATTGTGGCGTTGAGTTCCGCCACTCAACATGCAATGCCACAAAAATTCGGTGGTAAGTGTGGAGTGGAATTGTTTTATGTTGGAACGGAATGTCATAGGTGCCCTCTGTCTACCCTGCCACGAGCGAGATACAGCGTCAAGCTAAAAAAATATTATATAATGTTATTGTTGTTATATAGCCATTGTATTGTGAATTAATTATTGGACTAAACTTTCATTATATATTTACAAAAAAAAATGCATAAATAATTCGTTAGCTTATCAAAAAAATCCATTAACTAAATAAAAAATATAACTTTATGCTTATATTAAAACTAAAAGTTAAATTTATGATTACTAATCTTTTTTTACAAAACAAAACACACAATGAATTAAATAGAACTAACAGAAATATTGTAATTAAGGGAAAAAGAAATAAAACACAGCTCCATGTGTAAATTGAACGTGTAATACATTTATATTATAAAGAGATAAAATTTCACATTTTGTAAATATTAGACATTTTCATACAAACTCAGCTGCGGCGTTACACGATTAAATACAAACATCCACTACTACTCAGCCAGAGTCATATATATGTATGTATGTATACTTGTATTTTAACACCAATTTGAATATATTTATTAGGGAAATTCATATGGATTTGAATATACACCAACTGGAAGGGTGATAAAGTCAGCTATAATGTTTATATTTTATATTTATTTTCTATTTAATAGTATTTTGCTGACTATACCAAAATTTTAACTAAGAAAAAGATGAATTTTGTCTATAAAAATAAAAGTTAGTATATTTAAAATAGATTTCAGATATATTGGCTTAATTATAAGATTTTTATTGATAAAGTTTTAGATAAATGAATACACTGACACATTTTTTTTAATAATTAAATAGAAAACAACAATCGTACAAGGCCGGATTTAGAAAAGTGGAAATTATTTAATGTGAACTTTATTTAGTACTATTTATTATAAGAAACTTTAATAATTGGTACAATATAGTGGGAGCCTTATATATTCTTGTTCTAGGCCGCAACATCAGTAAATAACTCTAAATACGGCCCTGAACTGGTATACAAGTAAGTATGACATAAGTTTTACAGTCAAACACACTTAGCTTACACCACAGAAGCTTCTATTCAAATGTCACGGCATAATTGACATACAAGAGCCATATACAAAAGCAAAACGATAACATATCACGGTAAATCCATAAATTTAGATTAGACTCAGAACAGAGAATATTAGAAATAGTAGAGATTAGATATCATCATTTTATAATTTACTAAATAAAAATATTATTTTATTTTTACTATTCTATGCACATTCCCTGTTCTGAGGAATACGAATCAACTTTAATATAACTAACTTACAATTTTAAAGTTTATAAAAGAGTGTATAGCAATAAGGAAGACATCGATAGCCTGCATGATTTACTTCATAATGTAGAAAATACCGTTTTTTTTTCTTCATTTCGTTCATTATAAAATTCTACATGATATGCCTTTGTACGAATGTAAGCCTGATTTTGATACTTTTATATTTTATCTAAATATAGTTCTTATATTCGTAGTCGTTATATCATTATAATCTTTAAAAATCTATTCTTTATGTTTCATGCATATATGTATATATATATAATTTGTTATTTTTTTTTATTGATTTTTCAGTTAAATGGCAGCGTTTCTGTAATAAACATCTTTTTTTTAATATTTTCAATTACAGGCAAGTATTTGTCTTATATATTTTCAATTATTTGAATTCCCAAACTTTTTGTAGAATTTTTAGTACAATTCTTAGTGTAAGTTACTTTTTTCTTATTACGACACTATTAAAGCGCAACTAAGGGAGAATCGATGAATGTTATTTATAGATAGATATGTCACACTATTTTGCTTCATTGCATTTATTAAATTGAGTACTAATAAGATTTGTGGTCTTAAAATCATATCAATAATATTATGATGCCTTTAAACAGATTACTTTCTAAGGGCTATTGCGATTTTTATCCATTTTTAATCAAATTCTGTAACCTGATTAATTATGTATATTTAATATTATGCATTTTTGGAAACCCAATGTTTCGAACACTACCCGTGACCACAGACCACTGCAAAATGTTCGAAACGTATAATATACATGATTAATCAGACTAAAGAGTTTCATTTAAAAAATTTAAATGTAGCTTTAAATGACCTTTACATAGATATGTATATCTCGTTATATTGCTGGCTTTCGTGGTTTTGCAAAAAACTGTCGTTAACTGTACCGATAGCCCTCGAGCTTTGGAAGGAATTTTTTACAGTACCTAATCGTTTATTCACCAACGGAAAAATTTAAAAATTTTGCTGGCTAGCTAGCTATATTCACAAAATAACGATTTCAGTGTACTTACTTATTTGCAGTAATTTTAGTGAATCTGTCTGCGATTTATTTTATCTATTCTTATTTAAAGATAATAATAATATATGAAATTTGAACTAAGAGTAGGTTATTTAATGTGTTTATAGATTTTTCTTACGTGATGTTTCGAATATACTTTTAACATGTTTATATCTCCATATATTTATACTTTTATGCCAAACAAATATTATTATTTATTTTAAAAATTTTACAATTCTATATAAAAAGTATTTCAACTTTATCTAATCATGGGGCTACGTTTTGAGCGTATATTGTATGCAACACGATCTTTTAGGCCTTATTCATAAACCACTCTTAATTCTGAGATCGACCTTGAGACGCTTTTTTAATACTTTGTAAATGAAAATGGTATCTCAAGATCGATCTCAGAGTTGAGAGCGATTTATAAATACTTATAATCTTCTTCTAATTAATAGATTCTCGAATTAATAGATTTATAAATTCTAATTATAATCTTCTGAACCCAGAAGACATGATGTAAAATTGCATAATGTTAAAAAACAACAATATATAGGAATATAATAAAACTCTCCTATAAAAAAAAATAAGAAAGAATATAAAGAATAATGGACTCTCATTTTGCTGTTTTATATAAAATGGCAATTAAGTTTATACGGCGGCTTTTGGTGGCAGTGTCGTTATTGAATTAAAATGTTAACTTAATATAAGCAAGAAAGGGCAGATTCATCAAGTCTGAAAGCCTTCTGGTTTTGACAACGATGCAATAAATTCCATAATTTTCTCAAGTTTTTTTAAGTTTGTTTATTTTTTTATTTTTTTTTAAAATAGTTGCTATTATAGTGATGTGACATTTTATGGCAATTTTGGGTACGACTCTCGATTCAAACTTAGGAAACAACCACTGGTCGTATTTCGACGAATTGATTTATTTTTTATTTGAGCGAATATCTTTTTCGCTCATTAAAATTTAAACTAAGTAAGCCTATCATCAGAAACAATTCAGGTTCAAGCATACCTTAGAAGCTTCACAACACTTATAAATCTCTCTTTATATTTACTACTCACTCCTTAAATGATATGTTTTAGTTACGCCATTGTTCCTAATAATTTATTAAATAAAATTATAAAAAAAATGATGTATCTCGCTCTGACCAAAGTGAAATTTGTAAGAAAAAATGAACCTACTCGTTTTGGAAATATTTTACAATATATTTTATTTTAGCTTCACGCCGTATCCCGCACATAGCGAATTCGGGACAAAGCGGGAACGTGGGAACATGGTGTCTCCGTGCCCATTAACACTGTGCGCTTACAATATTTCAAACTGCTATTTTCGTTCAAGAAAAATTCTTAAAGAAAGCTAAATTCTCTGTTTACTTAGCAAAGAGTTGAAATATACAAATTTTATTATTCTATTATACTCAATTGTACGTCCTTTCTACTAATATTATAAGTGTGAAAGTTTTTGAGGATGGATGTTTGTTCTACTTTCACGTAAAAACTACTAAACGGATTTATATGAAATTTTACAGTAATATAGCTTTTCCAACAGAATAACATATAGTCTACTATTTATATCATTATTTTGAATAATATGGTTAATAATATAATAATAAATTTAAGCGGACGAAGCCTATTTTATAATTGAATAATTGAGTATATCTCTGGTTTTTTGTTAAAGTAGTTGAAAAAATCTAAAAAAGATTAAATAATATAATAATATAAACGTACCACAATGGTATAACCATAATAATTAAAAGTACAGAGCGAGATACATAACAAGAATATATTTAAAAAAGCTATTATAATGTACTGAGTGTGAGTAAGCAAACATTTTATCGTTTAAAGTTTAAACATTTTATAGTAATTAATGATTTTGATAATTTACGATTCAAAATGGCAATTCGATTCAAAATTCAATCTTTCATTTTATTTAAAAAAGTAAAACGTAAAAATATTAAATATGACATAATTTATATAATTTTGATATTAATCTTCATACAATCTTATTAAATCAGTTTCACGCTGTATAAACGTAGTATTAAGACACTACGATCAGACCGATACGGAGAAGAGATCGAATTCCGACATAAAAAATCCGAAATCGAATCTGAAATAGCGGGGTAGTCAGAGAGAACGGAGCGCCAAACGCTACGGTAGTTATTAGTAAGAAGTTTATGAGAAAGGATGTTTATTCTACTTTCAAGGAAAAACTACTGAACCGATTTATATGAAATTTTACAGTAATATAGCTTCACCTATATAATAACACATAGGCTACAATTTATGAATACAGCAGGGTAGGCAGAGGGAACTTAGTACTAAGACAATTCGTTCCCCACTTTCCTCCGAATTCTGAATCTCTGGAATTCAACAGCGCACTCTTGCCTCGATACCAGTGCCAATAAATAAAAACATAAATTTAAATAATAGTGGGGATCGAACCCACTACTTACACATACGCTTGTGACTTGGCTCAATTCTATTCGTTCATTATTTTGTGATAATAAAAAAAATTGTAAGAAATATATTATAAAATGTCAGCTTATTCACACCTAGTAGTGATAAAACGATACATACATATCCATCCGTACATTCTATGCATTGTTTTTTTTTACTTTAGCCAAATTATTATAACACAGTATATACTTAAATACATTAAATATATATATTAAATACACTATCTATAAAATAATTTTCATTTTGAATATCTTAACATTTTTGAATAATTCATGTAAGTCAAGTAAAAGGAAATGGGCACAAAAAATCCTAAATGAAATAAGACTTTAAGAAAATTTAAGAAACGATAGTTTTGAAATATATACTAAAAAAATCGCGCTTAATTATAAAAAAAAAAAACATTTTTCTCTTCTTTATCTCTCTAGAAATATAAATAGTTTTAATCGCAATTAAATTTTACCTTCTCAAGGTTACTTTTAAATTTTTCTATAAAGAAGAATGATGTTAAGCTGCCATATTATTGTAGCAATACTCTCTAGTTGTAATTAGGTCTCGCGTCCCCTAATCTCTAGCTCAGTCTCATATTTGGGTACATAAGTGAATATAAAAGGATTCGAAGAAGCTTCGCATTGTATGTAATTTTAGGATGAAAAATCAGGAGTAAAAAAGTGTAGACTAACATTCACTAATACATCTATAGCATATATATATATATGTATTGTAAACTACGACCTAAGCATATTAGTTTATACACAAACATTTTTTTACTTTACTTACACAATATGTTATATTTAAATAATTTAAAATTACATTTTTTAATTGAGATTTCATCTTCATAGAATGTAGTTTTCTTTTTTATCGTAACGACAAACAGATCTCATAAGCTCCATTGGACATTTATATACTCGTTAATATATTATAATTTATTAATCTACAATATAAGATTTTTATTTCTTTGAATTTGGTTTATATTTTTGTTTTAGACGTCGTTTGTTGAGTTTCTGGATATATTTGTTTTTCAGCTTCACGCTGAATTCCGCATATAACAGGGTAGGCAGAGGGAATCTAGTGTTAAGACATTCCGTTCCCCAGTTTCCTCCGTATCTTTGAGGCATTTTGTGTTTAGTGGCTGAACTCAACGCCTCGTTTTGTCTTGTTAACAGGGCGATAAAATGAAACTATTAATAATTCATTGCTCCAAATGGGAATCGAACTCACAACCGCCGCGTCACGACGGTCTAGATATCTTTTATTACGATGACTAGATTATATTAAATAATTTATTTACAAAACTACCACATAAAGCACATTAAATATATTGAGAGAGAGACAATTTGTATATAAAATAATATTTTAAATAGTACAAATTTAAATGTAATATAATGAAAAAAAAACATGGCGTAAGTAGGACTTGCATGTCTGTACGTTCAAATTCCTCTAGGGTAGGTTGGTATTTATATTAAAAATAGTTTCTCTTCACATCGTCCGGTTAGAGAAAATAACGTGATGGATCATCATAGAATATACAATCTTTGAACAATATAATGGGAAACAGAACAATCTTTCATTAAATATTTTTTTAACATTTTTAAAGCGTTGTTCCATACTTAGAAACAATAAAGTTTAATATTTTTTCGTTCGTTTGATTCTCTACATTTCCGATTCCAAAAAAATATGTAATAATTATAAATTAAAGAAAACACCCAACTGCATAAACTAAATGAATATACAGTAAAACTCACACTAACTAGACAAAGTTAACGTAACATCACGCGCTAAATACATAACTCTCCAATTGGGCGTTGCCCCAGTTGGATAAAAAGGATTTTTTATCCAGTTTTCCTACATAACACAGAATAGATGAGTGAACCTAATGAAAAAACACTTTAATTTTCTCGTCCGAATTAGAGACATTGTCGAATTTCAGAAGTAAACGAATCAAATTTACAGTCGCACTGTACCATGTTGTTCTCAAAACAAAACATTTCGATTATTATTAAACATTCGATCCCCACTCGAGGAGATGAAATATTTACTTAAATTTATATTTCCATTTCTTCGCTCTGGTGTCGAGGTTAAGCGCGCCGTTGAGTTCTGCCACTCAACACGCAATGCCTCCAGAATTCGGCAGAAAGTGGGGAACGGAGTGTCTTAACACTAGGTCCCCTCTGCCTACCCTGCTGTGTGGGATACAGCGTGAAGCTGATTTATTTATTTTATTTTATGTCATAGAATATAGATTAAATTCAACAAAAACCTTAATAAGTCAAAATTTCGTTTAACAACGGCGTTTATAATAATTGCTAATTACAATATCCGATTGGCTTAATATTTATAACATAAACTTATAATTTACGGTATAAATTTTAAATTCTAGATATCAATTACTATGAATTATTACCTCAGCTTACAATCAGTTATTTTCAAAGTTCTCGTATAAATTATATCGTTTGAAGTTTAAATACGCGGAACTTTCTTATAGGTTATCTAAGAATAACTTCTAGCTATGTATGTATATAATGTATAAAGGCAATTGAAAATAACCATAAATAAATATATTATAATAAAATTAGTTTCTAAAGATTTTAGGATAATTTACGGGATATATCAATGAAAATGTTTTATTTTGTATGTATTGTATAGATAAATTGAACGGCCATTTTAGAAATTTAGAAATTTTGGGGCAATGTACTTTTATTTCATTTATATACAATAATAATACAATAAATAATAAGAAACGTTAATACAGATGATAAAATAGATTTTTTGCTACAATTTTTTACAAAAAAATCCATTTTATAATTATTAAAATATAATATAAGAAGCGTTGGACATCATTTTTAAAATTTTCCTTTACATTATTCTATATAACATTCACAGCAATAATAAACACATACATATTGACACAGTTTTACATTATTATATATTTCACAACATGAAGGACTATAACAATCGATGGTAATATAAAATTTTGTTTAATTATTACAGAACAAGATTGACTTAAATCCGGGCTTATTATTTTGACTGGCAACTGCGTCGGTGTCGGCTCCATGCGCACTACGTTTACTGTGAAATAATAAGAATTTTCATAATTCTGTGAAAGGCCAATTGAGGCCAGCCTTGGCGCAGAGGCACAAAGTGCGACTGTAAGTGCGACTGGTTGTGGGTTCGATCCCCACTCGAGGAAATTAAATGTTTACTTATATTTATATTTCCATTTCTTCGCTCTGGTGTCCAGGCAAAGCGTGGCGTTGATTTCCGCCACTCAACACGCAATGCCTCCAGAATTTGGCGGAAAGTGTGAAACGGAGTGTCTTAACACTAGATTCCCTCTGGCTACCCTGCTGTGAAATGTGTAAATGTAAGAATTTCTTCTACGACCTATATATACACAGGCGCTGTAAATAATCTTATTCAATTCAACAACACCAATACGTGAATTATTAAAAACAATAAAATGAAAAAAACACATTAAAACAAAAAAAAATTAAAACACATTAATTTACTTAAAAAAAAATCCCTACTTCACTAACCTGAAATAGTATAATTTTGAATATCAGCAAATCCTTCATTCAGATACGCGTAGCTGGGTATGGTGCTCAAACATGTTATAATAACGCTTTGATTAGGGAACAATTGTAGGTTACTTAAGGGGAATATTAAAGAGGAATTAGTTTGAGAGAGCGGCATGCCGTGGTGGTGGCGGTGGGAGTTCACTGTACCGTGGGGTATCGTTAGCCTTTCGTCCACCTGTTGACAAAACATAATTTTTTATCTGAAATCAGACTTTATTCTATATTTTTTTATGAATTTATAAATTGTATTAAATGTAATGAGGCCAGTCGTGGCGCAGAGGCACAAAATGTGACGCGACTGGTTGTGAGTTCGATTCCCACTCGAGCAAATTAAGTATTTATTAAAATTTATATTTTTATTTCTTTGTTCTGGTGTCGAGAAAATCGTGGCATTGAGTTCCGCCACTCGATACGCAATGTCTCAAGAATTCGGCGGAAAGCGGGGAGCGGAGTGTCTTAACACTAGGTTCCCTCTACCTACCCTACTGTGTGCGGGATACAGCGTGAAGCTGAACAAGCTTTTCAAGTCATTAGTCCAAATAAAAGTTTCGATGGCACAAATGTTTAATTTGAGTTTCTGCGAACGATGTCGTTCAAACAGAGTTATCAAAAGTTCTAGAACATAAATTACACAAAGTTAGAAATTTTATGAAAATTTAACTGTATTTTTAAAGGCGGATAAAAATTATCAAAAAATGGTTGTGCAAACGTAAGGACCGAGTACCTAATAAAAGAAAAAAATCAAGTTTAACAGAATCAATAAAATGAAAAAATAAGTTTATGTAATATTTTAATTCGAGAGATATGCGAAAAAGATAAAACAAAATATTCTATAATACGCTAAATTAAATAAGGCCAACACCTGTCCAAATCCTACATTGTTCAACGTGACACATTATCTCCGACGAAAATATTAACCTATTCAAACATTATCTTAAGGAGTTCCTTATTCTTTTTATTCTACCTTCAACCTCGAAGGAAGGAATTCTCGAAGGTCAATTGAGGACAAACCCTTCTTCTTATACATTACTATAGCTTTATTTACTGTTACAGCTTCAGCAGCAACAAAGAACGGTGATAGTGTGAAGAAAGCTCGCGATTACATTTTACGAGATCTTTCATTCACCAGTAAAAACTTTACGGCCATTACAACAGAACAGAGCTATATAATATTTAACCACTTTGATAACTGACGTCGGCTTTGAATAATTCAAGCTTTCAAAATATAAAAAATTAATAACTTCCGGTTTTATGTGTAAACAGCTTACAGGCCTTATACTTTTTTACAGGGAGTAGTAATCTGTTAGAGAAATGTTGGTTGCATAATGCGCTTAAAAGTTAAATACAATTATTTGTATTTAAATTCACGTCACCATTTTCATTTTGGACGGTAAGCTGACGGTAAGGGATTCAAATGAATCAAAAATTTGAAGTAACTGTGAAAATATTGCTAACAAGTAAAGCTTATTACACTGTTCAAGAATATTTTTAGAATAAACATCAAATAAATATCAGCCTTACACTGTATCCCGCACTCACCAGGGTAGGCAGAGGGAACCTAGGTTAAGACACTCCGTTCCGCACTTTCCGCCGAATTCTAGAGGCATTGCGTGTTGAGTGGCGGAACTCAACGCTGCGCTTTTACTCCACACCAGAGCGAATAAATTAAAATATTAATTTAAATAAATATTTCATCTCCTCGAGTGGGGATCGAACCCACAACCAGTCTATTTTACAGTCACCCTTTGTGCCCTTGCGCGACGACTGGCCTTAAGAATAAAAATCTATGGAATTAATATCTATTGAATGTCATGCAGGGTAGTTATAATCTACGTTATAATTTAATTGTAACATTAGAGGCCAGTCGTGGCTCTGGGGCACATGAATGACTGAATGAATTTGAATTTGGCGACTTAATGTTAAATACTTTAGAAACATTGGCTGTTGGGAAACTCATCTGAGTGTGTAGTGTTTGAACTTGTAATTATCGCGTTTAAACAGGCACAACTCAAAGGTGCTACTATGGAAAGTAAATCGTACCTTATATTTTATTACACAAATTTATTGTCTTTTATCTCGTAGCGTCAGAGATTCTTGGTGAAAAGTCACTTTACAATCATACTAGAAAGATACGGTGGACACTGTTTTGGTTACATTAATATTTTGATAAAACAAAAAAAAACTACCACCAGCAGAGGCCAGTCGTGGCGCAGGGGCGCAAAATGTGACTTCAAACGCGACTGCTTGTTGGTTCCATCCCCACTTGTGGAAATAAAATATTTATTTAAATCTATATTTTAATTTCTGCGCTTTGGTGTCGCGTGTAGCGCGGCGTTGATTACTCACTCAACAACAACACGCCACACAACGGAGTGAGAGTCCAGACGAACTGAGTGTCTTGATACTAGTTTCCCTCTGTCTACCCTGCTATGTGCGTAAAAAGCTTTTTACGCCAAATATATCCATAAACAAATACTCTTTTTTAGCTTTACGCTGCATCCCGTATACACATATCAGGGTAGCCAAAGGGAACCTGGAGACCTAGACGCTCCATTCCCAATAAGACAATTCCATCCGAATTCTGGAGGCATTGCCTGTTAAGTGACGGAACTCAACGCCGTGCTTCGCCCATACGTAGTTATATCAAAATAAACTCCACTAAATGTAATGAGGTAACAGCAAACCTAGCTTTAGTACGTAGTAGTAACGCAATTCACATTAATTAATCGGACTGTAACTGACATCCCACCCTACACTCAATAAAATATTTAAATAATAATTATAATATTTTAGTATGGCTCGTGATACGTCCAATATAGTTAGAACTCTTTCGTAGTGATCGTAAGTAATTCAAGATCTTTTAGAGATTCAGAGGTAACAATATAAATATTAAATGTACAATAAGTTTAATATAAATACAAATAAAATATATTATGTTAAATAAATTGTCATTGTCTGTCCGTTTCATTCTCTCGTGATATTTCTAAAGAATATCGTAGACGTCCTATCCTCCTCTCTGTTATACCCAGTCATTACTGATAGTTATAACTAAGGGGGGATAGTGAGTGGCCCCGCACCCGCCACTTACCGTGGATTCCGGCCGTTCGGCTCTGAACCCTCCGGGACGGATCGGAATAGTTAATATGTATGATTCTTATAATGGTTTTGCGAAAGATCAATTATTCTGATGCAAAGACCGAAGTCTAATATAAATATTAGCAATGGAGTAAAGATTATAATACGTAGGCCATAGCCTGTTACATAACGTATAACTCTCTGCTTCACATATCAGATCGAACTCACTACCGCTAGGCGGCCGATTATGTGAATCCACTTCAGTTTGTTTCTTTAGAGGGCATTACATTAATATACCCATTTAACGTTCGTGTATATTTCTTAAACTATTTATTTACTTATCGTATCTTAATAATATTGAATGCTGTATGTATAATGTGACGTTTATTATTTCCGTATGAATCCGTTAATATAGTATATTTCATATTATAATTATTACCTACGTGCTCTTATTATATGCCTTAGTTTCAATATTAATATAATTTATATTCACGGTTATTGTAACGCCTCTTTTAAACAGAACCGTCGTAGAATAACACGCACAGCACACACCCTGCAGCTGTTTGTCTGAACTGACACTAGACTCAGAGTTGTGGGAATGTAATATAGAAATCATTAATTGAAAATACTCAGTTATCGCTAGGACAGCCAGCGACTCCGAGTAGGCACGATTCTACTACCAGTTCAGTAAAGAACCTCAGTGCTGAGAAGAACTGGCGGAAGAAACTCAGCAGCAGAATCCAACACTACTAAAGCAATTCGCTTATATCAAATATGCCAGCACCAGTGACGCCCGGCTATATATTATAAGTATGTCGTCGACATCAGTCGATTGACGCATTATATTATCTACGATAAAACCAAGTGTTAGACAAACAAGCGGACACTACTATATATGT